>VXAU01002502.1:1800523-1868040 GCA_013399695.1 Formicarius rufipectus | reverse complement strand
AACAAACAACCAAACCAAAACCACAAAAACAACAAAAAAACAAAAAACATATCCAAACAACATGATTTCTTCCCTTCTTAGTAGAAACAGGCTTGGAAACAGTTTTGGAAACAGCTGGACTGAACCCCCTGTTACTTTTTCTGATAGTTTGCCAAGGGAAGTGCACAGATAACATTGGCTTGAATGACTGAATGTCACAAGACATTACTTATAAATAGATTTGATTTTAAATTACAGCTGACAACTCACCATATTTTACTTTTCCAGTACTGAGTTCTTCAGTTAATACTGAATATTTGTGTATTAGGAAATTTCCTTGTGTATTTAAATTCAGCTCCTTCTAAATGTTATTAACTTTGAGACTAAAGCAAAAGTTTTGAATCAGATGTTCAGTAATTAGATCTGAAAAAAGCATTTGTTAAATAGTGAAAACTCTATTAAAAGAAACGGAACAATTTCACTTTTCCACAAGAAAATGCCACAGATGTGGTCTGTGTGACTACCCTACTCTATGTACTAAAGTGATTCAGACCAAAGTGAATTTTTTACAGTTTGAAGTATGTTCTCACATGTGCCATGGAACCTTGCGGGGTTCTGCTTTTAACATACTACAGATTAACTGCTTCTAAATGACCTAAAAAAACCTGTTCTAACAAAATAGGGTTTGTTGTGAAATCAGTGATTGATTCTATAGGTTGCTGGAATAAATAGACACCTTTTGCAAATTAAGAATACTTTTTACAAAATTGAAAAGTTAGGTTTGACAAAATCAAATACAAACAAAAGCAATGCCTGCACCATTGCCAAGATTAATCAGAATTAGTCCAAGTTTTCTTTCCAAGAGGTGATTTTGGCAGTGGTGATAAATTCAACATAAGTGTGATGTATGCAAACTAGAATTAAATGAACTGGATTACCTGCAAATTGGAATATATCTTATTTGTTATTTCCTCACCTGCAAAGGCAAAGATAACGTTTTAAAAGGCACAGACAAGCATTACAATTTATTACTGCAGTACAATCATTACCTGCTGTATAAAGCAATTACACAGCTGCAAAAAAATTCCTGCTTAATTATATCTTCTAGTTTAGGTTCCTTCATACCTTGCCTCCAGAATCCCAGTTTCACCAACCCCAAATTCTTCAGTCCATACGCCAGAGACAACCACCTTCACAGGATCTGGTTTACAGTGGTACCTGTGGAGGCTGCAGACAGGCTGACACAGCTATTTCTGAGGTGTGAACTGAACCTATTTGCCAAAATAGATGCTAATGAAAATGTAACATGGTAACAATTTAAAAGTCGGTGTTAATTTTCTACTGCCAAACACTACAGAGGTAAAAAAGGCACTCCTGAATCTATTGTTATTAAATGCGGCAGCAAGGGTGATAATGGATGAAGAAAGACAATACTATACTTCTCTCAAAGGCTGCCAGAGAAGCCAATGTGCAATTTCTCATCTACAATTTAAAGTATTATCTGTCTTATTCCAAGACAGACATGACAGGAACAGACATTTATGCAACTGCCTCTTAGGAACAAAGTAAACAAAAATCTGATGAAACAAGTTAGCTTTTCTTATTTGTAGTACACTGCTTATAAATTATGCCTGCACTGATCACTGATGGGTCATCCAAACAGGACACGTGTTAAAATCACAGAATGGTTTGAGCTGGAAAGGACCTTAAAGATCATCTTGTTCCAACTCACTGCCATGGACACCTTCCACTAGACCAGGTTGCTCAAAGCCCCATCCAACCTGGCCCTGAACACTTCCAGGAATGTGACAGCCACAGCTTTTCTGGTTAACCTGTTCCAGTGCCTCACCACCCTCAATAGCGAAGAATTTACTCCCAAAATCTAATCCAAACATATCCTCTTGCAACTTCAAGTTATTCCCCCTTGTTCTATAGCTAAATACCCTCAGAAAGGTAAAAATCTCCACATTATTTTTATTACTGAAATGATCAAAGCAGTACACTGTTACCAATTTCAGCTAAAACACTGTTTTTCCTGTTCCCTGAGGCTTGATGTTACCCCACATTAAAAAAATTTTACATATATAGAACTCCAAAAATCTAACCCAGAACTAGTGTGTTCCCACTTCTTTGTAGGGCAAAGAGACAACAGATGGTGTCTTTTCTAGCAATAAACTAGGTAATCTGTATTCCCTTCTAGAGATATTAGTCTGGGTCTTCCAATATTTCCTCTCATCTGGCACTCTATCTGCAATATGATCCTTTTTACCACCAGTTCTCCAGAAAACCATGAATGTTTGGTGCACTTCTTCGTGAATCAAATTTAAAATCAGATAGTACAAGAGTTGCACAACACAGGTTAAACTCTCAGTGCTGGGAGATGTTTGAAGAGATTCTGCACAGGGTATTTTGTTAATAAAAGTGAAAGTCTTCAGAAGATTTTACCACTTAAACAGAAGCAAAGGAGAATGGGATGATCAGCCAAGTTCAGTAACAAACTGATAGAACAACAAAGAGCAACAACAATGAATCAAACAAGTGTCTACTTTAGTTGACTCTGTCAAGTACCTTTTCATTAATAACAGGTTATACTTGCACCCTCTGTCAATAAGTGTATGCAATACACAGCCTTCAGGAAAGAGTAGTCCCTTCTGCTAATGAGCAGATCGCTCTAATGACCACTTCTCCTAAACACTGATAGAACGCCCCTCCACTGGAACAGGAATAATGACACTTCATTTCACTGGCTCTTCTCTGATCTGCTCTAAGCTGGGATGAGAGTTCAGGGCAGGCACAGGCCATGGTGCTCTCTGGAGCATGTTCCATGGTCACTGTCATCCACACGACTGGGTGATCCTCAGGGAAACCACAGCAGGCCAAAGTGGGAGAACAAAGTGCAGGACTGAAGCGTGCTTGGGACTCAGACCAGCTTGGAGTCAGGGTTTAATTCCAGAGGCAGGCAAATGTTTCTGGGTGCCTAATGCTGCTATGTGACTGTACTTACTACTTTTCACACTGAGCTTTTGAAAGGATTAGATAGCTAATATTTTAAAACCTTTGAACGATTAAAAACTTGCACAAGACTTGCAAAGTGACCTTGCAAGTTTTAGTTGTTTACAAACCTTGCTTTATGAACTCAATTTGTTTATATTTACAGGTGTGACAAAGATATACCACAGTCTTCAGAAATTAAGATGTATATTATATTGTCCCCTCATATTGTAAATCTATACTACGACTGTGCACATAAAGAATACATAAACAGAACTCTATTTTCTGATCAAAATCTAATTTCATGCCCAGCCTTTTATTTGCTTACATCAGTACTATAGTGGAATAAATACGCCCATAGACCAAGTAGCCTCACAGTTTGAAGTAAAATGGAAAAAAAGAATTTATGCAGATTTGCATTTATTTAATCATGAGTAAAACCCAGAGTATTTTTTTGCAGCCTGGAACCATACCACGTTACCTTAAATCATCAACAGAAAGCAAAAATCTATTTCACAAATATTTCAAAAAAGCACTCAAAATGTAGATTTCAATGTGCTGACTGGAGCTGGAGCAAACCGCTAAGCAAATAAAACAACTCAACCTTTGTTATTGATAGAGAGGACTCAGACAGAATCAGGTTCCAGCAGAATACTAAACAGATTACTGGAACTGCAACCCACATCACTCAACTGGTGTTGATTTAATTTTCATAATTTTATAGAAGATGGAAACTTCCATTTTTTTTTTCCAAGAGGTACAACTGATAAATGAGTTATCAGAAAGGCTTTTTTTCCCCAGCATTTTCTTCTCTAGGCTGTGTTAGCTATTTCACACGAACACGTGTTTAACAACAAGTCCTTGCAATTACAGCCCCACACTCCAAAAAGCCTCAATGGATGCTACCTGTATAGATCCCATCAGAAGTGACAGACAAAGCTCCTTCTCTAACAATGGAGCTACGACAGGAGATGCTCCCTTTTTTGAGGCTACATCTCACACAACACTGCTACATGAACTGCTTTAAAATAATAGTTACTGTCTAGCCAGATCAATTTTCCAATATAATTCACCTTTAGCTTGACAAACAATTAATACGTTTAATGTTGCCCAGCCTACCACTGCTGCTTTAAACCTGCTCCCTGAATGTACAGCTTCAAAATCACTGTAAATGCCTTCCTAACCATGTGAGTTGCTTGGTCATGTTGAGTGTGGGCCAACTGGAAGCAGGTAATTAACAGCTGGCAAAGAAGATGTACTGTCCACACTTCACACATTTCCACAACAAACCTTGCCTCCCATCAGCTCTTAGAGCTGGAAAACCACACTAAGCACTGTAATTTACTGACTCTTATTGTTGCAACCCCGTTTAAATTTCAACTAGTTAGAAAGAACCTTTCCAAACAAAAGGAGGAAAAGAGTAGTTTCTAAAACATTTGCGGTAGGAACTTGACATAAATGGGTTGATTTTCGATTTAAAAAAAACCCAAAAAAAACAAAAAAAAAAAAACCACAACAACTAATAGAGATTACAAATAAGGACAATCCAGAAACCTCAAACATTTGTGCAGTTCTGGGAGAGAAAAGAGTCTGGAAAAAAAAAAAAAACAACCAACAAACCACTTCTTACAAAAATAACCAGCAAAAAGTACCCGCTTCCATCAAACAAAACATGTTGCCAATGTGTGTGTAAGCTATTTCAGCTGAAAACAAAGTAGAATTTCCTTTAAATAAAGAAAATAGGTCTCAAATGAGGACAGTTAAACTATCAATGCAGTTATAGTAATTTATGCTTACATATAATATTTGAGCCTCCCAAGTCTTTGTTCTTTCCCAACTCTGAAGTTTAGAAAGACATATCTTTAAAAAGACAAGAGCTTCCTCTTCACAGTAACACAGTTGAAGAGGGCAGAGACACTGTTTAAAAAACACTTGAAAATACAGTGTTTCTGTAAACTGCAGGTGAAGATTTCCAAAAGCAGTTCAATAGTTGATCTGAATAGTATTTTAAGAAAGTAAATTCCTTTCTTCAAGACTTTAGTAGCAAGTATATTACAAAACCATGACTCGAGTCAGCATTTACTGACACAAGAAGTGTTTCTATTTCACTTACAGAAATACCAGATTTTTGAGATGTGAAAATTGTTTAGTTGCTGCTCTATGTGTACTAAGTTGGTTGCACTCCCAGGGGTACTCAATGCTATTGTATTCTCCACTCTCTGTGATTTGATTCATTACTTAATATTCTGCCAGGTATTTCCCATTGATACTTTCAGGAGCAAGTTTAATAACATCACTAGTCACGACTACCTCAACTGGTCATATTTAATCACCACAAAAACCAAGGGATGTGGCCTAACATCAAGTTAGATCCAAAGAAATTAGGAAGGAAACACATAAGCAACATCTCTCTCATTTTATGGCTCTTCCTCACTGCAGCATTAACCAGGTGTCTGCTTAACAAACTTAAAAACCTCCAACTTGGCTGCTGAGAGCCCAACCCAAAGCCCTAGGGGCTCACAGGCTGCTCCAGCTGCACTCACTCTCCTTTGCCACCCTTTCACATGGCTTATGCACATTTGGTTTGCTGCTCATTAGCACTCTTACTTCCAGGGTTTTTCCCCCCCCCCACACCTCCCCCACCTAATTGCTTCCAAGTTTCTTTAAGTATGTTATCCATCTTCAAAATTCTCCTCGTGAGATCTAATGGGACTGTATTTCCTTGAAGCTGAAGCTCGCTGTGGTACTTTCTGCCAGTGTTTCTCATCTCTCTGCAGGCCTTGTATATATATCTTTTTTTCCCTAGCTTTCAAGTATTTCTATTCCCTCACAATTTCGTATTACATGTTAATTTTATTAGCATGTTGTTAAACACACTCTCCCAGATCATTAATGAAGACATTAAAAATGACTGGTTCTAGCAGTGATCCCTGTGGTACCCTCAAGACACCCTTTGTTTGTAGTCTTGCAGCCAGCTTTTAATCCACATGACAGTACTCTTATCCAAGCCAATTTGAATTCATTTTGAAAGTCAGGCTTAGCAAAGCAACAGCCAACCTTTCACAAAATCCAAACTTACTGCACTGATTTCTTCCTCATTCCCCACTTCCTCACAAGTTATGTAGGTTTTTGAATGAAATAGTAAAGCTTTTTTTACCAAATTAATTGACAACTGTATGCTAAGTATCACATCCTTTGGGAATGGTATACAATTCTTTATACCACATCTACTTTTTTCCTGCTCTTATACATTTCCTTCATAGCTTCTGTTAATTCAGAAGTAGAGCTGCAGTAGACACTGCCGTTCCAAGTAGTGACCTGATGACTGACAAGTAGTACGGCCTGAGGTTCCACAGAACAAGTAAAAATGGGTTTATCTAGAAATCAATCTACACATGCATTGATAATATTTGAGTATATGTTCTAAGTTATAGGTTACTGGAGGTTTATAGAAATGGAGATAAGACCAAAATAACCTATCTCCAACATAATTAGATCCAAGCTTCACCACAAACTGTAAAGGTAAATATCAAAAGTCACAACCTATGTGAACTGTTGAGTAAATAGTAAATCAGGAATAAAAATATGCACCTTCCTGTGTGATTATATGCATAATAAAAGGAATTTTCAAGGTACTCCATATCTTTCTATTAATAAAAATTATTTTACAGATTTTTAACTTAGTAATTTTCTAATCATAATGCTTTTTCTCAGTTTTCATTGCCAAAGAGCCCTACTTAAAATTGATTTCAGTATCCCAGGCAACTGATCTCTCAGGTTTGGTAACTTGCCTAGGATTTTGTGTGCATGTGCCTTAACCCATAGTTATCAAATGCATCTCTGAAGACTTTTAATTCATTTGACTGTATTGCCATGTTTATAAAATACTTCATCTAAAAAAACAGTTCAGATAACACAGTGTCTTCTTCAAGAAGGCAAAAAGAGTGAATCTTATCATGTACTAGACCCCTTATTTCTAAAATTCTCTCAAAATGTCTTTCTAAACATTGATGTCCTTTTATTACCACAATATGCAACATCACTCTACATTTCGATGAGTGCAAACAGTACTTCCAAACACTTGAATTTATAAAGGATTCTAAGAACAGTTACAAGAATCAGATCTAAAACTTGAATTTTACCATGATGGGCTAAATAGTTTTAATAACATTCACCTCAATGAAGGACAAATTCACCTCAATAAAGGACAACTGCTATCTCGATACCCATAACAATCCTCCTTATAAGAATGAACAGAATCACATCTCTTGCTTCATGAAAAGCAATATCTTTGCCTCCTCAAGGAGCAAATAGGCAGTGTTTTTTCAGTGCTTCATAATACTGTGGACTTGACAGAGATGTGAGGAGGCATGATACAGAAAGGTTTAGTTCTGTTCTACTGGAGTCAACACACTTTGTGGAGAAATAACTAAAACCTTCTTTATGAAATGCTCCATTTAGTCATCAGCACACAGCCCATTATGAAGAAATTATACTTGGACTTGAAGGCTGGACACTTGAACCTTACTCCTTATCAAGTGCCTTTGCTCCATACTTGCTGAAGAAGCATAAACATTCTCAAAGATGGAACTTGCTACAAATATCCTTGTTTTAATCTCTGCTAAGGTTCTTGTTATTCACTGTCTGCTTAAAACTACCATTCTTGTAGGTTTTTTATAAAAGGAAGGGAAAAATGGGTTTTTGACTTCTTATCTGTGAGCTTCTGCTGGACAACAAGCACTGGTCAACATCTTATCCACAGTTCGCTTCCTGTATTTCAGGACCAAGCAGATGAAAAGAAACCATTTAAGTTACTGTAAAAAAAGTACAGTTCAAATACATTTGTATATGTAACAGTTTTGTTCTTGTAATTAGCAATTTTACTTAGTGCTTTTATACTGCCAGTTATACCCATTCACATTTCTATACACATTTCCTATTATGTACCTCTATCTAGATTATTTTATTTCAGCAGTCTATAGGAATCTCATTATATCTTTTCTTCACTGCCCTCTCTACTCCCTCTTCCTCCTGCAGTGCTTTCTCGTAGCCTGTTCCAAGCATCCACTGCTGCATTGTGCCAAGTGCTGTTCAGTCCTCATGATCTTGAACAAATACAGGCAGTTAAAATGGAAAGATAAAATCAGGGATAGATGAAATCAGCAGCAGGGAATTAGCAATGTGCTGCCAAGGGAATGGCAATCCTCCTGGTCTTGTTCTTCACAGATCTGCTGGGCCTGATGGCTGTGCTACACCTGAAAGGAGGAGCTGGCATGGGTTGAGATGTGAAAACAGGCTATTTTGGATCTTGGAGGTTCTCCTTTTCCATGACTACAGCCATCTCTCCCACTCACCAAAACAGAGCAAACAAGTAACCACCCCTTTTCTGTTCTCCAGCACACCCTCTAACAAAATTAAGTCCTTGCTTTCAAAAGTTCCTTTCATTCTTCCTCTCTTAGGTTTTTCTATATCCAAAGTATATTCCTGCACACTCTTAAAAGCAAATATTACTTGATAGAGCATATTACACATCACTCACACTCAATAAGCATTTTTACCTAAGTGTCACATTCAAATTTCAGGGATTTTTGTGGAGCAAATTATGTAGGTACAAGCTCCTTAAAGTGTCCATTGGGGACATCTGTCTTCCCAATTTCATCATTTCAAGTGAATATAATACTCATGTCCCCAGGTACAAGTCATGATGCAATTCTATCAGACAGTTGCCGTACTTTGCGCAGTGTGGGTGTGAGAGCTAATTTTGTCCTTAGATTCAGAGGCTTCATTAACAGTCTTAACACATGCACTGCAGCTTTCTAAATCCTTTCAGGCTTTAACACTTAAGCTAATGAAAAAAAGAAAATAATGGAAGTTCATATACAGAAAACACTATTTCTCTAACCCAAGTAGAACAGATCTTTTAGATAATGCTAAATGCCACATTACAGTAACATCGGTCTAGTGAAATGCAATTTATGAGAAATAAATCACAACTAGTAAAGGCTGTAAATCACTATTTTGGACAATTTATCTTGATATAAAATATGTGAAACTCTGAATTGAGATGCATAAAGAGAAAGAGCAGAAATTATGTGTAGATTATATGCAGGCATATGAATACCAACATAATGCATACTATTCCACTTAGCTGTTATGCCTTTTATTCAGAGAATTTCACCATGTGTCTAATTGCTGAATGTTGTGACCAATATATTAAGTACATGGGGGGGGAGGGGGAAGCCTTTTTTCTCAGGCACTTTTTCCAGGTTTAAAACACTTCATACAGTGGGGTAAATCTTAGCTATTTTCTAAATAAAAAAAAGGCAAAAAAACAACCTGAAAGTCTCAATAATTTTATTTTAGTGCATGTCATTTACAGGATGAGGGGAAAAAAAAAAAAAAAGATAAATTAGTCCTTGTGGGTCATGCAAAGCCTGCATATTTTCATCAACCAGTACAAGTTGCATGGGAGAACCTGTCTTCTCATAACACTTCATTCCTTAAAAGCTGTCCAGGAGAACCAATTATAATACAGATAAACTCCTACAATGCTGGTACTTGGGAGCTTATGAGAATTTAAAATTCTGCACCTAAATAAAACAGAATCAAGCTAAATTTCAAATGGATGTGAAAAGTTATGGCTACACTTGCAAGTTCTGTAAAAAGGGGAACGATCCTGTAAAAAGGATCATTACTTGCTGATTTATTTCTGTTCCTTTTCATGCTCACTAATCCTAACCCAAAGACTGCTTCTTTTTGATTCTGACTTGATGACTGAAGTAATATAAGAAAATTTAAATTATGGATGAACTTCATTCCAGTTAAGCCTTGCTCCACAAAATTACTTCCAACACTTGCAAAATACTTTGCATACAAGTACCTTCAGCAGAAATGAGGGATGGTTGGACTAAGAGTAATTTGTGGAAAATCTTGCTTTCCACAAACAAGCACCAGTGTGGATGGGTGTCTTCTCATGGCAACTCCTATTGTTTTCAAACTGAGTTCTTATAGAACAAATGAATCTAAACTGGTTGAAAAACAGAAGTCATTAGCTGGGCTACATTACACATGAGAAATCTGCTCACTTTCATACTTACAATTACATATCTAAAGTGTTCTAGGAGCTCCCACATTCCTTCTTTGGTGTAGCAGGATCCAGAAGCAATTCAGGATGAAAAGTAATATTTCCCAGAATCCCAAGGCCTTTGCTCACAGTGAGTCATGTCTTCTCATATGCTTCATTTATCATTACACTGCCAAAGGACAGACTTGTCCTCTTGTGCAAACCACAAATATTTTGAGGATGAGAAAATACTTAGAAGATAAAAATCTGAAGCCATAAAAACAAGGCAAAGAGACAGGCAAGTTCAGATTCTTTTTGTTAAATGGGCAATGTAAATATACACAGAGAAGGGACACCAAGGGAACAGATTCGTTTTTCATGAGTAAGAACAAAACTTGACTGGAGTGAAACTTGCACACAAGAAAGCAAATGCAAAATGCTTACTTTTCCTACTAGTCTTAAGGATTTCTGAATCAGTAAGCTTTCATTAGTTATTGCTCCCTAAATTGAAACAAGATCTACCCTGACTTCCATCCTGCCAAGTTAGAAAAATACTTCCCTACTCCTCAAGAACCGGGTAACTGGAAGGGCTATCTTTTTATGGGATCTGACAGTTCTGGGGATGTACCTGAACTTCATCTGCAGGGTTTTTATTTCACTGATGGCAGAATTCAGCTCAGGAAACACAGGTTCTCATATTTTCCTCAATAAGCTAAAATGGTCTAAATATTAATTTTGGCTGCATTTCAAATTTCCTGTTGTCTGATTCTTCTCACAACTGACAGAGGTTAAATTCTGACTGAATTTGCTCTGGATAAGACCCATTAATTCCATGTAACATGAACCACATTTCAGAAACTCATCTTCGCCTAAATAGTTCATAATTTTAATACGTATATAATACAAAGCATATTGCTTGAACAGGCTTTATACACCTTTCCCACATACACGGAAATTAAACCTATGACCAAAACTAAAATTTCAGGAATAAAGACTTAAGAGCATATTCTGTGTTTTGTGTTTCAGCATTTGTTAGGTTTTTCAGTCTCTAAAATCAATTACTGATCAAAAGTGTTACAAAAAGGAACTTTCTAGGATGGATTACTTCCCTCTAGATCAGGGAAACATGAATATCAACCTAACATGACTTGTTGTACCTTTTACGACAGATTTATGAAACAACAGATTTAAAGCTGATTAACAAAACACAACATGAACAACAGATCCACTATCACTTCTGGAAAAGCTGCCTGCAATAAAAGTAACCCTCTGCTTTATATTACTGAATGATATATTAAGGTCTTTTCAGATTTTGAGAAATACTTCCGCAATTGACAGTGTACAGACATTTTAAACCTTTGTGTGTCTCTGCAGGTCTCCGAAAACAGGAAGCTTAAGCTGCAGTAAGATGCGCAAACTATGACTACCCTAATTCAAGAAGGTTTTCTTGCTCTAAACCCTTTGTGGGGAAAAGAATGATCTGAATGCCATGAGCTACACTCTGTTTTGGTAACTCCTCTTTTTACCAAGAGCTTAGTAAAACACGACAAGTGGATGACCAGGTGACACGTTTGCAATAGGAGCTTTTGGTCCTCCACAAGGCAGTGAAGGATGGTGTCCTATCAGTAGATATAGTACGGTGATGGGTAAGCTCATCTGGTTTCCTCCAGCTTGAAGAGCAACACTAGAGAAAAGGGAAATTTACAATACATGTTTAAGCTTTGTTGTACAATAGTAACAGATTTCAGTCACTGAAAAGACATTAATTTGTGGTCCCAATGTGTTTGGAAAAAAATACACTGCCTATATAAGTGGCTTCAGAGGCATTTTACTTGATAAAGGACAGTTTTTGTCAGACATTGTAGATCAACAAGTCAGAGCACAAGGAAGCAGAAGACAACAGACGATATAAAATTAAGAGCCTTTGGTGCATCTGTCATTTGAAAACTTTAAGTCTGACTCAGCAAAGGCTGTTATTCCTTAAGAACTGCAAAGTAAACACACAATTAATTCCACAAAACTCACACTGACTTGGCATTGGTAGAGGTGGATCCCTGTGGTCACCTTGGCACAAAGTTTGCACACCTGCCCACTAGCATGAGACTTTGCAGACTTATTGATATGGACATCCTTTCCAAGAAACTTCAATCACGTTGGGCAACTTTCTACCCTTTCCCTTCCTATTCTGGCAGGAGATAAAGCACGTTTACAAGCACTTCTCAGAAATGTTGATCCTTTGCCAAAGTTTCAACAATATTGAGGGCAACAGCAATATTGCTTTCTGTTAGCTCCTGTGAAAAACCTCCTTCACTTTAAATCTTCCTTAGCAAGAGGGCAGGAAGTATGGCTGCGTTCTCACTGAACTCTCCAGATAAGAAGCGCAAAACACTCGGAAATGAAAAGTGCCATGTAATCATACAATATTACAGGATGAAATTGCACTGCAGTGGATCACTCCATATGAAGACACATTTTACTGAGTCATCTTTCAAAAGGCAGACATAGCTCCCGCAGTGTTTTCAGTAACTAGAGTCAAGCACTGCCATGAATATTAATAAAGAAAATAAAATAATCACTCAATATGTATAGCAACTACACAGAATAATATGCATAATTGTTTCTTCTAGAAATATTAGCACAGCAAGAAAACAAGAAAGGAGTATGAAATGTTTCACAAAGAATTCATATTTAGGATTACCGAAACATATTAAACAAAGTTTAAAAAAATGAAGATTGAACCTATGTGGTAGAGATTAAGGAAACGCATCAAGAATCACTGTAGAGAAAAAGACAAACTAACATCTAAAAATAAGGCTTTCCAAAAGTAAAGGTTTTGTAGAAAACTGAATGCAGGCAAATATGGCTATCACATTGCCAGAAGTTTATCTTTAAAACAAGAATACAGCATTACAGAATCACAGAATACCTTCAGGTCAAATAGACTCACAAGGATCAAACTTGTATTCCTGACCCTGTGCAGGACAGCCTAAGAGTCACACCACATGCCTGAGAGCATTTTCTGTACACTCCTTGAGCTCTGCCAGCCTTGGTGCTGTGACCACTGCCCTGAGGAGCCTGTTCCAGTGCCCAAACAGCCCCTGGGTGAAGAACCTTTTCCTGATATCCAGCCTACACCTCTCCTGACATGGATTCATGTCATTCCCTCAGGTCCTGTCACTGGTCACCAAAGAGATCAGTGCCTGTTCCTCTGCTTCTCTCATGAGAAGCCTGCAGATTGCAATGAGGTCTTTGCAGGCAGCAGTTCTGGAGGAAAAACTGAATTCCTCAATTTCCCATGTCCTCCATTTCAAGGGAAAAGGATGCACCCCTAGCTATATCATCAGTTGACCAAAAACTATTCTCCTGTTCACTAACCATAGTCCTGAGATAAGTGCATCTCACTATATCAGGGTAAAATGGTACAGGGAGTGGAGCTCTTCACTCTTAGGCTGAGAAACAATTCCCCCATCAGTCACAAGGCAACAGAGTAGACCATTTCAACCCGTAACTTTAGTCCTCAGCTCTCATCTCAAACTAAACAAGACCACAATTAAAGCACAACAAATTAAAAGTGAATGCATATTCAAGAAGTTAAATAAAATTAACCATTTTGGTGCAGTTACACTAATGGTTATTTAGAGGACAGAAAACAGCCAAAAGAGGAAAACTGAACCTAACAGGAGAATGAAAATAAACTAAGTAATATCATGAGAGTTTATTATAATTAGGCACAAAAAATTTCTCCATTTTCTATAATAATTAAAATTTGAGAAATAAGACAATTCAATTTGAGCAGTACAGCTCTATAACTACACAAGAATGATGAGAGAAAACAGTATTTAAAAGGGAAATTAAAGATGACAAGAAACAAAAAATGCCAATTTATCCTTCAGATACTACGCAGCTCCTGACAGTGAAATTACTTCTAAACTCGTCATATTCATTGCAAACCCCAGTCATTATCTGATAATTTCTTTAATCATTGCAGCTATCAGCACATGACAGCGACCCTTTCACATTCCCACATTGGTGTCAATGAGTTGCTGAAGTGGTATTCACTTCACATATGCCCATAAACAGAACAGAATCAAAAAAACCCAAACCCTCCCAAGAAAGGAAAAAATTTCACATGACAACCTGGATTTTTTTTAGCAGTGATCCTTCACAGTGCCAAATACCAGATTAAATGTAATCTGGTTCTTGGCACTGACCAACTAAAAATGACTGAAAAGACAAGTTTCAAAATGCCATAGTGAAAATGGCAGCACAGTGGTTACCTCGAGATATCAGCTAGGGAACAGTTCTTGTGAGGAATGACAGTAACACCTGCCATGTTCTCTCAGGTAGGAAAACAGCCGAGTACTCAACCACAGCCCACATTAGTCAGAGTGCTGGAGCACCTCTCCTGTGCAGACAGGCTGAGCAACAGGAGATTCTTCAGCCTGAAGAGAAGGTTCTTGAGAAACCTCATAGCACCTTCCAAACCTGGAGGGATCTTGAGGAGAGTTACGGAGTTTTTGCAAGGGCATGTGGAGATAGGATGAAGAGAAAGGGCATTAAACTGAAGGATAACAAGTTTAGATTAGATCTAACGGAGAAATTCTTTACTGTGACAGTGGTGAGGCCCTGGAAGAGGTTACCCAGAAAAGCTGTGAATGCCTTACCCCTGGTAGTGTTCAAGGTCAGGTTGGATGAGGCTTGAAACAACCTGATCTGATAGAATTGTCCCTTCCCATGGCAGGAGACTGGATTGGAATGAAATAATCTTTTAGGTCCCGTCCAACTCAAACCTTGGTGATCCCACAATCTGTCCCTTACTCACACTGCAGTCTTTTCACCCTTCTGTCCATCAGTTTTCAATATTTTAGTCGTGCAATCCCTTGCCAGCACAGAATTTTTGCTAAAATAAATAAGCATATGTAAAACCTCTAGAAATTGTTTGAGATGAGTACATATGCTACAGTATTTTAACAAGCAGTAGTTTTGGGAAGTATTACTAGAAATTCAATGAACTTTCACTCCAGAACCATTCTCAGAACCTGTCTTGCTAACCCCTGTTTTGAATATTTCAGTTATCCAAGCATTTTACTTTTGAAACTAGTAATTTCAAACCACATCAAACAAGTTACAAAAGCAGGAGAAATGAAGGCTGATAAAATGAGAACAGACAGTAGGAAGCCCAGAAAAACAACAGGTCTCAGACACTGGTAATTATAACTGCTGTAATTTACCATTGCTACCTGGCTGCGCATTACAAATACAATATAAATTACAAAAATTACAAACTGTCAGAAATCACCTCAGAGGCCTTAAATCTGAGTCCTTTTGCCACTTAAACACAGTGTTTTTGCCAAATATCTCTTAACAGAAATTTAGCTTCCATGTTGTTACAGATTTTCTTTAAAGATTGTTCTAGCCCTGCTTCCAAAAAGAGACAACTCTTTCAATAGCCTTTATGAACAAAACAAAGTAATTTATACCAGAGAAAGAGCAAAGAGGTTGTTTACACCTTAGTTTCACAGTCTGATAATTTGCTTGGCATCTCAGCTTGATGTGTTTATTCACTTTTTCACACAATGAGAAAGCTTTCCAAGGTGTTAGAGATGACAAAGAAACCCCTGCAACTCTACAGCCATCCTCAAGGAGACCTGTGAGCTCCACTTCCCATGTGAGCCCAACAACCGAGCTGGTGTTTGGTGTGTCATTAAGCAAGTTACACTCATGTTTTGTCTTCCTCTCCAAACCCACTGAGACAGCAATTAAATCAGGACTGGCCAAGAGGTACCCTACCCACAACACCTAATGCTCAATGTGTGAAGGAACATCAGAAAGCTTACACAATGTCTTCTGTGAGGACTATAAAGCCATATTATCTTTGGTGTTCAACAAAGTCTAGATTAGGTACTCATGAGAAGCTGTTTTCAGGTCTTTAAAGGTGAAAATACATGCTCATAAATTTGGAGCTCAGCTTTGAAAGTTGGTCTACTATAATAAATAATTGCTAGACATAAGGTCAATGTAGGAACACTAAGTGCATGAATAAGAACCATAAAAAAATATATATACTTGATTTCAAAACCGTTGAAGCACTTACTGCACAAAGTACTGAGTAAAAATACCACCTGTCAGTTTAAGTTTGCAGCAGCAACTTCTTGATATTAATGTACTTTCACCTTACTCTGGACCTCACTAAAAAGGCTCATTGCAGTAGCAGTTAGACTGAAAAGAATATCCTTCTGTATAAGCCAATTTGGGAGTGTAAGTAGATGCAGTGCAGACAAATGGTCTCTTTAGCAGAGGCACAAATGAATTGGAGCATGTGTCCTCTGGTTTTCTGTGACACATGCTTCTCCACATCAAGTTTGTCCTACTTACAACACTTCCTTTTTATTTCTACATCCTAAAGACATAACTGAAATCATTCCTCATGCTCTCAGTTACCATAAGCAGAGATGGATCTGCCACAGCTTGAGTTGCTATTACAATATACTTAGGGTAAATTATCAACTCAGGGATGACAGAAATCCAGCCCATTATATAAAGTTATTTTGACCTCTTAAGTGTCAGCAGATGATTATTAGAATCATTGACACCCTGGACTTAAATATTTGAGATCCAAGAATTGAGATCCAAGCATGTGGTCTGCATTCAGAATACCCTGGTATACAGCTTCAGCTCTTCACAGATTCAAGTTGTTTCAAAAGGCAGAGATACAGAATATTCAAGTTCTAGTCATAAGCACTTTTATCACGCTTAGTGTCCCACTAAACTGTTACTACTGCGTGCATGGGCTTTGCTTCTGGGTAGCATTTCTCTCTCAAAAACATGGATTTTTCAAATTCTGAGCATCACCTTCATGTTACTATTAAACCACTTTGCAATAGCAATATTTCCAAACAAAGCACTCTTATCAGTGGGTAAGCGACATTGGTGAGGGTTAAGATGACCTTGGTAGTGCTGCAACATTTGTAATTCTTCAGCACAATCAATTACCTTATGATAATGTCTTTTGTCAGAGAATATTGTAAGACAATGAGGACTTGATTTTTTTGTTTTTTTAAGAAAAGTTCTACTTTGACTGGTATACAGAAATGTTCATACATGGGTCACTGACTGACAAGGGAACTGTAAATTACTTGGTAATAAAAAATAATAGTAGACATTTATATAGCACTGTACCTCACACACAATGACCTCCATGCTCATTATAATAAGTATTATTTGTCAAAAAGAAATTGCAGTGACCATCATATCCACCAAGAGTTATTTTTAAATGGTACATTAAGAAAAACTTAAATTTCAAGTGTTCTGTACCAGTTAAGAGGTAGCCTAGCATATTACAGTAGTTCTACTAACCAATCTCTAAATGATAATTAAAAAAAAATCATGAGAATAAACTTAAAGACTCAGCATCATAAAATAAATTGGAACTTGCAATCAGAAAATTGTTTCAAATTCCAAAAGCTAACAATGGGGAGGGAAGAGTTGCATACATACACCTGTACAGAGACAGACATGACTGCATGTCTTCAAACTTCTCCTTAGAGTCACACACACAGTCACTGCAATGAAACAACAAACAAAAAGCAATGAAACCAACATTGTTTCCTGTGTTAAACAGTACATTCCACATAATTTGGACAACACCTACAAGTGAAATTAAGCAAGCCCTTACATGGACTAAATGAAGCATTTCTGCAAGTGTAAGCTACTTGAGTGCCTACAAATTTACACTCCCTAAGAATTTTGGCAACCATCTGATCATGAAGAAGGTGACAGACTAAGTCAGAAAAGACATTCAGAAGTCATCACGTCCAAACCCACCCTCACAGCAGGGGTGACTGCAGTCATGTTGGGAAGTTAGAGGGCTGCATTTTGAAACAAATCCAAGTGCAATATTCATTCCTATGAACAGCCATCTCTAGCCTGTACAGTGTCAAGCACTGACATTAAAAATGGAAATTGGAAGAAATATTAATGGAAGCTAATATTTCATAACATTCAATCTAAAAGTCTTCAGTGCAATAAAATATATCATCTGACAAGCAGAGCATGACACCAGTCAACACTAAGACATCCCAGTAAACATGTCACAATAAACTTTACTGAAAGACGGTTGATGTAGAAGTGACTGATGACTACAGTGTGAAAAGAAGAATTTTTCAGTGTTGCCATATTTAAAAAACAATAACATCTGAGGATAATGACTAATTAACAATGTATCTGCAGTACATTTCATGTTTAACTGGCACTGCTTTTGGAAAGACAACTCCTTAACCTTTAATGTATAGTTGAATATGATCTAGGGCCATACACAAGATGCTACAAAAAAGAGTATAAATACATAATACACAGAGAATACAGTCAAAAGCATAAATATACACGACACAAAGGGAATAAGTCCAAGGATCATCTTCATGCATTCTGAAGGCATGTTTTACCTGAGGCTTAAAAAAAATTACTTTCTTCTGTAGCCTTTCAGTTATTTAGGCAGTAGGACACAGTAAGTATATCTATGTGCATGTGTGCACACTTGGATGCATAAAGAGCACAAGGAGCTGTTGTATCCTCTTGCTTCAAACACTGTATGAAGAAATGTAATAAACCCATGTAGCTTAGCATTAAATCAATTTGAAATTTTACACACTAATAAGAAGGATGAAGAATTGTCATACATTTTTGATGGGGGATTTCATCCTAAGTCAAAGTCAAGCATATAGGTTTATAAAACAAAAGAAAACCTTGGACAAAAAGTCAATGGATTTCACAAGTCTGGCTTTCTTTCTCAGGATGCTGCCTTACAGTGCAGGTATGCTCCACTTCCAATGCAACTGCAGCAACTCTGTAAGGAAGGACATGTGTTCTCCCTCATCTCTCCAGCCCCATACCACTTTGACTCATGTAATCAAGTTATCTCTGTAAAGCAAAACTAAGTAGCAGCAAATTGCTAAAACATAGCTACTAAATATTTAACCCATGCTAAAACTCCAAGCTACTTCAAAAAACTACCAGGCTGTTCTGCAGTTCTATTTCTGTTTTGCTCTAGCACTAACTAGACACAGGATTCCTTCCTTCTCACTCCTGCCAGGGACCACGAAACACATGGTGACCGTTAACAGAAAGTAGACTCCTTCAACTGAGTAAAAAAAATCAGTTCACTTAAAAATTAACTCATATTGCTAAATTTCTGCCACAATATCAGAGACTAACTTCTCAATAACTGATTTTCATTGCTTGATGGAATGTTACACTGGGAAATAAAACTATTCAAGTTAAAAGCTGGTTACTCAACCACAGATCCTCTATTGTTTTGGAGGTTTTAATCAATAATAATGGTTTGTTGTTGTTTTTTTGTTTGTTTGGTTTTTGGTTTTTTTTGTTTGGTTGGTTGTTTTGTTTTGTTTTTGTTTGGGTTTTTTTTGTTTGTTTTTGGTTTTGGCTTTTTTGTTTGGTTGGTTTTGGTTTTTTTTGTTTTTTTTTTTTAATCTGAATAAAGCAGGAGAAACATCCTCCACAGTCAAGTAAGTTTTGAAGTTCTTTTTGAAGACTTTTCGAAAACTTAAAGTGTTTTTTTTTCTGTCAGTCTCCATCGTGACCAAGTCAAGTTTCCCTCCTTAGAAAATCAAAATCATGCCGAATTTAGCTTAGTGACTGATTTTGCTGTACATTCAGAGAAGGTGGAATCCTCTCTGCTTAAGGACTTCCAATTCCGGGAAGTAACAACAAGGTTTTTCTTGAACTCTCAAGGTACATTGAATTCCAACATTATCTTGACTAAGTATTTACAAAGCCTCTTGGTCTGCCTCAGGCATTTGAATATCATTTGTGTATGCATTTAAGCAAATGTGTCTTGTTGCATAGTTAACAGGCTCCTTCCTTCCCCAGTCTCTTTTCCCCACTTTGAGGTTATGACATTTATTTTAAAGCACTTGATTTCCAGTTTCCCAAAACTTGACAAACTGCTTACTTCCCTATAATTAATAATACAACTCTTGTTCTGGGTAGAAAGGATGCCTCTCATATCCTTCCAAATATAGAATGAAATACAGTTAAAAACATGCACTAGACATTATCAGTGTATTCTTGATCTGTGTTAGGAGCTTTTGAACATAATGTGTGTCCCTTACTGACAGAAAGACTCCCTCACGCCTGGTGTTTACACTGTCAACTATTTCACTTTCCCAGCACAAGGAGAAAACAAAGCATTAAGCAAGTTTTAAAAATAAAAACCTAAGAGTTGGATGCTTTTGTAACATCTGGGCCACAGTAATTTATCTAAGATCACAAGAAAGTTGTGTGTCAAGAGAAAGGCTCCTGCAGGTTTCCTCTGAATTACCTACTAATGTACTGGCAATACAGTAACTATTTCCAGTTTCTGAAGCTCATTTTTCTCATGCTTGCTTGTAGATTCATCACATACTATTGTCTTAGAGAAGATGAACATCTTTACTATCCTATACACCTATCACCCTCCACACAAGGCTCAAAGAGCATTACAAGTAGGTCTCACCATCTTATCCTAAACCAGCAGCATGATAAACTTGGCAAATCAAAATATTACATGCAATACTTCAACTATGCAGTTTTTAATCATCACATTGGATTTTGCCTGTATGACTCAGCATTTGATGGCAGTCACTTTAAAACACTATGTTATGCTGAATGATGGGAACTTTATGTAACAAGCCAATTAACAACCAGAGGTTACACAACAGTAAAACAAATATTTAAATTTTTAAACACAAAAATGAAGTACAAGGCAAAGACACGTGTCCTCTTAATAAATTAATCATATATTTGAAACTAATGTTGCATATTACTTTTCACTGATCCATTATTTTTTATAGTCTGCCACTTCATTATCAGAAGAGTGCTGCTCCTTTAGTGACTGCAGTGTCTGCAAATACAATATCATTAGAAATAGGTTTACCTTTAAACTCACTTTTTTTTTTTTCAGGAGTATACAGTTAATGCATCTCACCACAAAGTCAGTTATGCCTCAGCCTTACTCAATGTATGTGAAAAGCTGCTCCTTTTTAATCCACACATGAATAAGAGCCTGGTCATTTGAACTGTAGAAATGAAAGGATGATCATACCACTTTCTTCTTCAATAGCCTCCATAGAAGATTAGCATGCCTTAGGTTCTCTTGTTGGGTGAGCTATTCAGGTTTGGAACTGAATATTCCGAATTCATCAATTCTGAATACATCATTTTAAGTAAAACAATTTTAAGTCTTATTCTCAAAATGCTATTATTGAGTGAAATGAAATGGAATGGAATTCTATTCCACCACACAAACCATGCAATCCACCTCAGTACCCCAACCTCCTCTTAAGCACTGAAGTTTTTCTGTGTCACCTGTATTCTACACATGGACAGGGCTTGCATCTCAACTACCTTTCTTTGCATTCTTTTCTTATGCATTTCCAAAGAATTTAATTTCCCTTCCCTATTTCACCTTAAGAGCATTGCTTTACATTCATAGAAACATTTCTCTATTCATTTATCAATACATTTTTCCTTTCCCCCTCCCCCCCCAGGGTCCATCTCGTATCTCTTAAAATAGGTCTCTTAGAGGTAATAACACCAAGAGGAAATCTCTTGATCATGTACTTTTTTTAATTTATAAGCTGTTTGAGACAGGATAGAGCAAATTCTTAAAATATCTTTCAAAACAACAGCATTATTATACTTCCACAAGGCATTTCTTGGTTCTATGTAAATGCCTATTAATGAAAATAGGATGGGGCTCTGCACTGAAATACAGAATGAAATATGACATTGATGTGAATTACATAAGAGAGATGCGTCAGTAATTTAATGACACTGAGTATTTATAGCTATTTATACTTCAGTGAATACAATAATGCTGAAAAAATGTGTTAATCTTAAATAGTATAAAGTGAAAACAAATACTTTCCTTCACTTAGCATGACTTTGGAGTAAGCAGAGTCTGCTAAACTTGCAATAAAGCACAGGTATATGAGGTTCCTAAGACATAAAACTAAAAATGAATGAAATCCCATATTATGAGATTATTTCATGACAAAAACACAGCAGTTACATCCTGTTCCTGTGTTCCAGTTAAGAAGTGCAAAGGGAAATAGGAAAACAAAGGAGGAAAAGGTCTGGAAGAAGGTAAGCACAGGAAAAAATTCAGAAGCAGTCATTTAAATTTAACACACAGTTACACTAATATATATGCAAGGAACCTAAAGGAGTTAAACACCAACCCTCCTTCAGCTTTAAATGTGGTTTTGTTGTGTGTTTTTTGTTTTGATTTTTTGTTTGTTTTTTTAAACATTAACTTGTTAAGTACTGTGTATTGATCCTTTTATTTACATAGTATTTTCAACTTCTACAACAGAAAAATTCACTACATTCATCTCATGACAGCTGAAAGACAGACTGATCCTATTCTTAAACCTAAAAGGAATTCACAAATCACTCCATCAGCAGCCATGCCTGGAATCCTGAACTGTGGAGAAAAGCTAAACCAAAAGAAGATTATTACGTGATAGATATAACTTAAATTTGCAGTGGGTGTTTTGTTTCTTTTCTAGAAGCATATTTTGATTTGAGAGTTGGCACAAGTTTTGATTTCAAGAGTACTTACAACTAGCTGATTAAATATTTGTGGCAAGCAGTACTAAAAAGGAAAATACAAATATACAATGCATTTATGTACCGGCCTTGCTGATTCTGTTAGAATTTATACAAATTTTATTGGGTAAAATTCTTGGAGCAAGGAAAGGGCACCGAATTGCATGGCTAGAGCACAATCATTGCACAAACAAGGAGGACTGTCACCATGAGGATCAAACACAATCACATCTGGAAAAGAGGACAATTGTTCTCACCCAAAAAGATCCCAGGTTTTATCTTGCAAGAGTATGGTTAGGATAAAACACCCAGTGGTACTCTGATACAGTAACTCACTCATATTCTTTAGTTTGCACTGAAGGGGAAGAAGTTCCTTACTTCTCTTACCAGTGTCTTTCTCTCCAAAAAAACAGAAGTATTTGATAGCAGAATGATACATTAGATGAGTCTCTTGCAGCTGTCCTTACCAGAACTCCAAGGTAGCAACATTTAAGTACCAGTTTCAAGATGGCAAATTTGTTCTATCACTTCTTTTACTGTCACTGATCAAGCTAACAGGGGTGAGGGTAAACATATGAAACTATTCTCTACCCAGAATAACTAGAAAATCATCTTTTAGGACTAAAATTCTAAGTCAGAGGCACCCTACCCAAGAAAAATAAGTGGAATGCCCAAAATCATTCCATACCCACAAAATACAGAGGTTCATGGTAATCCTAATAGTTCTTGCAATAGCTGACTCTTCAGTAAATGAAAAAGGAAACCACAGCACAATTATATGGAGCATAAGGTGCAATTAAGGATTTATTAACATTTAATTGTTATTAATTGTGCCATTTTCACCAATAAATTAGCAATTACACACAATATGCTGGGTTGAATTGGCTTACATAAAAGTTGTGTTTGTGGATATATGCACACATACATGCATTCACAAAAACAACTATGTTTTCTTATCATTCTTAAAAGTGAAATCACAACCACTATTAGAACTTCATCTGCATTCTTTTTATGAAATGTAGAAGAAACACTTCCATTCCTATAAAGGAATTAATACTTCCATAACAAGATTATTATTGTGCCCTCCAACCTAAAGGAAAGGTAGCCGTGCTGAAGAGTATGCAACTGACATCCCTGGAATCCACAACTCTCTTGATCCTCAGAGCAACCAGAGTTTGGGAAACCACAGAAGCTTTCTCACAAAATTGCCTCAGCAATGTCCTGGAATGCTGGATTGCCCTTGACCTCTTGCAGAGACTGCTGAAACCAACGCCGATTACTGTCAGTTTTGTTGGTTTATTCTGCAGTGTGGACACCTGTACACCAGGAAATCAAACACAATTGCAATTGCTTTCACACAGGTCACCACGCAGCCATCAGCTGGTAACAACTGTCACTCATTATCTACTGAAAATGCAATCAGATTGACAGCACAGATATTGAAGTCACTCTTCTTCCTTCTCAGGAATCTGAAGAATCTATTCCTTCCATTGAAAAGGGTCTGTCCTGCCCTTCTTAAAAAGTTTGCAATGTTAGCCAAATCCATTAAAAAAAGGCCATAAAATACATGTCTGTACTATAAGAAACAAGTAGAAACACAAAGGAATTTGCCTACAGCAATGAACATTCTCAATTCATTTATTCCTCAGTAGAACATGAAAATAGTATGTACACGTGCTGGGCATGAGAAAACAAGGGGAAGAGAAGAGAGCGTGAATTTTGTAGTGTTTTGGCAGCTTAACCAATTAAGATGTTGGTGGAGTAACAAGGAAAAGCTCGAAGTCAGATGTCCCTTACAATTTCATCTTGCTACCAGAATCTTCCCAGTTATTTTAAGATAGTCCTACCTCAGTCATTCCTGCCAGTATGACGTCCAGAAATACAGAACAGTAGCAATTTTTTTAGGCAGTCCTTATATAAACTGCTCAAAGAGAACAATTACAGGCCTATGACTTCTGCTAGTCTACTCTCCAAATAACAAGTACGCAGACCATGCTGACAACACATTCCCATAGAAAAAGAAGTTCAACTCTCACCAAGTCACTGCAAGGAGTATTTGTGACTTGTGCAAGTCACAAGTAGCACAAGACCTGAAAGCACTGTCCGCTGAATGTCAGAGAATTGAATTGAGTGATTTCCTCTTACCACCTCATAATTTGTCAGGAAATTACTACACCTGCTGTTTTTTATTGCCTAACAGGTCCTCCAAACCCTAAGCTCATATTAACAGTTTTCTTTCATCCTACTGCTGCAGAAGAGTCTGGCAGATAAGGACAAAGATCTCTTCACTCTGCTAAAAGTACTGTTTCCCATGCCATCTCCCCAGCTTCTCTAGCAAAACATTTGAGCTAAAAAGATCAGATAATCACTAAATCCAAAGGCATTCTCATAAAAATCTAATAAAAGAAGACAGTGTAAATAGAAGATAACAGTCCAATTGGAAAAATCTCAGTTAAGAAAGCATCAAAGTCAAACAATCACAAAGAAACAAAGGACATCTTGGTTAGTGCTGGTCTGCAAATGTTTTTCACTCAATTTTTTTTACAAACAGATGAAGCTCAAAAATCTCAGAGAACAAAGTAACGTTCAGAGTAACATCCCCTCAAACCAAGGAAGAGACATTTTAGCAGTAAAAGACACTGTTAGTGTTTTTAGACCTCTTACAAATACTACTGTTAACAACTCAGTACTTCCCTCCTCTGGACAAAACAAAGTGGCGAATTGATTAAATTTGTCTATTTTTTTTTCTTCTCTGTATTTCAGATATTTTTTATACCTATATATATTTTCTTTATACCTATGCAAAGGATATTTCATTTAGTTTCGCAATTCAGATTTAAGACTGTGAAACATGTAATGGTCATCACAAACAACAGACACACTGTATTCACACTGTCATGACACATGATGCCTGCCAAAGAAAGTCATTAAAATTATGAAAAAGCTAGTATCATTACAAGAAAGTAAGCCTTATTTCTATCCCCTCCCTTCCAGTCAGATAATTAACGCCTTTACAGGAAAGCAAGAAGGGAACATTCTTTCCTTTGTGAAAGGACCTTCAGTGTTGATTATGAAGAGCAGTTCATATTTAAATATTTAGAAGCCATAGACCTCTATGATAATGTATAAACTTGGTCATTTTACTACTTTACAACACAAACCCCATTTCATTAGCTAGATGCCTTATCTGAGCAATGCTACAGGTTTGCAATTGTGTGATTGCCCTCGAAAAACAAGATGAACTTGTTATTTAACACATCTACTAGCAAAATACCACAAAATACACTGACATATAGCTTTCATTTCACTTGTGTTCAGTTATTTAACACCAGATATTAATTCAAGTATTCTCCAGTTTTATGTGGTGTTCCAAATTAACAAAAGAAGAAAAAGAGTAAAAATGGAGAAGTAAATAGATGTTACTGTTTGCCATTCCAGAATTACTGCAGTAGCTATTAAAAATAGTGAGCCCTCCCAGTTGTTTCCTGCACACTGAAAACTTCCAGTAAGGTGATTTCTTGTATTTCAAGTTGATCAACATCGGGTCAAATACTTCACAAAATGTTCTTTCTCTGTTATTTTTTACTCTTCAATACATACTAGTCCTGCAACAATACCAACTGATAACTGATAGGAACTACAAAACATTTGAAGAAAGTTACTCAGTAAAAACAACTCAAATATGAAGTACCTAGTATTCCTTAATATATTTTGATTATTTTCATAGGCAGTATCCTTTCCAAAAATCAGACATATTAATAAAAACCTTATGAACGTTCTGCAAAATAACCTTTACTGTAGAAGGGATATCCTACTAAAACAGCTAAAAAAAAAGGCAGAAATTTAAGAATGTATTTAAGAAAAATAATTTTAGTAAGCAAAAATAGTGGATAGTCCTGCCTAATATACTAGCAACGATTACTATAATTGCCATGTGTTTAGCATTCATATCACATGAACAAATATTTTGTTCCATTACCGCTATCCATTACACTGCTAAAAAGGCTTCTGATTCTCTGTGCTTGTTTTACACTCATAAATTTCTTAAGCAGATGTTAGATACAGTAACTAATTAGATTTAAACTACTAATTTCATCCCTCACACTGATAACAAACATATACACAGAGATACACTAGCACATGACAATACTAGTAACAGAACTACATAGCAAATGAATATATGTATTTTTTTTTTACACCTAAATAGTTGCATATATAACCATTAGAAGACCTGTACAAATTTAGACAAACATGTAACGACATACCTGGTAAATTCTATTCTGATAAAAGAAACATAATAGTAAATGGCTTATACTTAACAGTGTAAATTAGCACCAGCCAGACCAAGCACTACTATGGAGTATGGACCAGCTTGCACTGAATTCCAGCATAGCTTCTGAGAACATACTCTCTATGCATTCACTATCATCTTAATCACTGTAATACTTCTATTTGATTTCAACCCTTAAAGATATAAAAAACTGGTTTGTTTTATGTTGTTGGTTTTTTTGTTATGTTTTTTGGTTTTAGTTATGTCTATTTAGGTATAAAGAACAACCTTGAATATTACCTTCAGTTCCAAAACAAAGAAAACCACGTTGGGAAACACTTATTTCACAAGACAACTAGTTATGTTAGAATTAGGTATTTTCAAAAACACCTTCCTTCCGACATTTACAGGTTATATTGCAAATACCGTTCGTTTTAGCGTGAATCTTTTCAGATACATTATAATTTTCAATTGATATTAAGAGAAGAAATCCTAGAAGTCAAAACATAGTAAAAAAAAAAGTCACAAAGCTGAAGAGCAAATACTGACAATAACACAGAAAAGGCCAGTACACAAATGAGATAAGGCCCAATTCTTTCTGAATTACAGCCAGAACTAAACAATTGGTCCTAAAATGAGGAAAACAGACACTCACAACCGCATCTTTTGACAGGTAACAACAGCTCAAAGCATAAGACTGACCAAAGTAATGTGCTTTCCTGTTGAGGATTTAAGAAGAGAAGATAGAGAAGCGAAGTTTCCATGACTAGCTTACTTCATCCACTGTCAGATTAAAATAAACAGCATAGGTAGTAGATCAACCAAAACTGAATTAAGGATAATTTAGTTATCTCCTATAATTTTTTATAACTTTTTCTGTCAGAGGTGGTCTATGACAGAAAAGCAAAAGACCATAAAAAGCAACTGATCTCTTTCCACAAAGGAAAGTTCAGAATACCAATTTGTAATTACTTTATTATTTCACCCTAGATTAATATGACTTCACAACGAATATTTCACTTTTTTCCTGTTTTTTACTTCCATGGCTTACAACCTTGTCTGTTTAAAAAGAGCTTTCAGTATAAGACTCCTTCCACTACCTGCAATTGTCTTCTAATCTCACTTTGTCCCTGCAACCATTTTGTGATAAAAGTTAAATGGAGTTTTTCCTTTCCCCTTGTTGGTTTTGGGTTGACTTTCATTTTATAATACTAAGGTGGCTCTCTGTTCTATTTACACACCAACTCACACATGCACTCTTCTACAGCCAAAGTGTCCCAAACTGATGAGTATCTGCCATCTGTGACTCACAGTAATTCTAACTTATTCCCAGCTACATCAATCATCACTGTTGTGGTGAACATTCCTGACCCCAGGCTACTAAAACCAGTATCAATTAATATTAACTTAATATTTCAGAAATAATTTAAGCATGATGCAGGAACAGCAAATTCTTTTATGTGATACATCAGCAGCTGTTCTGATGGCTCACTTGTACATCATTTGCTTTCAGTTGCTGTGACTCAGTCTCTGCTCCTATGAGCCCCTGTACTAAGCCTTGGAAAATCTGGTCTTCTGGACAACTCCAAACTACAAATAATGAATACCAAAGCTTAATGAAAACTGAACATCCAATTCCAGCAGGTAACCATAATGACATTGCTTCAAAATCATCATAAGTTAGAACTTCCAAAGGTTGCGTAATAAAATTGCTAAATGATTAATTTAATGTACTAATCATTGAATGATGATTGCAGAAGCAAGGTGCTAGCAGGTGCAGAATACTTAAGTATTGTCTGAGTGATATAGCCAGGTGTGGAGAAAATTTAAGTGAATCCTCACATATCCCAAATCAATAACAGTATGAACTGCTAAAACTGAAATGTGGGTTTATTCTACTGCCTCTGCTTCCCTGCAATGAGCTCAGTGAGAAATACGGAACTGTATGTTTTGCACAGGACCATTTATTCCACTACAAACTCCATGTTTTAAGCTTTATCAGCACTACTGGCTGCAGCTTACTCTTGGGGATGGTCCTGTGCAGGACTAATGGTTGGACGTGGACTCCACGATCATTAGGGGTCACTTCCAACTCAGAGTACTCTGATTCTGTGAGTTTTCAAAGTGGATCTCCGTATTTGCTCAACTTTGTCTTTATTAAGAGCAAGTTCTGATCTAAGCATAAAGCACGAAGGCAATCAATACTGAAGAATGACTAGAAATGGTTTCTTTATTCCACTCCTCACTGAATAGAAAGTTTCCATTATCTTTCTCAACATCTTCACTTTATCAATTTGACAGAGGCGTGCAGTTCTACACTCCACTGCCCTCACTCCAGAACTGTACACAGCTTCTCTTTTTCTAATAAAAAAATGATAAATCGTCAAGTCTAGTAAAAGCTACTTGTCTTCTCTCAA
Organism: Formicarius rufipectus; assembly: GCA_013399695.1. NCBI lineage: Eukaryota > Metazoa > Chordata > Aves > Passeriformes > Formicariidae > Formicarius > Formicarius rufipectus. The sequence continues at coordinate 1,838,714 of VXAU01002502.1, read as the reverse complement.
GTGTCATCTTCCTTTTAATTGCTCCATACTTTATCAAAATGCGTATTAGAATAAATAACCAGTGTCAGTCAAAACACAGATGCATACAACCAAAAGCTTATTTGAGCAAGCAGAAAAATTTAATTGTTACAGCAAAATAAATACTAAACTAGTTAAGTCAGTAAGGCACCTATGATAAAATTTATACTGTGATTATCTTAATGTTTTTTGACAGAAAATTGTACCTGAGAAATATTTGTCTCACAGAGCAGCATTATTTAAGATGCATTGTTCTAAGATAATTGGAACAAAATAGCAAATAAAAAAAAGGTTCATTCAAGTAAAGATTTCATCAAGTCTCAGACAGTGAAACAACACACTGCCAAGTATAAAAGCAAAGCACACCAGGGAAGCACTTGAACTGAGAAGAGAACAAAAAGGGGAGTTCCCTGCCTTCAGCCCCCCATGGTTCTGGCAGAACTGATTCACCCCTGCACTGCTGTCCTTTGTCCTTGCTAAAATGATCTCTGATATACCTATCAAGGATCCTATTTTGCAGGGACGCAAGATAGCAAGGATGCTCTTTTCTACTCTTGTTTTCTCCTTACTGTCCCACTACATTTCTGACTTTCAGGTTTTAATGAGGCAAAAGTTCACTGTGGAGTGCTGATGCAGTGGGGTATTGTCCAGTTACATCTCCTCTAAACCCTTTTAAACCCATCACCTTCTCCATGTTTGCTCATGAGTCCCTCGAGGACTTAAGTGTCTCAAAGTAGGTGCAAACTGAAAAATTACACATCTCTACATTCTTTAACTTATTACAGTTCTCAAATTTCAGTGGTAGATCTCAATATTAAGAAAACTTCTGGAAGATCATGGAGTTTAACTCTGATCTCCCTTCAGGTCTCAATGGGAGGTCCCATAGAAAGGAGGATGAAGGTGAAGGCTTGACTAAACACAATACTGAAAAGAACAGTATACCTTTCATACCACTCATCTATCCTTCACCACCACATTCTCACGTTCCACCTCCTTTCCTTAGGAGTCTCCAATGTCAAACACACAACAGCTGCAGTGAGACATGGCATTGTGGAAAAAACACTACAAGAACAGGCACAGGTGGGCAGTGATGCCAGAGCAGGGTATGTGTCTCCAGCCTCTTACTCCCCTTCCCTATTCTTGCTAATAAGAAGCTGTTACAGTAATTACACCAGGTTGGACTGTGGGGAAAAAGGGAACAAGGCATAGAAGACTAGATATCATCAGAGTAGCAATTTAGGTCCAGGATTAGCACTGCAGTTCTCTCAAAACTGCAGTGACAATCAAAACTATGAGTGATAAGAAAACATGCTTTTACAATTATGATACTGCAGTGTTAGTGCTGTATTATCTAGAGCTTTCTTAAAAGGTCACTAAAACACATGTCTATATTAAATTGTCCCCCCTAAACATGAACTGAATTTAGATCCACTTCTTATCTCATTCTACAAGCTATAAAAAAGAATATAGAGCAAGAGGCTTGTGCTCTACTATCAAGCCATTCTACAAGTACTCATTTTCAGACACAAAATAGAGTTTTAGAAACTCAAATTTTCTAGTGTTTTAAGACATTTTCTACAGAAAGAAATCCAACTGAAAGCTCAGTTGGACATGTTGCAGTACACAGAACACAGTTTCAGGTATCGTTACTGCTCTGTTTTACTAAACAGATTATTTTGGCACTAAAGTTGGTAAACTAAAATACTTACCTGTATTAATACATCAAATATTTAACCTACTAGTCAGCCAACAGATCCTGTAAAGCAACCACTTTAACAGCTTCTGTTTACTTTCAATAAAGCGTCAGAAAAGGGTAAGTGAAGGAACTCATTAACCAAGTAACTCAAAGAAACATTACCCTGTGGCCTTACTTACCTATGCTGCATATCCATGTTATGGACTCACCAGTAGTGCAGTAGTGCCTAATTCTCTATGGGTTCAAATCATAATGCTTAGGCATAACACCTGCACTGCATAACAACTGGACTGAAAACACAAGAAAATAAGACATAGTCCATGTATGATTTATGGAATAAACTATTTCTTATAAATTTACAAACAAGTAAATAGAATTTAAGTTCATTTTGCTGCCATCATTGTTTTCAATCCACGTATCCAAGTGTTCAGTACATCTGTGTGCCTTATATTTGTTATATCAAACAGGACTTATTTTATAGAGTCACTTCCTCCAAGAGACAAACTAAATTGCTTTTAATACAGAAAAACTGTACTAACTGATCTTCAAAATATGTTTTGAACTCCAAGAAAAAAAAAAAGAAAAAAACTGTTCATAGAATAAAACATAAAAGTTCCATACTCAAACTCTTTCTCCATGGGAAATTATTTAACAGGGCTGGTGCTTTTAATCATTCCAGTCTGTTCTTATCCCTGGGCTTTACTTCTGAAGCACCATAATCAAATTCCAGGTCACAATGAAAAGTTGTTGCAGTGCCCCAGTGCACAGATCACATTCTCTTACTGAAATCCCTGCCCTTTCCTACCTGTCCTTCCTCCCTCCCATCCTCAAATAAGAAGTACAGCTTGATCTTTTCCTTGATCTTTCTGTAGAATGCAATCTATAATATTGACCTCTAAGAAGCTGCTAGCAATTAGATTTCCCAAGGGGTTACCAGAGTGAACCCAATGTTAGATGATTCAGGAATGGCAAGTAATCCAAAGACTTCTGTGGGTACAACTCCTTCAGCTGGTACAGCTGCAGAAATACATTAGCTGAGCAAGGGAATGAGTGCAGGTTTCCAAGTTCCCTTCCCCTACAACTCCAACTGCTGCTCCCACTGTTGCCTACCTTAATTCCTGCAGGCACTAACTACCCCTTAACCCAAGTTCTACTGCTCAAACAAGCTTTATATCCTCAAGTACCAACCCCTCTCCTACAGGCACATAGTGACTGGAAGTTTCCCTTTGACTTTCCCTGATGAAAATGTGGACTGCTTAAGAGAAGGCCACCAACACACAGGACTCCAAGAAGGATGAAAACAGCAAATAAACTCCTGTGTACTATCTGCAGAGACACTTTTCTTACTTTAAAAAAAATACTCTGTTTATAGAAAGTATTCTCACTTGATTAGGTTTTACTGAAAGTTCTCAATTTTATTCTCAATCTCTTCCTTACGAGCCATTATTAATATAGTACATATTAGAACACTAAAAATACAGTTCAGTAACCAAAGGTAAATACTTCTAGAGAGATTTCTCCCTCAAAAATTCATTTCCCTACTTATGCAAGCTTTACTACTCTTATAGTTACTCTGTAACAACGTCCTAGGTTTCTGTAGCTGAATTTTGGTAGATGGGGGGCTACCCAGGACGGTTTCTGTTAGAAGTTTCCCCTGTCTTGTCAAGTCAATGACAGCCCAGTCCAGGAGGGACTTCCTGCTGGTGGCCAAAGTTGAGCCAATTCAGAATCACAGTCACACCTCTGTGATAACATTTAAGAAATTAGGAGTGTGGCATAGTTAGAAATTCCAGCCATGAGGTAATGTAGAGTGAGAGACCAAGGTCAGAGCAGGAGGAACCCAATGCTGGAGCAGGCTGGGGCAAGGACTAAAAACTATTCCCTCCCCCTCCTCCTACTTGCAAGCCATGGAGAAGCATTAGGGTGCACAGACACCCCTGCCACCTATGGAGGAGCAGGTAGATGCCTGAAGGAGCTGTTATCCTGTGGGAGGCCCAGGATGGAGAGAGATCCTGGAAAAGACTTGTTGGAAAAGACTTGTGGCTGTGACTCATGGAGAAGGACATCCATGCTAGAGCAGGTTTTTTTCCCCCAAGAAGAAGTGTTGCCCAGGGATGGACTCACATTGGAGAAGTCTATCGAGGACTGTCTCACATGAGAGGGACCCCATGGGAGCAAGGGAAGGACTAAGAGCTGCAGCCCCCCTCCAGACCATGGGGAGGACCGTGGTGGAGCAGTTGTGCCCCTGCAGTCCACGGAGACCATCGGGGTGCAGAGACCCGACTGCACCCCATGGAGTGACCCACAGGACAAGAGCAACGGCACCAACAACAACCACCTGCGAAACTCCCATTCCCTGCTCTCTCAAACTGCTGGAGGGAGGGAGGAGAGGGGGGAGAGGGGTGTTCTTAAGACTGATTTCTTACTTTTTAGTTTTAGTTCTTATCTGGTTAGAAATAAATTTAAGTATTTAACCACTCTGATTTTGTTTTGCCATTATCTCTCAGCTGTTTTTTTGCCTTTTCTCCTTTCCCTTTCCCTCTGGGAAAGGCAGGAGGCAGGGCAGGGCCTGGAGGTTTGGGCAGACACCAGGTGGAAACCACCACAAAGAACAATACAACCTGGTTTTATTTTGTTTTATTTTCCCCTCCCCCCCATTTTGGGAGAAAAAACAAGTCTTTGTTCCAGATCAATTTTCAGATGAATCCTTTTGTTGCAACTCGGACATTTTATGAGGCCTTTTCCCAAATGCTTAATGAAAGATCTTCAGGAAACAGTTACGAAACCTCAGACTGTACTAAAACACCCTTGGTAGGGTGAACACAGGTCACTGAGATAAAATGACCACAAAAAGGGCTCACCAAACATCTACAGTCTATAAGTAAGAGGGATTTTGTGTCTTTGAATTGTTTCTTTCAGATGACTAGTGAAAAAAATAGTAAAGTGTGCAGCCATCAACATGCAAGTCCTTTCATGGGCATAGCAAATAATGCAACAACTTCCAGAATATAAGAGCACATAGTCACCAAAAACTACAGGTATTCCCAAGTCTCTGCTGTAAATATTATGCAAAATTTTAATTACAGATGGATGTGTCAAACAGCTTGATTTTTTTTGCACCTGAATGTTAAATGAAGAGGTCTGCAAGCAACTGCAGCATTAGCTGTGTGCTAAACAATCTCCCTGGGTGTGCTGCATGGAAGTGCTTGTAGAGGGAAACCAGTCAGTAATTGCTTTCTCAGCTTTTTAAGAAACTGAAAAATCCACTCATGCAGTAAACAGCAATTCTTTAATGCAATGGAGCAGAAGCACAATTGTTGATTTTTGCCATGTTTAAGTTACAACAAGTTAGAACTTGATCTTATTTTCCATCTTGTCAAAACAGCATTTGCAAAAACATCCAACTTGCCTTTCTCCTTCATAAAACACCACCAAGAAAACCCACCAACAAAAAAAAAAATCCCCATACCCACAAACATTTGTTTTGGTAGCTGCTAGTTGAAGCTTAGAACACCAAACTAGGAGAGAAAAAGCAGCAACTAAAAAAAGCATCCTTAAAAAAGTATGCTATGTGAAATTCATTATGTACATGTATCATGTACATGTGTTCAAAAGTAAAAACAAAAAGACCATATCTGAGGCTTTTCTACCAGAGATGGACAGGCTAAACTTGGGGATTGTTGGAATTGATAATTTTCATTTCCCTCACATTTCCAAGTCTAATGGAATTCCTAAGTAAGCAGGTAACAGAAAGTTGTTTGAAATTTTTTTCACCGAGAGCAAGCAATACATTCAGAACAGAATAGAGGAGTATACAAATGTACAGAAAATATTTATACAAAAGAATGAATCATGTGTTGATTATACAAAGAATAGAGTTATTATTAGCAAAGCATTCCAATTTAAAAGAAAAACTAAAAACAAAAAAACTACTGAAAAACCACTTGCCAGTGTCAACTACTCTGTGATGCATTCAGGACTACTTACTGCACATCTAATCCAAAACAGATGATCTCATAAAAGAATAATCTGTTTAAAGAGTCCACTACAGTATGAAAAGCATTATCTTCCTTTGACTCTTATTTGTGGACTATCATGAAGAAAAAAGTATCCTTTCTCTCTGGGAAATCACGTGAAGTGAATGCACAGCACCATCTTCTATTGTCAATGCAGGTAGAGAATGTCACCTCACAGACCCTGAATGGCTACTGTTAGTCTGTGCTATTCAGTTCTGTACTACTCAAAATTCTGCTTAAACAAAAAATAGACAGAACTATGCAAACCGTTGAGGTGACAGATTACTGATTGTAACAAAAAGAAAAAATCCACAAATCAAGTGTGTAAAAAATACAGCCTAAGTAATCTTGTTTTGCACAGGTTATTTCGCACATGAAATCTGGTGTTTTATACTACATGTAAATAGAAAAAATTACTCCACACTGGCATTGATGAAGAGAGAAATATTAGGAAGAAACAGGATCCTTCCTGACTGTCAGTGAGCTTTTGGGATTTGAGGAATAATTGCTTTGTCTTGGGAACTTCTGTGCTAATCCAGATCAAGCAAACCGGAGAGGGATACAGGGGTTTTCAAAGCACTTGAAGCTACTATTGATTTCTGCTGCTTTCTGAAACCGATCTGGAGTGGGACACCAGCATTTTTTTCTTCATCTTTTTTATTCCTTTACTACCTTTCTAAAAAGCATTTTGATTTAGCTAGTCGAGACTTTCTATTACAACACTGCCATGAGTCAATGAACAAAAAGCCCTGCAAAATTGATGACTAAGGGCATAGAAAGATTAATTTGGGCACAGCTGGCTGGAATGATGGAAAACTTACTACACCAGATGCTCATCACTGACTCTGGGCATTTCAGTTACCTGGATTTGCTGTACTGCCATTTGAAGAACAAAATTCAGTTAATACTGCAAAGGTGCTAATTGCTGTGAAGGCAGCAGCCATTGTAAGCAAGTATATTTATTGCTAGGGAAAAACTTAGTCTGTATCCTAAAATGGACTGAATCTTGGCAACTGTGTGTCTTGGCTTGCAGTGAGCAGTAAAAGCCATGTGTTAATCTTTGGCTACTCTACCATATCCTACCACGAGGTCAGTGCATAGAAGTACATCTTCCAGTTCTACTTTTTATCAATTTATTTCATTCTACCTTCAGGAAAACAAAATCATCCATCAGAAGTGGCAATAACAAGAATTTTTAGCTTAACTATTTTTTTCCATCCAAAAGGCCTTCAAGCAAGGCTCTTCCTACGTTGAAGAACAAAAAATAAATTATCACCTCTACATCTAAAATGTAATGAGAAGCTTTTCAAGACAGAATAGCCTTATCAAGTGTTCCAATGTCTGTCAAGGCCTAAATTTATTAAAAATTCAAAATAGAAAAGTATTATGACAATTGTCACTTGACCAAGATCACTTTTAAATTGTTAATTATTTAACACTAACACAGCTAACCATTTTAGCACTAGTTAATCCATGAAATATGTGCAACATTATACAGCTTTATTCTGTACTGTGAGTCACTTCCACCCTCAACAAATAAGATAATTGCTTACCATAGGATCAAAATCTCAATTACTTCTCCTTACTGTCCACTGAAAGTACAAAGCAGCCAAAAAAAATAAAGCTGATCTACATTAGGAAGCAGAAAGGAAAATTAAAATTTGCTGTTAGAAAAAACAGTAAGTGAATAGTAGAGAGCATTGTTAAAAAGCACTAAAGAGGATGAAGTGAAAAGAAGGAACTCAGAAATGTAGGAAAAGCACAATTAAGAATTTGCACAGAGAAAAGAGTGAAAGCACAGAGTATGTTCATTCAAATATCATTCTCACTGAGGGAATGTTAGTAGATTATGGGCACTGGCTTAAGAAGATACAGCATGTCACAAGCAAGTGTAATTACATTATATAAATTTATAACACTGCATCAAATACAGCCACATCATTTTAATGGAAAATGCAATAGTCAATGTCTAAACCAAAAGCAAGGAAATAGTCTAGTATAAGTTACCTTACAAGGAGGAGTAATAATACCTCACTTCAAAAAGAACCCTCTCCTACCAGTAAGAGTAATAAGTAAATGAAGTAAACCGATAAATTACAAAATAGATCTACATGGAATCACTTATGTTTTTTTTGCCTCTCCTCCATAAAGACCTCAGGAGTTCCTTCTGAAACCAGTTCAGTTAATGCATCCAATGGTATATCAGTGCTTTTCCTGAACCAGGTGGACTTCAAGATAATTTTCCTGACTATATTCACACTAAGCAGGTAACATTTTATTAATGAACTATAAGTATTAGCAAAAGTGCACTGGTTTTTATTCTGTTTAATGGCATGAATTACAGAGACCACATTTATGTCTGAAACCTGTTATTACTTCCCTACAATAGCAGTAAATGAAACAATGCCATTCATCCAGCTTTAGTGGGGACAAAAGTCAGTGAAGCCTGAAATAAATAAAAAAATCCAAAAAGCACCAAGAAACCCAAGCAGACCTCCATCACAGAAGAAATCTGATTCTTTAACAAATCTGTTAGATGTAAGAAGCATAGACTTGAATATTGTATAGTGCTTCTCATTTTTCTCCTTCCCTGTAAGTTCCACAGACCTAAAGAGGAACTTACATAACACAAACACGTCATTTATTTGACAGTAAATGGAAGCTCATCTCACTGACTGTGATTTACAGACATGCTTTCGAGGCAGACTTTCACTAGGTACTTAGGGTAAGACACCATCTAATCCCCTGTTAGAAGACACCATGTATAAGAAATGAGGGACCTGGATGACAGAGTTAAGTTGCTTACAGTTATCTACTTTTAGCTCATGTTTGTAAGCCTTCAAAACATGAATCCAACATAAGCAACTGCAAATGTTAGGGAAAAATCCAAAATAATTTTACAGTAAAAAATACTTATGAACTGTTCTAATGCTGCAAAGAGAGGATGTGCAGTATTGTGTGTCTGTAGTATAGTAGGATAGGAAGCTAAAGCTCCACGAAAAATTTTACTAGACCTGTTGGAACACAGGACTTGACTCATTCATGAATTTTTTCAGAAAAAAATATCACACTGAGAACCAAAAAATCCACTTAACCAAAGTGTAATAATTTTTACCACTGCTAATATTACTTGGAAAACACAAGAGTCTGGGAAATAGCTCTCTAATTCAAACTAGAGTTGGCCAAAAGCACAGCCAATACTACTTCACACCGACATTAACAGCACATTGCTTATGATCTTCACGTCACGTTCAGAAGGACAATGGTTTGGCTGCTCCTCTGAGTGACAGAGAAGAGCACTAGAACGTCAGCTCTCCACGTACACACAAGTTGCTTGGCACTGGACTAGTCCCTGAGAAGCCTCTGTTTCCCATTGAAGTACCAGGCATCAAAAAAGAAAAACCAAGTAACACAGAACTGTTTGTCTCAGTTTCCACACATCTCAAAAAAGGAAATTACTCAACCATTTATCTGATCCACCTTTTCTACATGGCCTCATGTATCCATACACAGGGTAGCCCAGTCTATGGCTAAAGTTTCTCTTTCTGCACTTTCTCAGCTTTTTGACCCTCAGTCCTCTCCCATCCAGCCCCAGCACCCAGTCCTCTTCTTGATGCTCTTCTATTCATGCTTGCTTCCATTCCTGCACAGCCACTGTGGGCCTCTCACCTTTACAGGTCTGAGCCATGTGTGTCAGCCAAAGCATATGCATTTTCAGTTCACTCCTCATCTTCAGCTTCACTAAACGGTTTGATTTTGTTTTTCCTTGCCAATCTGCCATACTTGCCTGCTTACTCTGTTTCCCAATCCTCCCTATGCTGCCCTGAAGTCATCTACTTAAATACCAGGCAACATGTGCCACACAAAAAAAAAAGGCTATTTTGCATTAAAACAGGTGGTTTCCATGAAACTTAATTTGTTACCTTTCCACACAAAGCTACAAAACCATCTGCAAGCTGAGCTAGCTGAATCCACAGCATGGGTTACCAATGACACATCTGTGCATACAGAAAACGCAAAGTAACCAAAACTCCACAAAATCTACACTTTATGCACCAATCAGCAATTAACATGAATAAAATTTTTATTTTCATCACATTACACAGACCTTTTCTTTATGCATATATTACTAAAAAAACCATGTGAAGAACAAAAAACTCTACCGGGATAGCAAAGCATAACTAGTCTCAAGAACTGTCTCCGAAAAAGTTAGTTCCACAGAACTTGTAGATTTTATTCAATAAATTTCATCCCTAATTGCCACAATCATGAAAACATTCCACAAATAGTACTTGCACATCTAAAAAGAAGTCTGTTAGGCTTCCTATTTTGTTATTTCACTTTGAAATACAATGCACACATTCTAACGATGTTTGCCTGTGAATAAATGGGTAAAAACTGCCTTAGTTTTAAAAGGAAAAATGCATGTTTGTCTGGAAGGATGGTAAAAAAAAAATTAAAACAAAAATGGAACACCACAAACTACCAAAAATACCCCTCCTTGCAAAAAAACCCCAAAACAATCAACCCATTCAAAAAAGGTACAAGAAAAGAACAAGTAACAGGTTATCACAACACTATTTCATTAGTTTATTTTACCTTCAACCAGAATAAAACAAGGCACAGTCACAGTGCTCAAGAGCCTATTAAATTCTCATTCCATCACAAACTGAGGCAAGTAATGAAGAATTAAAGTTGCCTGCAGATGAGAGAAAATCCTTTATCAAGGTATATCTGAAACACATTTTTTCCATCAGATACGGTCCTGACTGATCAAGTTCCTGAGGCACTCTAGAAACTGCACAGTTTGACTGCACCTTGATTTTGTAGCTGCAGGAAAGCCAGCATAAACACAGCACTTGTGATTTTAGACAGAAAGCACAATGTCTGCCTTGGGGTCAGCTCAATTTCATATCTCTTCATCAAAATATTTGGGAAGGCACTCCTGTTGTCATCAGTTATTTTCAGCGTCAGGCATTTTATGGTTCAATGAACACCACAGGACAATATTAAACGTGTGGTGGAAGAAGCAGAGCAAGGAAAGTAGGATGGAAAGACAGATATGCTCTGGTTTATAGAACCTAAGGTCAAAGTAATTCCAGCTGCAAACTACTGAAAAATTCATATCAAGTACCATGTGAACCAAAAAAATACCCACCTGGCTACAAAAATGGGAGTTTAAACTTTTTCTATAATCAGTCTAATAAAATGTCACCAACTTCTAAAAAAGCAAATGTTATCCATCACTGCAGTTAGTAACACAAGCCTACTCAAACATATCAATGATGATTTTGGTATATAAACAAAGATGATGCAACTAATCACGATACAAGGATAGGTCATTCCTGTAGAGACTTAAGGCAGTTATTTTAAAATGTAACTCATCTTAAGTGCAGAGTTCTATATTTTGATGACACACTGTATCCATTCATATTTAGCAGTTGCTTAACCAGGAAGCAATAAGAATAGCATTGGTATTTCCCAGCTGATTTGTTCCTAACACTGTTTATTAACAAACCTAAGTTAAGGTTCCACTTCATTTTGCTTTGCTCTTCAGATCCATTAAATGCAACTCAGAGTATTTCGACAGAACATTAGATAAATACAGTCTAGTCTCTACTCAAGAGATCTAAGTCACCAATATTTGAGTCTATTTCAGATACTCTTCCAATAGCCAATTAATGCTGACATTAAAATGCCACATTTTCAGAAATACTGCTTTTATGTTAGGAATTATTCATAAAGAGTTTATTCATTCCATATTCATATTCTTTCTCCTGGACTACCTTATTCAAATCTACTCTTCGAGATAGAATACAACCCATGATAAGCAGATAAATCTATGGCCTCAATTATTTCATTTTGTAAGGCTGCTTCATGTTTAATTATAATATACATGCACCTGTGAACAGTTCCCAACAGAACTGATACAGAGAACAGACAAACCACAGGTCAGTTACTTAACTTGGTAGATATAGTTATCCAGGTAGTCGGCAATTAATACAATACACCTTTCAAGTTTACCAAGTACCAGCACATTTGAATCAATTTACATCCCATCACTAATCTATACATTGTAGCTATCAATTAAGGAACTCCTGAATGAACACAAAACTGAGCACTTCCACATGGGGTGAATTTGCTGACCCTCAAAAGCAAGACTTGCATTCATTTCCATGAGGATTATCACTCAATTATCTGTTTATCAATTGAATTAAATAGCCTAAGATTTGATAGCACAAATTTTGGTAAAGCAAGGTTTTCTAATTAGAGCAAAACACTGCTCATTGTTTTCACAAGGTAACTGAACTTCAAAGGTATTTCATAAGTTCTTGAAAAATTAATCTGCTGTCTAAGGAAATAAACTCTGACATAGCTGAACACAAAATATCTACAAAGCCTTCCTTCCACCTCTTTTAAAGGTTCTTCTTAACAATTTAAAGTACAACATCATAACAGCAGAGTAAGAGTCACAGTTGTAACAAGACAAGGTAGAGACAAAATAAGAAAGCCAAAACAATTACTATCTGGCATTCTAAAGTAGTCCAACTGACTACAATTTCTATATAAACTTTCTGCCTTAAGGCTTTAAATGCACGATTGAGTGTTTCTATACTCATCTCTGCTTTACTCATGTATTATTCTATACACAAGCTGAACATTGCAAGGTACTATTCAGCAGGGTTTATATGAATTTCATTTAAGTTCTCCAAACTTAAAAAAACCCTCAGAATTTTCATTTTTGTGCTTTATGAATATCCCCATAGAACTGAATAAACACTTTTTGGTTGTACCATATACAGTACAAAAGCATTACTGGTAGACCACATCTCATTCTTCCCATAAAATCTAAGAGATAAGTGTCTGAGGCACATTTTCAACACTTCCTTCCTTCTAACAGTGTTTAAACCAACTAAATAATTGACAATTCAGGCATCCATGTAGGTAAGACCTAGTGATTCTTATTTTTTTTTTGCAAGTCAAGTTAAAATCCTAAGCTTAAAACATTACTCCCAACAACTAGGCATTTTAACTACCATTTAAATAAATGTTAATTTAGGTGAAGTCAGAATTGAGATTTTAGATGTTAAAGGTATTTTAATCAATTCACATACATTTTAAGTTTCTGACATGAAGACACTTCACAATGAAAGCGACTGTGGCCCTCAGAGTACTGGTAACATAACAATGCATTCCAGCAGGGCCAGGATTGCAGCCAAAAGCCTTTACTTCTAGTTTTTCCAACCGCACACCAAGTAAGTGATAAAAAAATTGTTGTGGTTTTGTTTGTTTGTTTTGGGGTTTTTTTGTTTGTGTTTTGTTGTGTGGGGTTTTTCGGTTTTTTTTTAAAGCTGTAACAAACATACAAATAACAGAAATCTCAAGGAAGATATAAATAATCTGAGATAATTCTGCCACAAATTTTTTCTAACAACTTCCACAGAAGAAGTACAACTCCAAAGCATAATGCTGACCATGAATTGGAAATATAACACATTTAAGTATAAGTTTAGTAGCCACAAACACAAAACAGTTAACTAAACCTGTAAGATAATTTTCTTAATTCATGCAGCTGTGAATTTTAGCCTTTCATGTGCACTTGTTCCTGTAAAAACCAAATAATTGACATGTACAATTCAAAGTTAACATAATTTACATGACAAAGGGACACAGCAGTCAAAATTCCATGAAACTGAGTAATGTCTCCAATCCAAGCTTCCCTATTTAAAATATCTTTTCCACATCTATTGCATGTTTTAATATCATGTTAACACAACAGCCCATTACAACATTGATTAAAACACCATTGCAGAAGTTCTTAAAATTCATTTTTGTGTGTGTGCTCATTTTGAAATCCAACAAAATAACACAGTGTCTTTCTTACTTACCCACTGGAAACTACAGCAAAGTATAAGCACACTTGAAAATCAGGAAGCCTGTTAACCTTCAGGTACTCACCTAGGAAAAAGGAGAGAATTGTATAAGCACACTTGGTGTGACAAGGAATATGACAGTCTTAATTTGTAACATAGTCAATAAGCTTCCACCTCCACAAAAATTTTTTAATATTTTTACATTCAAGAGAGAAAGGAGATGGAAATATCTGACACAGGGAGTGAATCACAAAATAATTCAGTGCAAGTCGTAGCTGTTTAAAATCCAACCAGCTTGTTGAGCTTCAGCACTGACACAACACTGTTCTGCCACCACAAGTCTCAAAACCCTCAGAAACCACAACAGAGAAAGATTGTGTGTTCCAAATATGCTGCCCAAAGCAATATATCAACATAACACTTACAACACTATTTAACTTCTGTGACTCCTGTAATCGCTTTCAATGTTTCCCGTCAAGCCTGGTGGGAGATGCAAAGCTTGGGTTGATAAAATATGATGATTTTTCTGAACTGGCATATTTATATACTTTATCATGTTCACTAACAGAAAAATTAATGCACCATGTTTTAGATAACGCCAAGTGACTATTAGCTATGAGATGTCCTTCTAAAGATTTAACAAATCTAGCATTTATTAATGGGTACCATGAAGGGAAAACAATTATGAATATTAGAACAGAAGTTTTCTTCAGTGTACATGCATTAGCAACATTAAAAAACCACCAAAAAAAACCCAAAAAAAAACCCCCAACAAAACAAAAAAAAACCAACCAAACAAAAAGAAACCACACAAAAAACCCCAACAAAACAGCCTTAACTCTCAGATATTTAAAACAGATAGGAGTAAAAAAAAAAAAAACTAAACTAAACAGCACCTATACCAAGACCCCTAATATCTTCCCATAATATTACACAAGTTTGCATTAGCATAAGGAAAGACTGTGCCTTCTCCAATTTGGGACATGCTACCAATGAATTAAACTACAAAGAATGCAAAATAGAAGTTACTAGAAACTGAGTATACATTAAAAACCTAAGGCTGCTACATTAGCAAATAAACATTACAAGCAATATAGTATTCTCACTGGAATTTTACAATGATAAAAGTCTCCATACAGATGATGTTTTTTGACACAATTTGGTTTTTTTTCCACATTGAGATACAAAGGACTTAGGATATTAAGTGCTGCCCAACATCATTATCGTTAAGGTTTTTATCTTCCCTTATGCAATCAATGTGTAGAGTCACAACCATGCAGAACCTAAAATACAGGTCTTCAGAAGTATCACTTAAAGTCCTGAAGTATTCCAGCTACCTGCTCAGGGGTGATCCTAACAATAAATACATGACTACATTTCAGTGCATACAGAGCCACGGACACGTCTCACAAATTTCCTTTTGGCATCCAAACCGCTTAAGCGACAGTGAGGTGCAAAGCCATCCTCACCAAGGATACCTCTGTGCTCTTTGAAATCCACAAGCATTTCCAGTAGTGTGGAAAGGAGCATTAAAACCACTTCTGTTACACCCCTGTCATTTTTCATTGTACAAGCTGAGTTCTCCTACAGAGATTCTTCAGAAAAAAGAAGAACAAAAAAACACCAAAAAAAAACCTTAAAATATTATGCCTAGAAGATCAGACTGGCTTATTGTGGATAAACTAATGAAGTCTCATATTGCAGCATCTCTTAGATGCTATTGCAGGCTCTTAGATGCATCCAAGGTTCAGAAAAAGTAGTTTTCATTTGATTTTATGTTTTGGGGGCTTTTTCCTAGAGCAAGCTCCTTTGCTGAACTTGCTTTACACTTTCATGACTCTGTAGCAGTGTTGTAAAAATCTGAAAAACTACATATTGATTCTCACAACAGAATTTCCAATACTCCCCACATGGTGAAAAAAGCCAATCCCTCATTATATCCCTTGAACCAATGCGGTTCAGGATGATATAACTCAAGTTCTAAGACCAGAGTGTGTAACTTCAAGTCCAGGCTGAGATCACACTCTCCCCACTTTATGGAATTGCAGAGCAAATTTATGTCTGAAGGTCCAAGAGAGGATCGTGGAACCATTAAACTTCCAAGACCACCAAGGTCATCAAGTCAACTGAATACCACCATGGCCACTGAACTCTATCATGAAGTGCCACACGTACTTGCTTTCTGAACACTTTCAGGGCTGGTGACTTCCCCACTTCCCTTGGCAGCCTGTTCCAATGCTTAACCACTCCTGCAATTAAGAAATTTTTCCAAATATCCAAAGTGAACCTCACCCGGCATAATGTGGAGCAACCATTATGCAAATCAAAAACACCACACCTTTGGAAAACAAAGGCTTGATCATCTTTCTTTAGCAGCAAACCCATCTGAGGACAAAACTCTGCCCTATTTATACTGAGGATTACTTTCTGCTAGTGGTTGGTAGCTGTGGACCTTTCCGATGGATCAGGTGACCAACTCTTCACCCATAAAACCATCTCTCTTTTATGACTTGGTTAATACTACATGTTGCAAGTCCTTGAAATGCTGATAGTACCAGTATAATTGTGATATTCCCCAGCTTATATTCCAAAGCAGCAATATTTTTCATCAAAGCTTGCAAGGAGAAGACCTAACTTGAGGAATAGTAAAATTCCAAACAGCAGCATAAATCACTCCAGTGAGGCAAAGCTTTTCTCTTAAACAGTTGAAAAGCACCACAAATAGCATTTAAAGTATTTAATTACAATTCCCATGTATGTCAATGCAATACATCAAATTTCTGATACGAAACAAGCATGAAGTGTGCATGTCTGCATCCAGTTTCTGCAAGGGCAAACATCAAAGTGCAGAAAAAAGCTGAGGTTTAATATGCGCTATATCACTTATGTTGCTACATGATTATTTAGAGGAGATACTTATTGTTTTAAATAAAAATCACTACTTTAAGAAGAGTCACTATACAGAAGTGTATTTTAGAGATTAAAGAAACTAACTTTTTTCAACAAGCCCTTGAAATGAAAATCAGTGCTGCAGTGAGAAAAATCCTCTCAACAACTGCACTTTCCAATGTTATGCTTTTGTGATTTCCCAGTCAGACTATTAATGTGACAGCAAATTGTAGTCATTAGTCAAAAACAGTAAGATGGTTTACATGCTTAAAGTGACCTTGAGACTGCCTTGTACAAAATTGATAGCCAAAACATTTGTTGTTTCCTGACTGCTTATGACTAAATCCAATCATACTTCAATTTAAAAACAAAACTAAACCTCTTATTTTTAATTCTATAGTGGGTTGTAATTTTTAAATATATGTGGGACTACATACTGTAAGTGCTAGAAATATTCCTAAAGTATTAGAAATATCCCTAAGCACTAAGAAATATTCATAAAATTCCAAGATAGAATCCCTGCTACTGGCACACAGGCACAGCAATTTTGATGGTTTAGTATGGGGTAACTATACAATTAATTTCCCCAGAAATAAAGATCTGTCCACACAATTATTAATTGGAAAAGTGTATAAAGGCCTGATCAGAAATGAAACTCAGTTCTGGCTGAACCTGAGTCTTTGTAAGATTTACATTCAGTTTGTGACCTGATGTAATGGGAGAGGAGGACACAGCATGGCACAAGTGACCAATTTTACTTTGTCCTTTCTTCAGCAAATAGGAAAACAGGTTAATGATATAAAAATTATAATACTAAGGGGTGTCATTGTTACTTTTCAGAGACAAGAGGTGCATTTCATGACTACTGAAAGCCATCCAAAAGTGATTTACTGCAAATTCCAAGATGATTATTACTCAGAGTTGTTCTGTCTAAAGGCAGCAAACATAGTGCTCTGAAGTAATGCAGCACCACACAGAAGGTAAAATGTGCTGAAAACAAACTCTTCCTTCCAGAATTCCCTTTTCCCTGCCCATTTTAACCTTATTCTCTTTTCCAGCATTCCCAACCCCTTCACTCATCTCACTGCCAAGAACCTATCAGGCCTTTCTTTCAGATATTCACCCCCCCACCTTTTCAGTTATCCTTAATTATTTCACACACTATTTTCACATTCTCACTTGATGAAATGCCCTGCAAATTCTTTTGGTTTTTTGTGGTTTGTTTTTTTTTTTGCACACTATAGAGCACTTCTCTGTGTCAATTAAGTAACCATTACAACTAGCTGGTCTATTTTCACTGAAGGAAGATAAACACATGCTAAACAATCTGCTCTGCTTGGGAACACATACATAAAAAGTAAATACTTTCATCCCTAATTATAGTGGCATTCAACTAGACTTCTACAGTTAACCTTATTGCCATCATAATATATTCCACTCCCAAAGATGTACAATTAGCTTTCAAATGCAAGGACACTTGAAACAGCTTCAGCCCAATACATCTATTTTCTTAAAAGGAAATGAAAACCATTTTATAAAGGTCATTATTAGTCATTGACCATGTCAAAGGAACAGTGAAGATGGGTACATTTAATTCTAATGACAGTTCCTTTGAGTTTTACATGACTACTCTTTAGGCAAAAGTAAATCTAAGCACAGTAATTAAAACCAATGTTTCAAGTTGTAACCAAAAAAATATGGGAAAAAAAGAACAATCGCATCATCAAGGAAGGTTTTTGCTTTCAGCTATGCTGTCTTAGAATCTATCTCCATCTCCAGGACATGTAAGACAAGGAATCATACTATTAGTGAAAACACAGCATGACACAGCAAGGCAAGAAGTGCCACATCTCTGCTATAACTAAGGTCAAAACTAATTTTTTTTTCCTTCAGGAAGCCATCTCAAAATTTAAACTTCACATAAAGCAGAGCAGTGGTTCAAACACACAGTAAAGCACCAGGTTACTTTCTATCAACATCTGTTCAGTACAAAAGACAAAAATTGCCTACTCATGAGGCAATATATCTGGAAGTCTAAAGAGAAAATATTCTGAGCCGTGTGGCCTTCAATGGCACAGAACCAAAAGTTAAGGCTGGGGTGGACATCTAAAACCAGAGTTCAGCTGTCTATACATGAACAACAATGTGACAGATGTATATTAATAGCCAAGGTTAATTCCTGAAAACTTTCTAGTCAATTAAGTATTTAAGAAATCATTTAACTAATTGAAGTGAGTTCTCTATAAGACTGAAAAACTGTACAGAGGGTTTTTTTAATTATCTTCGTACAGACTCTTCAAACTTCCACTGCAATTAAGCCTAATGAAAACCTTAATGCTTTCAAGACAAATGAACATCATTTTGGTTATCTTGGATAACATATGTCCTTCAAAGAAGTCTGAGCAGTGATATTCTTCACACAACTTCCCATAGCAATGGTCTTCCAAAATGGATGACATCACTTAGCATCTTCATCTCGGGTGAAGCACAATTTAACTACTCTTTTCTTTTTCATATAATACTAATTCTTACAGCAATAAGTAGCAAGGAAGGTTTTTTTCATTAGCTTAGTACGTTCTATCAAACATTCAACATGAAGTTTTTTTTTAATTTTTTTTTTTTTTTTTTTGAGCACACAACAGGTACTTGCCATTACAGTTGTAGTTAACTCTCACTCATGCAAGACACAAAGTAAACCACCAGCAAAGACAGATAATAGAAGAACTCCACTGTCTTTTATGGTACTCCAAATCCATGAAACACAGCAGCAGTAGGGATGAGAGAGCACTGCTCTGAGGAACAGGAAACCTCAAGCAAGGCTGATGCATCCATGACCAGGTACTAAACGCAAGAGTCTGCTGTGGGTCTTGACAAAAGCTTCATTTTCATGACCTGCTTGAGCAACACAAGCTAGTGACTGCATAATGACATGAAAAAATTCTAAATTCATTACTTACATAGCTCATTCTGTGGACAAGCCAATTAGGTTTTTTACGAGGTGATAAACCAAATCAACACAAATATAAACTAACTTCAGTTGAAATCAATTCAAAGCTGCAAGTTATGCATTTGACCTATCCTAACTTGCTTTCTAAATATTAAGTCTGTCCAACAATTGCTTAAAAGCAGTCAGAATTACTCAGAAACACAATTTTGTGAATAATTAGCTCCCGATATTTTGAATAGTCTTGTTCAGAGACCCAAGGCTATTTTTGTGCTGTCTTTTCCAAATAAAGTGTGCTTCTTTCATCTACACATAACATGGATATGAATATACTAGAAAGTAATTGCAATTATCAAAAGATGAAAAAGTGATAAAATTAAAGTACTGGATCAAAGCTCTCATTTTTGTCCAATGCATTTGGAAACACACTAGAGTCTAAGGGTATAAAAGAGCTCATGTATATTTAGACACAGCCAGATGAAGACACACAACACTACAGAAGCCCTCTTGAAAGCATGCTAGATCTGATACTTGAAAATTTACATTTGTATTCTAAGATCTGTGTATCACTGAAAGAACTTCTAGTCTAGTGACAATCAGCAGTAACAGCACCACACCAAAATGCATGCAGAGATTCATGGCTTTCTGAGAAGTTGACAGCACTTAAATTCAAAGATGAAAAAGGAGCTCAGGTTTCCTTCCTAGACAGTATTTATTACATAAAATTTCAAAAGACAAAAAGAAGACATGTTAAAATTTATGGGTATTAGTTCTTAAATATCATCTTCACAGGTTTACTTTGACAGATCAATAACTAAAATAACAAACCTCTAAATCCTCCTGTGCTAACTGGAAGCTGACATATATGACAGCTCACATAAGCTCAGCTGAGTTGAGCTTTGTCTAGTCATTACTAAAAATTGCAACCAATAAATAGCTGGCAAATGGTGTATTAGATCTTTATGCTTATTGCCGATCAAACAGACTAGCATCTTCAGAAGATGCAATAGCACATCCTATGGTGATAACTGACCCATCATAACCGAAAAGCTACTTTTTCCAAGTTTGTAAGTATTTGTAAAGTATTCTTTATTTTCATGGAAACCTAACAAGTCCTCTCTATCTTTCCCATCCCAAGAGATTAAGAAAAAAATCGTTTTAATAACCAAGTTGCAAGATGATTCTTAGCATCATGTTCTGTAACATGAGGCTGAATGATAGTCTTCCAAATGTCAATAGCATCTTCCTTCTGGTTTGTTGAACCCACATCAGCCCCAGTTTGGCACCCTTTGCACACTAAGGCAGCCCTGCACATCTTAAGGAGCAGATGCAATTACAACGATTACCACAGCTCCAACCCCTGTCTTTTTTTGGCCTCCCTGGTAACAGACACTGGACTTGCAAAACTTCATCTACTGCCAAGTTTCTGAGGCTTCTCCTGACTTAACTGCTGAACAACCACCAGTTTAACCCACTGGTACAGGCCAAAAATTAAAAAGCAAAGGACTTTTTACATGCTTGGAGTGTTCTACACATTTAGTGTTGACACATCACTGTAAAAAATGTAAATACAGGTTTCTATTTTTTGCCTATTGATTTTTACAGCACTTGAGGCTACAGGGAGATGAGCAAGATTGATGAGGTAAAAGAAAGGGCAACAAGATCATATTCAAAAATACAGTCTACAGACCAAAAAGGTTATTTCTTCATTCAGCTTCAGATGTAACAGTGAGAAAAACATCCATAGTACATACAACAGTTGCCTAATTCAATGTATTATATTCAAACCCACAACTTGGTGAAATCTTTGTTATTACTGCCAAATTACAGTTCGACAAAATAGCTTGAATTTACATGGGGAGAAGGAGGAAATTGGCTTTTTCCCCACTAAGAGTCCTCTCCGTGCAAACACATCTGCTGATGCCTAGGAATGCAACTTGTACAAGTAACATGCTTGCTGTTAGAAATCCTCCTGGGACCTGGTGAAATTTGCAGCTGAGAATGCCTAACAATTTAAAAATAATCAAATCAAAGCTTATTTTTAATTTCAAGTAAAATCATCACCTGTATTTAGTGTAACACATATTTAGACAACCTGCCTGTCTCCGCTCCCAACTCTTTCCCTCTGTCATCTCCAACTTGTCATTCTTCAATTCCAAATATGCAAATTTTTTTCCCTTAGATGACTTGTCATTAAAACTGTCAGAAACTAATTATTTATGTACACCTATTTATTATTAATCTAGCAAAATCTTCAGACATCACACTCTTACTGTTTGCTCATGTCATTCTGCTGCCAGCCCAGGTTTTCATTGCATTGGTTTGATGCCTTTTTGCATCCATCAGCCTTGTTTCCCTGGTTGACCATTTCCACAGCACAGCAGGCCCAGACACATTCACTCCTTTTCTAGTTGTGTTTGCCTTTCAAATACTTCGTAAGGTTCACATATTGTAAAACATTCTAATGCAAGACTACAATAATTATTTTTTAAAAATGCATATAAATGCTTTATATAAAGAGCTTTGATAGTATTTTACCCAGTAATAGGAAACTAGTCTAACTGAAATTCTGAGGTCCCTACTTTAAAATCTTTTCACATATGAATATTTCACTTATGTATTAAGTCTTGAAAACACATGACTAAATGGGTCCACCAAAGGTTTAATTAGGATGAAAAAGGGAGGAAAAAAAAAACCAACATTCCTGGGGAATTAGTTTTCTACTGTGTGTACATTTTGCTAAAGTTCAAGAGGCAGTTTTGTTTTAATTTTTTTTACTTCACCTTCCACTCCTTGTTCTCCAATGGTATGGCATTGTCATACCATTTTATTATCCAACTTTTCAACATATCTGATATACTCCCTAGAACAATCCCTCTCCCCCTCTGCCATTCCACACTGCCATTGTTAAAATTTGGTTCCAATCACTGGCCTAGATTTTTTTTTTAAGATATTGTCAAATTGAAGATCTTACTGGGTAAAAAGCAAACAAACGAAACCAAGTCTTCACCAGTCTACATCCCAGTCTGCACATGATGACTGTGAGCAATAACTCTCCCATATCATGAGATTTCTCCAAAACAAAATTTGTTGCAATGTATGAATTGCACGAGCACAGGGACACAGACATACCAAGAACACCAACACATCTGCAAATAAAATATACCATGAAACTAAAGGAATTCATACCTTACTAAAAGAGCAACACAGGCTGAAACAAAAACCTCCATCAAAAACACACAAGCAAAAACTCCGAATGTCAAGTAAAATCAATTTAAGCTACTAGAGGAAAACAATTGCAAATGCATCTATTTGGGAGGCAGCTTCTGGTTCCCCCACTGCCCATCACAGCTCAACCTCAGTACATAAAACCAGCAAGGGAGTCATCCTTTTTTGCTGTCTTCATTTCCATGCAGATATAATAGACATCTACAATTTAGCATTTTCTTCTGCAAATTTGTTTTAACCTTGTTTGACACTACCAGCAAGATTATCTGCACCATCTCTGGTAATTACTCTAAGAATGACACTTTTTCCTTCTTCCACTGCATTCCCTGTGACCACTTGGACAATACTTCTGCTTTATTCCTTCACTTCTTTCTACATCAGCCTCCATCTCACAAAAAGCACCCCAGCTGATACATGCTTTCTTTTTTTTTTCTGCCACAGCACTTCCCCTTCAAAACAGAACAATTCGCTTGATCTGGATCCATACAACACAGGGTCTCGAGGTTTTTTAAACTCTTAAAAGCTGTTATTGGAGAAAATATTAGTTCATTAATAACAGAAGAGTTTCAAGAGTCACATGAGATCTTCTGCACACAGATGGCATTACCTAAAGATGTAGAAGCCTTACATGAAAGCCCATCCAAAGTATGAACCTGCTACTCTGTTTCACGCTTCTTTCCCACAGGCCTTTACTTGCAGCTTTTTTATCCTGCTGGTAACTTCCCCTGAGCAGTAGAAATTGCTGTAGGGTTGAGGACAGCAGGTTTTGAGCTGCAGACTCTGAAAACCATTTTTTTTTAGGTTCCCCCCCCACCAGTAGCACACAAAGCTTCAGCCTCTTGACTAGTCTGACAAATGCTGTTCAAAAACCATACTACAAGTCCATGCGTCCAGCTGAAAAGTTTCCCATACTAAATCTGAACAGAGAAACCTTTTAGAAGCTTATTTATTACAGTTAAAATGTCTTGACATAACCTTCAAGTTGCTGCCATGCAAAACCATGAAAATAAGGACTGAAGTCAGTTTTGCAGACTTAGTTTTGGAATAGAAGAAAAAAAGGCATTGTGAAAAGTATCAAAAGTAACAGAACAGTAAGTACATTTTCTAAGCTTAACATCCTGGGCATTTTCACATCAAAATGCTTAAAGAGGTCACTAAAATATCCCTATGGAAAGGCTACTCTGGACACACTACTCAGGCTTGAAGTAACTTCAGTCAGGAGCTGAACCCACAAAAGCAAAGCTACACAACCCTGTAAGCCTAAAACCAGCACAGCTGATCTCACATGCTGCAGCTGCAGTTGGGCATGTACATGTTTAAATTATATGCCATTGACATGCTGCCTAGTGAACTATTACTTCACTGTATTTCTCAGTGAAGCAAATGTTTATTACCTTCCCCTTTCGTTTTAATGTTACTGCAGGAAGTAGGATTCTATGATAAATTGCATTCAGAATTTCAGGCACATTAGAATTTCACCAAATATAATAAATTCCCCAAGATATTTCAAGAGCTCTTCAAGAGTTCTAGGCAGGCAGAAAAATTTTTTTCAAGTGGATTTGTGTATGTCTTGCTTTGGTTTTATTATTTTTGGGTGGAACACATAACAGGACTAAAAGGTAAAGGGCCAGCTTGGACTGAAAACACAGTCCAACCTGAAACATGATCAGGACCCCACACACCATTCTGTCAGATGATTTTCATATGTGAGAAAATTAATTACAATTAAAAAAAAGAAAAAAACACAAAACCCCACAAAACAAAAAAACCCACAGAACCAAAATCAAACCCTAAACACTACACACAAGGATGGAAATGTGCATCTAGGTCGCGGGGGGTGAGTTTCTAAAAAAGCTCAATGTTAAACACACTGGAAGAGGTCTCATTCCCTCAATCACTGTCAGAGGAAAGCTTCTAGAAGTTCTGGATTTATAAAGCCATTTTATGAATACTTAGTCAACAAGGGAAATAAAAACATTAAGTATTGCTTACATATTTTTCTTTCATCTGCATCAACACATTTTGTAACTGATCACTGAAATATCAACACTTACCAAGGCAGAAGAATCAGCAGCTAAATCAGAACTAAAATTGGCCCAGATTCCAAACCTAGGTATGAAAGAACATCAACCCATACTTTGGCAGGCAAAACCTCATCAATTAAGACCCCCCAGGAGACCAGAGACCCAGAAGTGCACTGCATTTCATCCCAGTAGAAGCTACAGAACACTGCTCAGAAAACAATTAGGATGGCAATGTAAAGGCAGTGACTCCAAAATTTGAATATTCAAATATCAATTGCAAGTCATGAACTGCATGCAGTGCATCAGGTGCTGAGGCACGCTCCAAGACAGTGTAAAGAAACGCCATATACAGTTGTGATTCTTTCCATATAACCACCACACAGAAAAAGCCTACTTTATACAAAGTACACCTCATTTCAGCACTATTTTTTCCAAGAACATATTGGAAACGGCATGTAATCATGCCCAGAACTCACCAGTTTATGACCTCCTATGATACAATCAGTTTTCATAAGTATATTACTTTCAGTATTAAAGAAAAGCAGTTA
Source organism: Formicarius rufipectus (assembly GCA_013399695.1). Classification (NCBI taxonomy): domain Eukaryota; kingdom Metazoa; phylum Chordata; class Aves; order Passeriformes; family Formicariidae; genus Formicarius; species Formicarius rufipectus. The sequence continues at coordinate 1,813,477 of VXAU01002502.1, read as the reverse complement.
AGTTTTTGAATTGAGGGCTTATGTTGCCCTTCATTTCACTCAAAGTTTTTATAATATATCCCCCCCAAAAAAAAAAAACCCAGTATCTGTCAAGATCTGAGAATCTACAGTTTCAACAAGTGCTGAGTATTAAAATAATCTTGAGACTGCCAATATATATGTGTGTATATAAAAAAAGATACTAAAAAGCAAAACAAGAATTACAAGCTTCCATTCTGAAATGTCTGCACAGAGTTCAAAAGCAGAAAACACAGCTCTAGATCAGGGTGGAACCATGCTAGTGAAGCACCACGAAGCAGTGTTAGTGACAAAGTCATGCTGTTCCATGCCCAACTCATTGAGAATTCTCAGAGATCTGAATATCTCAGTTGAAAATTCTGTAACAATACATATATATACACCAAAGATGCAAAAAATCAACTGAACTAGTAAGTGTCTAGAGTTTCAGGAAAACTAGCACTGAAGCCAACTTTCAATAATCCCAAACAACTGAACCATGAGCTAAAGCAATAATTTAATCACTGCCTTTCCAGATCTCATTTCCTTCCACTACTTGAAAGGAGAAGTCTTAGAGTAGATGCCATGGGTGAAGAGCCAGCTTTACTCTGAATGGATCTGCATCACTGAATACCCACAAATTAATTCAAATGGACTAAGAAGAATTCATTGCCCTCTAGCAGAGAAACCACTACAGATTAAACACATGAATTCAGAAATTTTTTTATATCAAGTTTTGAAAATTTTTCCGTTTAATATCTTTAACCTGTTAAGATACTCCATGACCTGCAAAGCTAATAATGAAAAGTCACGTTCTAACTCTAAACTGATGACATATGTGCCAACTAAGTCAACACTTGACATACAAAGTAACCATAGAAATTAATGTATATACTTATGTTTAGTTTTGGTTTAATTCAACTGTATCTGAGCAAATTAATGCAGAAAGTTACTTTTACAAATATTTGGTGCAATCTACATCTCTGCTTTTGTTTTCCTAAGCATTTAGCTTTAAATTGGACTCAGTGGAACAGGTTCTACTCCATCACAGATTTGTGTTTAGAGTCACATGTCTAAAGATGATGCTTTGCATTCCTTACAGGAGCTGTAGAATATCAAGTGCCTAAAAAGCTTCCTCTACAGTTTCAAGTTTGAAAATAAGTTTTCCTCATCCCACAAGATGAGCTGAACTTTTTCTTCCTCCCATCCCTTCATAGCATTCTGGATACAGATCCCAGCCTTGTCAACAGCTCCAGGGATGACTGAAGTGACTGTGCTCAAGGCTGGGTACTGCAACTTTGACAGACCAAAGCTAATGTTGCACACACCTCCTGTGTGCTGTGCCTTTCATGCAAAGCACTTGCCATATTTCAAAGTCAAACTCTATGAATATCATTATCACAAAGCCTTTGTGCCATTTAGTATGCAGACACTTAAAGTTTCCAGTTTGCTAACTGCAACAGGTTCAGTAAACACATGTGTTTGCCTTCCAATTAGGAGTTTAACTGCATTAACATACTGATGTGACAAGGATAATACAAAGGATCATCATGCCCAAAACTAAATTCACATTCCTTTAGAGATTTCTCTTTTAAAAGAAAAAAAAAAAAACAAACAAGAAAACCTGTTCAATCAATAATTACTTAATCTACACATACATATTACCCTCCCACAGGGAGGGAAAAACGTGACACTGAAACTGTAAACCTTCAGTTCTTACAGGTGACCTTTAAGGTATAAGTGTAAGCCAGTGCCCAGAGCACATAAGTAAAATTATGTATAATAAGCAATTCAACACAGTCATCTCAAACTTCCAAAATGAAATCAGACAACATGCTACAAACTACTGTCTTGGGGCAGTAGAGGCAAATAGCTAAACTGGAGTTTTTTGATTTTTTTTCCTGTTGATTTTCTGCTAGATTACACAACTGTGCTTATCTTACAACAGGAACACTACTTCTGTAATGAGTCAAAAAAGGCCACAAAAGCCCCAGTATCATTTGCACAACTAATTAACTACTTAAAATTTTTATTTGTCAAAGACCTCCTGAAATAGTTGAAATATTTTAGTTGGTTTTACCTGACTCGGTTGTTTTGTTGCCTTCAGACAGGTTTAAAACACCTTATTTCAACTTCCTTCCTACTACTTCTTCCCTGTTCCTACTGCCAAAAAACCACCGCACACTTCCTTCTAAAATAAGCTATTACTTTAGTTGACAGAGGTTTGTGTTGATTTTTTTAATTACTTACTAATAATCTAATTTATGCAGAGGAATGACAAGAACCATTTATCCATCTTACCTAAAGCTACTGAAGAGATCTATTTGAGCACCATATAAAGCAGTAATTGACATAAACAACTTCATAAGCAAATGCAAACTGTACTTACCTCAACACATATAAATTAGTCTTAGCAATGCTTTATGCAGTTTTGACTTAAACTGTTCTTTTACACATTAAGAGAAAAGTTCTGTAAAGAACCTTCACATAAGTCATATTGGTAGATACTTCAAACCAGAACACTAAAATACTGCAAAAAATCAAATATTTCCAACAATTTAAAAGGATTTTGTCATCTTTTTCTCAACTATATAAAATATGTACTGTTCTGTCCAATGGAGTAATGAGAAATCTGTGTGAGGGCAAAGACTTAAAGCTGAAAACAGCTAGTAAATTATACATTTGAACCAAAATGGGTCATTAAAATACCAATTCCAAAGATTTTTATACCAAGATGATAAGCAAATTTTGATAACTGGCCTAGTAGTGAAGACTCTTCTGTGAAATTAAAACCTAGAGCATGATTCCTGAAACACATTTTATGAGAAGACTTCCTTGTTTAACTTTTTTTTTTTCAGTTATTCTTTACCAGACCTTGTCTCTGATAGATGTGGAAGCACTTGACTCATAAAGTGCAATTCATTTGATGGTTGGGCCCCAAATTTCAGAGAAGCCAACATCACTAACAGTTTTGGCAGAACTGTATTGTACCACTGGGTACTCAAGGCCATCCATGACTTTACTGTTCTAAAATCACTAACATTTGAAGGTGGTTATTCCCTCCTGTACACAATTCTTTTTCTATATACATATATATATATCTGCTGATAACAAAATAGCTTCTTTTAGCTGAAACAGGACATATTCTACATGATACTGAATTTTTCCTACTGGTGTTTTAACAAATAGTAGTGGGTTTTTTTGGGTTTTTCTTTTTTGGTTTGGTTTTTTTTTTTTAGTTTTACTTGAGTTAAAGACATACAAAGTTGCGCATCACCAGATCTTAAGTGTAAAGGAAAACTTGTCCATCATTTCTTCATTTGTGGGATTTTTAATCTCACCTTCTCCACAGACAGTTAGACCTTCTGTTTCCCTTTACTTCCAAGGTAGTAATACGTTCTTTGTTTTATGTATGTGACATCCTACAGGATTAACACACAACTCCAAGAAACTGAACAGGAAGCGAACAGATCTCTACAGTGGGGCACAACAATCAAGCAGTACTCAATTCCAGGGTACACCTTTGGACTCACTGCAGTAGTTCAAGTCATAGAAGGTTAACCATAGTGCTAAAGCACATCCATACAGATTTCATCCAACACTTGCCTGAAGAGACCATTTTTGCTTCAATTTTTATAAGTTATAAGCTAACTTCTGAGATGGGGGAAAGTACCTTTAAAAAGTAATTAGAAAAGCTATTTTAAAGTCAGTTTCATGGTTGACATTAACAACAATAAATGATTCAAGTTCCACTGCTTACTTTTGAGAAAACTGCTATTTTGCCACCTTCTATGAGGAAAAACAACACTATAGAAAAATAATCCTACATTACAGACAACTTCACCCCTCCTCCTCACCCCCAACTACAAGAGAAGTCTAGATTTGAATCAAGTTTACAGTTTGGCACCTGAAATTTCAACAGTGAAGCAGTGAATAGAAGTAACTCAAGCTCCTTTGGCTCAGCAGATACTGGAGACATGGTTCTACTGGATGTACACAGACAATTCACCAGGAAAAGAATGACATGGTAGCATCAGACATATTTGAGTTGTTGAGCACACAGAGGCAGGTTCTGGAGACTGACCCCTTACACAGGCATCTGTCACTCCAAGTATCCTGCTCACCTCCCTCCCCTGGAGTCTCATACTCTTCTAAACCCTTCCCCATACAACTCCCCAGCTTTCCTAATAATCCTTTCTCCAAAACAAGAGAGAAGCACCCAGAACTCCCAAACTGAAGGGCTTTTCACCTCTTCAGTTCACCCAGCATCAAACTGCAGGACACTTACAAGCAACATACAAAACTGACCTGGGACATCCTGCACAATGACACCTCATCTTCAGAGATAAAAACAAACACCCATAAGAAAGATGTTACCATGAAGGTAATAAAACCAGATCTTGGTAGCCTTCAGTCTTCACTACCAAACTCAAGCTTTCTAAGGGATGTGAGTTCTGAGGAAGTGTTTCCTGACTATCCTTGAACGCTTTCTCTCAGTGATGGCCAAGACTGAGACGACAAAAAATCCAACACCAATGCACTCTTTTTTTTCCTAATATATTGAGTAGTTTTACAAAACCAGTTTCTTGAAGTCCACTTGATTAACACTAAGATACTGAAGTACAGAATAAGCTATTTTCTGCAGTTACCTTTCTGGACTATTTTGTGGGGGTTTGGTTGGGTTTTTTTGCTTTGTTTTGATTTGTTTGGCAGGTTTTTTTCCGTTTGTTTTTTCCTGGTGCCTTTTTTTAAGGAAAACTTGGTGTTGTCTGAATTATCTTAATTACCCTTAGCAAACTGAATGGTATGATCTTTAATTATTAGCTTGTTTACTGCCAAATTAAATAGACTGTTCTGCTGGAATTTCTATATATCCATTAACCTTGGGCATAAAAACCAAGCTGACTACATTTTCAAAACCTAGCAAAAGTAAATGTAATGTTAATTTACTGTACTGCCTAGCATTTTTTCTTCCACTTGTACTCTATCCTAACTATATGCACATATAATGAAAGAACTGTTTACTTGCAATTTTTTTAAAAAAGTAATGTTAGTTGGATAGAAGACATTTTGGTGTAGTGCTTCTTTTGGAACTATATTGCTAAACAATATTTGACCAATTGTTACAATTAGGAACAAAACTCTACATATTGAAGAGGTGTTGTACAGTTTTCCATGTGACATGACTATTTATGTACAAGCTTAATTTTAATGAGTGATTTTGTCATGGAAAATAAAGTGTGTTCATGGTCCAATAAGTGAGCTTACTGATTAACCAGATCTGACAGATTTTAACCTCTGATGTTTTAATCCTCTGCCACTATCCATGATGCAATTTCAGCAAAGCTAAATAATTAAATTTGAAAGATACATTTTTATTTGCATGATCTGGAAAAAAACTTAACCGATCACTTTTTGCAAATCACACCACATTAAAAAATGTACAAAACAAGCTTGGTAACATGTATTCCAACTACTAGGAGGTATAATTCAACTGAATTAGTTTTCTGCCTTTTTTTTTTTTATACAGGAATACAGTTATCAGCTAAAAAAAAAAAAATTAACCTCCAGGAAAGTAGGTAATTTTAATGTTGATGCAAAGTTTACCAGCAACCTGTGAGAATTTGCATGCATGTCAAAAATGCAGTCACATCATTCCTCCACACTGGTCCATGTGTTACCTTTTTTCCTGTTTTCCAATTATCAACTTTTCTTTTTTGACAAGTTTGTCTATAGTGTAACATATCAAATCTGCTACCTGTAGTAAGTAAGCAATCAATAGGATTTTTACTGTACTCAAAATACAAAATTAACATAATCATTGTAAGTACAGATCTGACTTAAGATACAGCCACCATCATAAAGACTGAAGATGAAATCATAAGCACATAAAACTGGGAATATCTTTTGCCACATTGAAGACCTTGAAAAATCAGTTAAATATTCAAATACTTTGATTCCTTCCTCCACTCTAAGAAGAACTTACCTGTAAGGTTGTAAATTCTACTGAACTGAACAAGTTCCCTTATATAACAAGGCAAGGCCTTTTTTCAAGCATCTGCAGTGAAAAAGGTTTATCATTTCATTTTCAGAGATAGAGTTTGTCTTATACAGCCTCAAGAATTCGAAGTCATACTTATATTTCTATTTTCTTACCATTGTAATAGTAACTCAAGCTAATACAGCAGATGCTACAACACTTAAAGTATCCCACCTACTTATTTTTAACACCTTACTCGAAACTTAAAGTTTTCCTGCATTTTGTTAGGCTCTTATCACTTAGTAAGGAAAATGTTATTCAGATTTTCATACTTATGAAGCCTGAAATAAGAGTATGTTCATACCAAAAAACAAAGGAAATAAGGAAAACTTTTAAACAGGAAAAAAAAACTATTTTTCAATATGCAGGAAAAGGCATTTCAGGTTATCTAGAAACTCTTTAAAAAACTATAGAAATGTATATAGGTACACAGGAAACAGAATGAAAAAACTGAGTTACTATCAATGCCAATGTCCCAGCAATACTGAAGTTCCCTCTCAGGAAGGAAGCTTGTTTTTGCTGTTAGCTGTGTTCTGTGCTAGGACACAAGAGCAATGCTGTCCTTACACTCAAGGGCTCTATTTTTTTTTTTTCGTCTTAGCACTTCAGGAAGTTAACTTGATGCTTAGATAATATGCTTACACTGCACTGAGAAAACATTCTTAATTACGATTTCAGGAATAGAAAGATGCTGAGATAATTACAAAAATGTAACACCCCCAGAGCAGCTCATCTTGCACTGTTATATAAACCTTCAACTGTATGTCACCAAAAGTACAGAAATCTACCACCTAAATCTAGTTAACTCTGAGGTAAACTTATTTCTAAATACTCTTTCCTCTGCTTACAAAATTATTTTTCCAATTTCTCTTTTCCCTTCTACATGGTTAGGAACTGTAAGGCCATCTAAAGATTTATGTAGCACAAAAAAACCCAAGTCTTACTTCAAGGCTCATTAAGCAATACTTTCAAGATTGACAGTCCTGCTCACAAGCCTAACTGAATGATGCTGTTCATCTGATATTTTCATTTGAGAATTTCCTAAGTAAGTTTTCTTTGCCTTTCTTGGCTTTCCCACATAGACAATTCAAGCAACCACAGTCTTACAAAAATTCCAAATGCGTAATAATGGACAGACTTGGCTTTCAAATGCCTTCCACTATGTATTAAGCGGCCAAATTATGGGTGAAGTGTGAATTCAGAGCAACAGCTACTCTTCCTAAGTAGCTTAATTTCCTCAACAAGGAACATGTAACCAGTCGGGGCGGGGGGGGAATCAATATCCATGTACTCAATCATGTCTCAGCAGGTCACAAATAACAAATAAATTATAATTCAGGGGGTTTGTGACAGGGGCCTCTCTATTATCCCCACTTGCAACAACTTGCAGTAACATGTAATTGGTCATTGAGGAAATGTGTGTGTTCTGTAATAGCTTTCAGAGTTGATGTTTGGGCAACTGCAGTATCCTGAAACCAAAAAGTTCATTGGAATTACTTGATTTGAGAATAGGCACTTCTGTCAACTTTAAGTCAGTTGTCTGGGATTTTATTTATTTCACAGCCAAGCTGCTATTTTGTCAAACAAGTTTGTCTAGTTCATGCACTTCATCACGATAAACTACTGTGTTTTACTCTTCTCAGTTGCATCTCTTCTAGGTCATAGGACAGTACATTTTATCTCACCTGAAATGCAAACCTCTCCAAAATTAACATTTTTATCATCCTGCTGTGTAACCTACCTTTAATTTATGACTTTTCAAGATAGTATGGCTCATACATACTGTTCTTCTCTCATTCTGGATTCCCTTTCCCTTCTGAAATTCAATAAAGGTAACCAAACACCATGTTGATATTGTCAAGCAGCTACTTAGGTCTCCATGAGGGTTGCCTTTTTCTTCCTTTCACATAATAACAGTAGCTAATTTAGAGACTGATTAATACTGTATTGGATAAACAAGCTTATTTTCAACATGATTATTACTCTTTAAACTTCAATCTCAGGAACCCTCTAAGCAGTGACAGTCTAAAAATAATGCTTGAGATCTCAAGTAGTCAATCAGTTCCGAGGAGGTACCTGTCCACATCACAGGGTGTGGTGGATGGTGGATACCAGGCTCTCACCAAGATTGTTTCATCAGTCCCTGACCTCACCTGGACAGGTGAGGACAATACAATAAGAGTCTCATGGGTCTAGACAAGGGCAGAAGAGATGACTCACCACAGAGTCTTTTAGCCCTCCCTTCTTAAATACGTTATCCCAGAGGTGCTTCCATCCTCACTGATGGACTGAACCTTGGCCATGGACATGTTCATCTTAGCACCAGCTGGCATTTCTCCTGTTCAATACAGAAACTTCTGGCAGCTTTTCAACGAAGCCACCGCTGTAGCCCCTTCCAGCTACCAAAACCTGGCCACAGACACCCAATACACCAGGGCAGGGGGAAGAATAATCACACTTGTTTATTAGGAGTCTGTTGGTCCTTTCTACAGCCAGGCCTGTGGCTAAAGCAGCACGAAGATTCCACCAACTTCTCAAATATGCGGGCTGTCCTTGAAACCTCTTGATGTCTCTGCAGCATCTCTATGCTTATTAAAGTTGTTCTCACGTGAAACCACACTATCAGGTCAACTAAAATTAACTCTAAAGCTAGGCTTAAGGGTTGCATGACCAAAATAATGTTATTAAGCAAGTGAGTATTGTTTATGCATTAGCAATAAAATACTTTAAGATTGCCATAGTCTGATAACTCAGTACTTTTCCTATGCGATGAGACTAAAATGATAAAAAAGCAAACAACTTTTCTTTCCTTCAAGTTCTCATTGTCACGTCCACTCTTCACAATCCAGCCTTAAGGCTTAACCATGAACCAAGTGTTTTAACAATAGCATCACTGACTTCAACTTAAACCACAAGTTTTCCCCTTGTGCTTCAGAACCCTGGCACTTGGACAGAAACTTGCCAGTTAAAAGACCTGAGCAGTTCTGCCTGTAATTAACCACTCCCTTCAAGTTCACACCCTTTGAAAACGGATGCCCTGGGATCTTACATAGGAAGAAAAAAATCCCCTTCCAAGACCTGAGTCCAACTCCAGGACCCCTGGCACAGGCAGGTTACTTCCTACCCACACTGCCTAAACTCCACCCTCTGATTGACAGAAACATACCTTGGTCTTTTGAGTTAAGTACCAGGGGCTATTGAATGGGGGAATGGACCTAAGGAATCTTATTTGTCCGTGTATCCCTCTTTTGCATGAAACCAAACCTGAAATTCAGCCTGAAACCAGCTGTTTTCCAAGATCCCTTCACAATGAACAGTTCCCCCAGCAAATCACAAGAAAGAAAATTGAAAGTACTTTCATATATCTCCCATGAAACCCATTCCTAGGAAATTAACAGTTTCACAACACAGGAAAAATTATAAAACATTTATGATGGAGCAGCAAGAAAACACCATTCAAAAATCAATTCAAGAAAGGTTAAATAAAAAGCATTCAAAGTCAACATTCAGTGTTGTAACAGTGCTTTCATAGAATTACTTAATTTTTAAAAATTATCTAGTTCCCAAAGTGAGTAAAGTGTTGCATTAACTTACAATGGACTTTGACAGTTCCTGAAACAGAACCCAAAAGAACCCTCACCAAAACCACATTTGAGTTAAAACACTAAAGCCATACAATAAAAGGTGAAGATGGCATTAAATACTATGGCTCCATTTCTGCAGTGATCTCTATGCAAGTAGATGCCTGCCACAGCTCTGATGTCAATTCTGCTCCCCAAGAGCGCCTGGTTCAAACAGAGATAGAGACCAAATTTGGTATCATCAATCCCTCACACTCCTGTTACCTGAACAGAGCAGGCAAGCAGCTCATAACAAGATAGAGCCATAGATATTTCAGTGTTTAGTGACACATTACATTTGCAATAGCAAGAGATGAGTCTGCCTCCCAGATGTTTGAACTGTCAACTTGGACATATTTTTCATATTTTTAAGTGGAGCTTAAAAGTTACCTGAATTAACCATTAAGCACAATTACAGTAATGTGACTGCTGTTCTGGTACACAGGGTATAACATGCAATTATTTTATTAGATAGTCAAGTTCTGATTCCGGAATACACAGATTTGTCATTATACCTTTCTTCCAAGAGGTAAATTTTCCTCAAGGAACAACAGTGAGAGTTTCTTTTTCCCCTCGCAAAAAAGTACCTTCTTTATCACTTATATTAGAAAATTTGGAATATGAATAAGACATTAAATCAAATAGGGACAACACTACTACATGATAACTACATCCACAATTGGAATACCTTGGTCACACATGAGCAGGTGCACTTCATTTTGTTTGTTTTTCAAAAAGAAATTGCAAAAAAAATCCCCCACCACACAGCACATAATTACCATTTCACAAAAATTCAAGCAAACCAACCATTACACTTATGAAAAGAATAGTACAGCATACTGTAAGCTATAAAAACTATAACATTAAAGTTTATTATTAAAGAGGCTGACTAAAAATCATTGTATACAACAGCATATTGTTATGTTGCCATTATGTTTGATCTACTGCATGCAGCAAGAAGTATAAGTGCACTTAACTACTGCTCCTGTCTGGTGTGGATTTGGCTGTGTTCTTATTGAACACCTGAAAAGCTTTTCAAAAGACATTGAAAGGAAATAAAACAAAATAAGATGTACTGTATTCTATGAACAAAACAGCTACACAGTTTCTCAAACAAAGCCTATTTGTGTCAGAACTCCTTTTATGTTCAAGTAAAAATACTGCTAATAAATTCAAACCAGAGATCTGCAAATGGTTCGATTGAGTCATTGTCTTGAACACCACACAGACAGACAGAATAGTACAGATGCAGTTTAACTTAAAGAAGGTACCGCATGGGAACAGCTATCAATAAATAGCCTACTGCTAATCCATCCCAGCAAGAACTCTTTATGTCCTTTGCTGCAGCTCCTCTGTTCCACTCTGATGGAGGGACTAACAGGTCTGTTTTAATACAGCCAAAACTAATCTGACAGTCAAGGGGTCTGCTGCCCTTACAACAACCATAAAAGGTGTGGCCTCAGTAAAAACAAAGCAGCCACAAAGATCAAGTGCAATGGTACCGTAAGGAGACTTCATCTGGGGTAATGAAGAACAGTCTTCCTCACTGGTTTACTGCACTGGTAAGTAAAGCTCATGGGGTTGCAAGGTTATTCAAGATCTTCAAACATTAAAGCCTCATAATATAAGGTAACAGAGGGGGTGGGGGGGGAGTTATTTCACCTTCAACACATCAACTTCAACTATGCCTACTGTAAAATACCAAAGATCTAGAGTCACTCAATGTTACTATAAAGGAAAGTTAGGGGAGGGGTTTTTAGAAGGTCTTCTAGTGCATCAACAACAGGTTTGCCTTGTTTATAGACATCTGTCCCAATCAATCCTTTTCATTTAAGTCCAGAGATAGCTTAATAATCTAAATGAAGGAACATGCAGCCTCATGGTGAAAAGCCTTCTGCTTATCACTGTAGACACAAAATGGGGCCCATTCTTAACATTTTACTATGAACTCATTACTTAAGAAGTGACCTCTCAGATTAGGCCAATGGCCCGGTTTTGTCAGCTAAGTGGGACATCTGTCAAAGCACAGTTTCTTTCTAGGGTTCATTTCTTTTATACTTAACTGGAAGTCTTCACAAACCAAGTAGACATGACACTGTTACACAGTTTAATGTGCATGGTGCTGTCCAGTCAAAGGCTGGACTTGATGACCTCAGAAATCTTTTTCAACCTTAATGGTTATATGATCTAACACAAAGCATGCCCCTGCCTGGACATGTGTTGAACCCATTGCCCACATTCATGTCATCATTTTCACTGTGTGGTGGCACCATCTTTCACAGACATCCTGGGGCAGCAACTCCCATAGGTTCACTACTCAGTAAGCAAGTATTTTTGTTTCCTCTCTTTTATACAAACCTGCCCATTTCATCAGATGTCCTTCTGACTGACATTGTTTACCCATCAGTCCTGCATTTGCTTGACCACTTCCATGAATTGTTAACTTTTCATCCTACTCCTCACTGAAAAGCTAAAGCTCCAGTGACCTCTCTTCATCGGCAGATACTCCACACCCTTGATAACATTATTAGCTGGTTCATCACCTTCTCTTATTTCACCAACTCTTACTTGAAATTAAGAGGATGCAATTGCACACTGTGCTCCAGAGGATGTTCCATGAGTTTTCTAATATTCTCCACAAAAAAAAAAATTACCTGCATTTTAAGAAAAGCAAACAAACAACCAGAAAAAAACAAACAAAAAAACCAACAACAACAACAAAAAATAACCACAAACAAACCAAAATCAGAAACTCACTGTCAAAAGAGTGATCTAATTTGACTGCTGTTGCCAGTGATTGTCATTGATAATTGGGACAAAAGAATGAGCATTCAAACAAACCATATGAGAAAATAAAAAAGATGACTTGAGTTAGAGTGCTTTCTAGCTTCCAAGTCCTAGTAGGCTCTATGGTTTGGGAGAAGGGAGAATAGTCTTGCTTTAAAAAAAAACAAACAAACTCAAACTAACAAAAAACCCAAACTTGTTTTTTAAATAGATAAGGTTAAAAAAAAGATTTTACATCACTTCCATAAAGCATTTAAACTTGAGAAAGATATCACATACAAACTTGGTTAAAGTTTCAGAACATATCCTGCACAATAAAAATCCTAAAATTCAGTTGCACTAAAACATGTCACTGACACATGATGAAGATGCAGTTTTGTAATCAACTACATCTATTTTCCACATTTCTACAAGATGCAAAGGGGGGAAAAAAAAAACCAACCTCATGCTTGAAATTGTGTTGGTTTAGAATTAAACCAGGAGAAAATCAATGCAACTCAGAATGAGATT
>VXAU01002502.1:1770703-1800373 GCA_013399695.1 Formicarius rufipectus | reverse complement strand
ATGGCCCATTAGCAGGCATGACCTCTCAGGTGGGTATGGAGGCAGGAAAATTTCCTTATCCCACAGAAGTTCCCAAACACCCAGTTTGAAGCCTGAGGGGCTGGGTGTGCCCTAGGCAGCTGCTGCTGCAAATGGGCCATTGTGAGCAGTTCATGAGAAAAATGACAGAGGGTTTAGAATACACACCCACACAGTGACAAACTGATCCTGGCTACTATAACCAGGACACAGTATTTGAAGAGAGATTGCATAAATGAAGGCTTAGGGTAGTTGTATAAAGTTCTATAGCAAATGGCTAAGTGTATCACACACCCTAAAATGCTAATTAGGCAGACTATATTAGGATAGAAACAACATTACTGAGTCACAAATGCAATAAAGCACAAAGTCAGATTTGTTCCAGGTCAACACAATCCTTCTTTGTGGCAAGCATACACAGTAACATACCAGTTGGCTGATTGGCTTGATTTTTATTCTTACTTCATGAGAGGGGGTTTCCAACCACAACTATTTGCCTATTTAAGTTAAATTGCTAAAGCCATAGAGCTTAACACCTGCATTGAGTATTACTCAAAGATAATGGGAACAGCAACCAAAGAGTCCTGATCAAAGAATCCCAATTAAGGTACAAAGAAATAATTTTAACTATTTCACCAAGGTGTTTTGTTACCTTGAGAAACAGTGAGATACTGTTATGGTTTTTATTAGTATGAAAGAACCCATGAAATTATAAGTAATTGTCTTTAATAGCAGTGGTTGATGCAGTTATACTACAGTTTCTCTACAGACACTGACCTGGAAGACAGTAGACAGTTTATGCATGAGAGTTCCATAATCGATTTAAATTAACAACTACCTGCAGTAAATTAAGCATATGCTTCAGAAAAGTCTATTTGTTCCTCATTCTTCTAACTGCAACAAAAAAGTTCAATTCCCATGGTGTCTGAAACCAGAAAACAACCCACAGAAATGTTATCATGCACAGTTTCCAAGCATATTTCAAGTATTACTGTCCTGCTGGTGATTAAAGGCAGCAATAGCCCTTCAACAGATGGGAAAACAAGAGATCATGTGGCTTGTTCTTAAAGTTACCTTCATTTACAACATGTCAAATCAGAGTGGTCTTAAAGCAAATCACCTCAACATATATGGGCTAGTTCTAACTTCTTAACTATTAAATTCACAAACACTGGAACTGAGCTAAATATAAGAGATTCACGAAAACCTTCACACAGTTACTAGAAAACTAAAATCCAAGATGAGTAGTTTGTCTTTCACTTTTTCAATTTTGCTATTGTTTTCCTAAACAAGTACTAAAACAGTAGTTTATGTCTAAGAATGTGTATCCACCTATGCTTGTGATAAGATGATCCATGTTCTTCAAAAACAAACTCCTGACTAACTACAATATTAGAGCAAAATAGATTCAACAACAACAAAAAAAATTGAGACTGCTTTTTTTTTTTAACAGTGTGAGTTCACTGCGACTTATGAGATAACTTTAAAGTTTCCAGGTCACAGTCGGTAAAAATCATGTAGACATACTAAACACTTACCTGCAAACTTCAATACCTAATATTTTTGTTCTCTTCTTCCTACAACAAAAAATGAACAGAAAACACTATACCATGTCAGAGATGACCATCTATACTCTTCAGCACAACTGCAAACATACCCTTGAACACTGCCATGGAGTCCACATTGCTTCAATGAATTGGTGACCCTCATATTTATATTAATATCAACATGTTGCACTTGAACTCAAAGCAATTTGAGTAGATCACTTTTTTACTGCCTCCATGCTATTCCTGCTCATAGTCTCTCTGCCTCTTGCTATCACATTTTTAATAAGTAGGACTGACTGCTGAATAGCACCAAAACCATCATCACCTGTCTGCTGTCATCTAGACTTTGTAGCTTCCACAAAGGTCCTCGACAGTATCACCCCAGTGTAAAGCACAAAACATCTAGCTGAGCAATCAAACTGAAGTAATTCAGCCTTCTCCAGATTTGAATTCTGTGTTTCCACTCAAAAAGCCAAAACCCGATTCTCTCATGAACTCTTCCACCTCAACACACCTTCAACTCACACATTATCCTCGTCTCTGTTAAACTGGTAATCACACCCTTAACTTCAGAAGCAGCTGCCAGACAATTTAGAAAAAGAGATGTGCTGAATCACAGTGCATCATCTATGATTAGTCAGCAGGCCAAAAACAGCAAACAACTGCAGTCACCGATAAAACCAATGGCAGTACTGAATTTTCTTCAATGTATTTTTCAGTTTGCAAGGCAGTCAAAAAAAGAACCAAGGCATGAATTAAAAAAAAATAAATCACTCAAACAGTTGAATTGTATAAACTTCCCTTTCAGAGTCATTACTAGATGACAAAAAAAAAGAACTAACTAATCCTCTTAAATTTGTTTTAAAATTGACGAAGAATTTCACCTAGAAAACTGTTCTGACACTTCCACCTTAAGGAAGCTTGAACAACCAAAACAGGAAAAATCCCCCAAACTAACAAAGTCTATATTATGGATGGCCAAAGTGTTATTCATCCATTTAGTATTTCTGCTTGCCTACTGGATTTCTATTTATGAGCTGCAACCTGACCACAAACACTTAACGAAAGGACTCAAAATTCTCAGAATCACGAAGTTATTATGCTGTATCCATGCAAGATAAAAACCAAACAAGCAAAACAAAAAAGAATCAACTAAAACCCCACCAACAGCAATTAGGCCCAGTCAGAAAACTTCAATAAAAAAAACCTTATTAGTTATTACTCATTAAAGCAGATGCTATTGAAGGAGAAAAAAAAATGCCTGTCATCTTATGAAATCCCTTATTTCAGGAAGCTGGGACTCAATTCCTAGCACAAACTCACATACAATTCAACACTAGATCAGCTTCTCAGATGTCTTTCATAGCATTATAACTAAGGGGTAGTTAAATTGATTTTTCAATCCAAGTGAGAAATCAAGTTAACTTCAACCTCCCAGCAGGCAAGTACATTCTAGGAGAGCAGGAGAAAGATACCTAAAGCTTTCTGTGGCTAACAAAAAACCTAGTTACTACTGTACTAAAAAAAAAAAAAACCTACAAAATTAAGAGAAACAACAAAACCGACACCAAAGTCCAGGAACACACAACAATACACACCACTGTGGAATTTCAAAGACCGCATTCATACTTCCCAGGATGAGAGACTGTCCTTTTCCCCCTGATGATGACCCAGCTACTATAGATCTGCCCCTTTCAGAGCGTAATACGGGAATGCAGACAAAGCAGAAATCACATGGTTCTCCTGACTTGTCACAGTCCAACTACCTCCATTCTTGGTGGGCCCCCCTACAGTATAATCACAACACACTGGTTTGACTCTGATAGCATCACCAACAAGGCAACAAATGCATCACATCCTAATTGCAATTCAACTTCACTGCTCGACCTTTCACTAGGACTCAGCAAACAAACAACTGAAAGGATAAATGCCAGAACACAAAATATTAACATTTCCTACATGTTCATTGTGAAAGTGGTAATAAAAGGGTGGATGTGGAACAAAATATGGAAGTGAAAGATAATAAGTTAAAATTACTTGCAAAATACATTGAAGGAAGGATCCTTTTGACACAACCCACCCCAGACAGTAAAAGACCTAGTACAAATTTCTTCTGTTATATCCACTTATCTCTCAAGATGAGCAGCACTGACAGCAAAAGGGAACTTCAATTGCAGTTCCAATTTGCTAAGAACTGTGAAAATCACACCGAAAAATTGTAGGCATTTCCATGCGAAATTATATACACAGAATAAAAGCCCTTGGATTTCATAATGGTTAGGCAGAGTATGAAAACCTTTTGAAGGCCAGGCTATTCAAAATGTTAAGGTTCAGAAAACCCAAAAGTATTAGAGGGTTTTCCAACATATTATTACTATTCCTGTTATTTACTTAAGGTTCTTACTTCTCTTGAGAAAATAAAAGACTGAGGTTGAATAACTTAACATTGCCCATGCCGGAAGGTTAAAAGCATCACCAACAAGGCAACGGGTTTTTTTTGGGTTTTTTTTGTTTGGTTGGGTTTTTTTTTTGGTTTGTTTTTTTTTGTTTGTTTGTTTTGTTTTGGGTTTGTTTTTTTTTTTGGTGGGGGGAGAGGCCAGGTGTCATCTAGAAAAATGACTTGGTTCATCAGTAAAATATCTCTGCAGAATTACTACAGTATTTCAGAGTAACATGCTTTTAGAAAATGCATTTCTGAACAGGGGAATTGAGTAGTTGAAGAGACAGATTGATACACTCTGTTCTTTAGGGACCCTATAAATATGGACCCTAACATTAAAATTACTGTGCCTATTATAAAGCTTTCTAATTTGCCTGATATAATCTAAATAAATTCAGGAATAAACATGATCTCTCCTCATAAATCAAAAACTGATATATTTTCATGACAGCAATTAATTTTTAAGAGACTGTCCATGAATAAACAAGAGCTATATAAATGAATGATCCACTCAGTGGAAATGTTTTAAAGGAGTGTTCTGGGAAGGGTTTAATAACACATTCAAGCTCAGAGTGGAAAAACTGGTTAATTATTGTGAAAACACCATATACCACCAGTTTCTTCACATATACACATACAAACGTATCTTTTTTAATAGTGTATTTTCCTCCTGAAACAAATAAGATACCTACTAAAATCAAAGACAGTTTCTTGAACAGGAATAGCCACACTAATGTTGTCACAAAGAAAAATCTCCAGTCTCAGCCAGTGTTTTTGACCTGAGAAATATCTTTAGGTATCTGAGGTCTTCAAAAAGCACTGCAAATACCATATCAATGTATTCTTGGCAATCATTGGGGGCTTACTTCTTTAAGGCTGATACATTTCGAATTGGCAGAAATTGCAGAAGTCATATTGAGTTGCAGTTAAGAACACAAATAAACAGCATTAATTACCTAAATACTATTCCCCCCCAACCATAGATCAAACCTTGGAAATCCAGTCACTATCTGAGAACATATTTACCCACTATTAAAAGCAAAAAAGGTGAAAAAGTGAAAAGGAAAAAGAAACAAACACACTGCAAAACTGATACCAAATTGAATTCCATTAAAGACTCTGTGTTCATTTATGTTGAATTTCCATGTTGGACACAGATAGTGACTTTTTTGATGCTTACTTAAGGATTAAATACTTGATAAACGCATGATAACTACCCAGAACAACTGACATGTCCTCCAGTTAGGGAAAAAAGTCCCTGTCAGACTATTTTTCCTCTACAGTAAGACTAACATGTACTGATACACCAGCACTTATTTATCAACATTCTCTGAAGTTATTTATTTGCTTACACAATACCTAGAGCAAAGAGGCAGCCAGTACTTGTTGGCACATAAATTTCCATTCATTTGTATTTAAGCCCTGTTACATAGGCTGAAAACACACACTGATTACATATGAGCAGACAACTTATCCCTAAACTAAAAGTTAGAATGACAGTCAACCTGTACCCTAAAATTCAAGGGCAGGAACCTCACTGGAACTGACAGATCCACACAACATTCAGTGTTTTCTGATGGTTCATTTCACACCTATGTCTTCTGCTCATTATCTTGGCAAATAATCAAAAGACACACGTAAAAAATCAGGTATGTTCTAGAACTTTACTCTAAAAAAAATTAAGTTTCAACTGCTGCCTAAGGATATCTTCTACTACCAAGACTTCTGTTTTCAAACAAGATGCAGAACTTCGTGGTCTAACCTGGATTTTTTTCATCTACAGTAAGTACAGAAAAATTGCTTCTATAATGAAATGTGTACATGCAAATAAATATCAGCACCACATGATTTTTTGTACATTCCTCTGGCATTATACCTGTTTGGAAGATCTGTTTTACTGCTTTTGTTGACAGCACAACTTCATGCAAAAGTATACAGACAGAACTGATTGTTCTTGTGTCATTTCTCCAGTTGGTTTTGTAGGAGATTTTATATTAATCCCATAAAAGCAGCAAGGAAAAAAGGCATCCCCATACTCACCTTGAGTTCTTTCAGACAAATATAAATACAAACTATAAATGTGCTGTCTTCTATACAAGCAGCCTGATTGTCATCCATTGACTCTCTTGCTGTCATAACAACTTTAGTTCAACATTCTAAGTCAGGTCCTTAAAACATGGAGCTACTGTGACCCACAGAGGAATCACTGTACCTTTTGGAGTAGGTATGAAGATGCTGAGCAGCAACATGGAAATGCAGGATGCTATCTCAGCCTACAAACTTTACAACTGCTTTTTGGCTACCCTTGTCTCAGTAATATCAACTACCCCATTTTCATCTGTGTGATACAGCCTAGAGGACTCAAAAAGGATGAGGGAAGTTAGACACTGTTCCATGAATAACACGTTTTCATCAAAATTGATTTTGTCTGGAACAGGTTGAAAATATTCTCCATCTTGCTATATTTCAAAACACTTGACTAGGATTTTTCTATTTTGCTAAAACTTGACTTTTTGGTTTTTCTCTTTGCATGTTGGGGTATTTTCAACTATAAGGTTTTGATGTACCAAAATAAATAGGCATGATCCAACATCAGTTAGACAAAAAGCCTTCCATAACCCTACAATGAAGTTATTAGGGTATTACTTCTATGGTAAACAGTTTCTGTCCTGAATTAAAAAGCACAATTGCCTATGGATCAGTATTTTTTTTCCAAATCTTTGTGCCAGAAACAATCCAGAAAAAACAGCAAGTTCTTTCTATGCCCTCTTTAATTTGTTTCCTAGTAATTTATTCCTATCATCTATGTGCCATCTTGGACTACATCCTCTGGATTCTCTGAAGCTCCCAGGAGCCTCCACATTTTACAAACAGCATTTTAATCTGTGGCAATGCTCTCTGGAGATCTCTGCAGATAAGTGCTCTGTTATAATCTTTTGTTTTCCCAACTTCAAGTAAGTGCCTAAGAGAAAAATTTTGCCATTTCACAAAGTTGCAGGAAATCATTTTGGCTACAGCTTCAAGATTTCATGGTCAAGGATCTAAAAGAAATACCAACAGTTTCTTTATCTATTAAAAAACTCCCAACAAATAAAGTGCCACAAGGGAAGACTATTGAAGTTACAACTGCTGCCACCAATGCCTTATTTTAGTTACAGGTATCTTGAGTTACAGGTATCACTAGCAGATGGAAACAAACACTTGTCATGCTCTTCCTCCAGAGAGCACCAAAACCACAGGTTGACATTTAAGGGTGCTAAAGAAACATACACCCAACAAAGAATAAATACATGAGGATTTCACTCAGTTCCTGGAAGCAGCAGTGGTTGAGTTGTCACAGCTACTGAAGGAGGCATTGTGGGCTCAGGGAATAAACCCACACACAAGAACAGCAGCAGTGCTGATATGCAGTGGTGTTGCCCAAGGGCAATAGAGAGCCACACTCAGTGTGCAGGAGACCTTGGCTTTTTTCCCAGTCCTACCTGAAATGACCTTGTGCAAGCTATCAGTCAGCCTGGCCATGCAATACCAAGGCAGGAGACCCAGATGTATAAAAAGGGTGATTAACAGCAGCTTGCAGAAGACCTGCCACCCATACACACAAACTTTAGGTACAAAGCTCACCGAGTGTCCCAGAAAGCTACAGGGTACACAAGGACAGGGACTGAGTCTCCCCAAACACCCCTAACAGTATAATGTTTTCAGGTCTGGGTGATTATCATTTTGAAAATGCTTGTGTGACCCTCCAGAGTTCAGAACTGCAGTACATGCAGGTGGGCAACACAACAGATCTCATTTCAGGAAGCTACCTGGCCAAAGTATCCACATTAAGACAATTTTACACATCAACAGTTGCAGTTTTCCATCACACTTAGATCCTTAGTTTATGTACATTTACAGTTAACATTTTCATGAGAAGTCCAGAAAGGACCACCAGATCTGTCACACTGAATTCCTGCAGACCACAGGCATTTTCATGTAAAGAATGCAAATCCAGGACAAAATGATGGAACAAACTGAAAATCCATACTTAGCAAGTTTTACCTTTACCCCAGCCAGATCATAGAGCAGACCAAGACACCATCATGCACCTGCCCTCTCAGTCTGAGAACTCAGTGAGCACATGGCAGTCCATTCATCTTCTTCCTTGCTCTTTCTGGTTCCTGCTCTTTTCCCCACCCTTATTCCAAGGTCAAACTTAATTTTAACTGGCCACTAATACTGCTTTTGCTGATGCTATGTAATCTGCTACCAGCCATTTTCACTTCCTGCTAGTGCAGTGGACAGAAAGCCTGACACTTTTCCCTTAACTAGTTAAGAGCTGGATTCACCCCTGAGATGCTGGGCAGAGTAAACAAAACAGGCCTCCACAAGCCTGAACAGTTCAGACAATAGCACGTTCTGTGTTTGTAAGCTATTATTGAGTCTCACTTCCTCCTACCTCTTTCTGTTTTTCTACTCCTACTTCCAGACACCTCACCTCCACCCTTCTTCAGGGTTGCACTCAAACCCCAGGCTCAAAATGTTACTGCTTCTTGGAGGTTTGAGATCAGAAAAGCAAGTCTACCACTGACACCTCACCAGGAGAATAAAGTGATTCACCTTCACACATGAGCTTAAGACCTGCTGCTTGATCTCAGCATATATTGCCTCTTTACACCCTTCCTTTCCTTTAACACACTGACAGCACATGAATCCATGCATCTGCCATATGGAGGATTTTCTTTCCCAGTTCTCATCTCTAGCAATAAATTGGTCTTTACATGCATACAACAATGAAAGGGCAGATAGTGCCCAAGAGAAGAGCTGGCTGTTAGTAGACACATAGCTTGACACTGAAGGCAAGTCACTTCATCTCCACATTGCCTCAAAACTTCCATCTGGCAAATACGAATAGAAGTGGGCAGTGTTTTGACTCAGACTCTTGGCAGGCTTGAAGAAAAGGAAAATATGGGTTTATTAATGAAGAAAAAAAATGTTGATAGGTGACCATGCTCAAAATTAAAAAACTTATCTGATATGAAAGCACAGTATTGCTTGACCATTCTCAACTTTTCTGGACTGAAATAACATCAAAAAGGCAATGAGTACAAAACAGTTGCAGCACAACATTCCTATTTTATGTACTTGTCCTGTTTATTTAATACTGTATTTATGGGAGGAGGGAGGAAATCTTTTTTTGGGGCAAAAAGTAATAAAGACAAAGAAATGAAGGGGTATTTACTTGCCTCTGTTTCTTGCCTCAAATCCAAAGAAGACCACTGCAAACTCCTGCAAAGCAGCAGTGTACAACAGCTGGTTTTGACAACATTAGCTCAGGTTATCAAAATGGACCTACACACCCAGGGGAGCTCATGCCAAGCTTCAATCAGCTTCTTACCAACTCAGCACTTCATGCTGGCCCATCCAAAGGCACGTGGGTGAATTACATCACTATCTGTACTTACAGACATTTATAGATAGGATGTTTTTCCCTTGGAATTCTTTTGATAAGCCTTCAACAACAGAACAGGCAACCTTGTTTCTTTTTCTAGCACTCTATCCCATTTCCAGAACATCATGAGATTGGACAGAAGAGAAATCAAGGGGCACACTCTTTTTGCTCCAGTCTATGAGTGATTTATAACAGAGTTATGAAACAGCTCTCTCCTATTTTATTACCAACTTACACCCAAGTTTTACTGATCTGATGTCAAATTTGGTACACATGTTCTATGGTGTCATAGGATTCTGTAGCTGAATTTTAGTAGAAGGGGAGGTTTCCAGGATGGTTTCTGTTAGAAGCTTCTAGAAGCTTCTTCTGTCCTGTGGAGCCAATGACATCCAGGTCCAGGAGGGACTTCCTGCTGATGGCCAAAGTTGAGCCAATTAAGAATCATAGTCACACCTCAGTGATAACATTTAAGAATTTAGGAGTATTGTACAGTTGAAAATTTCAGCCATGAGATAATGCAGAGAGTTTAAGGTCACAGCAGGAGGAGAAGGTGGGAGCCCTCTGTGATCCAGAACCCCAAGTACACATGAATTAACTATGCTTATGTTTTACAGCCCATTAGAGGAAACAATCTTTTCAACTTATTTGCAGAAAATTTCTTATTGCTACATCACTATCAAGGCAGTTCAGAGCATGGGAAAGATACAGGGGTATGGTCCAACAGGAAATGCACAGAACCAGGACCTGGCTCCAGGTCCACTAAAGTCCTACTACGGTCTTATGTTTCCCTCACTTATTTTTATTCTGCTGTGAGACCCCATAACAAGAAAGGAATAATTTGCTAACCTGACTGTCTCACTAACAGGCTAATTCATGTCCACAAATTCTTCCCATGAATATAATGTAACAATAAATTAAGCATATGTTTAAACTTCTTCACGCGTTTAGCCACACATTTACTACAGTTGTTCTGGGGTCTTCTGCAGCTTCTCCAAATCTGAATACCAAAGGACTAAGTCCTCTTCAAGTGAGAAATGGTTTGTCCAACTAATAATACTCAAGAAATACTTCAAAATTACCACCAATAAACTAATACTTGTTAATTTGACTGTGCAACAGCTCTCAACAATTACTAATAATAATCAGTACCTATAATACTCAAGTTAAAGAAATCACTTTATTATGCTATCATTCAAAAAGAATAAAAATCAAGAAAATCAAAGGCTGGGAAGAGGTGGGAAGAAGGACAGCCTAACTCTACTCAGAAACGACTTGTAAAAATGCCTGGCCCACTTGCTCACAGAATAAGGGACAAGAAATGGAGTTATTTCTCCTTGGTCATTGCAATTTCTAGTAGCTATTCTGCACTGGCCACAAGAGACCATTGGAGCTAACAGACTGTATACACATAATTGGAAAAATGCAGTATAATTTAAACTAGGAAAAAAAAACCAACAATAAAACAGAAACACCACATCAGTTAAACACCAACAAAGAAAAAAACCTGAAACTGAACTCCCACAACACATCACCATGAATTAAAAAAAAACCAAAAAAACCAAAAAAACAAAAAAAACACAAACACACCAAACCCCAGACCACAAAACCTAATTCTAAGATTTCTTTGGACTTGCTTTCTTTAGAATGAGCTTCAAACTTCTTACTCAAAAGCTTTTGAGCTGTTTTGCTGCTCACTGAATCAAAGTTTCTCACACAACTTTACATATCCTTTCAATTCCTAAAATGGTGTCAGAGTCCACTGTAAAATAATAACAGATTAAAAAAATATTTCAAAATGTAAAAGTAAGCAGGCAAATGCATTGGGCTTCTACCTATTTTCAGGAAATATGAGAAGTAAACTGTTTTTCATGTTCTAGCATTCTAAATCAAGGAGTAAGAACCTCCACATGTGATTAGCATAGAAAATTTAACAATCTAAGTGATCAATTTGGTATTCATGCTGACCACTGGATACTTCTTCATAGATACTATTGTACATTTCATACAATAATAATAAAAATTTCTTCACCAGTCACTGAAGTGAGGCAGGAATATTCTTACGTGTTTTCACATTTTTGGGGATTTTACCATATTAAGTACTACCTGAATGAAGCAATTTACATACACTTATTCATGTAGAGATTATGGCCAACTATTACCAACAGAAGCAGCTGATGTCTCCTCCCAATTATTTTTTTATTAGAAATTCTCATGGGATTATAAAATCCAATATTCACAGAAGTCTCTGAACTGTGGAGACACAACTTCCATTTCCCAGCCTTAATCTCCTTTTAAAGATGCTCTTCACTACAGTTTCGTGCACCTACCTCTCCTCAGATACCTAGGAATGTTCTTTTTCAGACATAATTAGATCACCATAAATCATATTGTGCTGCTGTAGTACTGTGTACATTGTGAGGCAATGAAAACCCACTACCCTACTACCTTCTTCCTTTTTTTCAAGTATTAACCTCTAGGTGCTCTCTACATCTCACAGCAGACAATCTGATGCTTCTTAGATAAACACAAGTATATTTAAGTAATTCATCTACTACAATATGCTCAACCAAGTACTTTTTAAACTTAGTCTTCCCTGTATCCCTTCAAGGGATACATGAAAACAAGTATAACACAAATAAAAGCACTAGAAAACAAAACCATGCAGACACATGCACCGTTCAATTTCACTCTGCTTCTGTGCATTTGCAAGACTTCCTGCTAGGGAATTACCCTTCCACTGATTTCCTCCCTGTGAACTACAGCTCATTAGAGGAGCAAGAAGTAACTTTGAACAGTGCCCTTCAAGGGAAAAAAAGCACCTACAAAACCACACTCCCAAACCAAACCAAAGTCAAACCCTCCACAAAAAACAAACAAACAAAAAACCAAAGTCCAAAGAAACCACAAACCCCAAAATAATTATCCCTGTTTTGTTTTGCCCCTTTTTTTTTTGTAGTTTCCATCAAAATAAAGCCCTTGACATAACCATTACCTCAGATTTCAGTACAATATGTGGAACGCACTCAGTAGAAGTAGAGTTCTTTTAATCATCTGAATACATTCCCCATACCGCGATCGTACTGGCAAGTCTAACTTCAGACATCATGGACAATCAAAGTCCAACTATGAATTAGGAACCTGAAATGCTTCTAGTAACACTGATACCAGCACATGTGTTAGCCAGGGAACCTGAGTTACTGTATTCAGCTTGGACACGCAAATTCCTTACCTATAATGTTGATGTCTGCTGTCTGCAGATTGCACTACAGCAAAGTGCAACTAAAAGTCACATACAAATAGGGGCCCAGGACTACCAGAGAATTCAAATTCATGAAACAGTCACAGTTGCAAGAAGTGGAAAACTGTTTACATTTGCTCTAAACAAAAAAAAGTCTCTTCACAAGACCATACAACACAACATTATCTAAGAAAATTAATATTTTTATGGGGTTAGCTTATAATTTATTTCAATCCACAAAAAGAAAACACTTCAAAAAATTTACCTTGATAGATGGTTCTGACATTTCCAGGTATACTTCAAGTTCTTCCTCTATTTAGAATTGTGTAACTAAAGAATAACAATGTGAGTTCTATACAACATCACTTAGCAAGTCTTGTATTTTTCCCAAGAAGCTGCTGTTCTACAGAAGGCAGGGAACATTGGTGGGAGGTTGATAACCAAAGAAGCCACATACACTTGCTTCATTTAAGATTTCAGCACAGACACGGTGGAAGATATAATTTAACAGAGCTTCAGAAAAACAGCTTTACCCTAGAAAGAACGTGGCGAGGCTGCAAATCATTTTGCTGGCCATTTCAGCACACCAGCTTTTAACCTTAGTCCAAGATGAACAGCAGATAGGCATTTAATTTTTAGGCTTGGCTCATTCCCAGTGCTCTAGGGCAGGCTCACCCTAAACCATATTCAGTTCAGTGTTTCAATGTATTTTATTGTTACACCCCACATGTTGTTTTGCTTTCATTTTTGGAGATATTTCTTTCAGAAGAGCTGCCTGCTGAAACAGTATCTGTTTTGAAGCACAACAGCAGCTGACAACCTTTCAAAATATGGCCTGTGTGGTTTGTACTTGTTTTGCCTTTTGTCACTCACAGTGCAACAAGCCTTGCAACTGCTCTGAAAGACAGGCCAGGCAGTGTTGTTTTCATCCACAATATGGACACAAGAAAGCTGTCTTTGAATAAACAACCTGAGTGTATCCAAGACAGCATGGTAGCTGCTTTGAAGCTCAAGACAGTAATTTAGGAGGAAGGAGATTATGCCAACTAACATAAGCCTTATTTTGAGAATGTTTTATAATACTTTAATGCTTACATGAAACCTACCAGAAATTCAGCAGAGTACAGAAGCTATACAAGCATTTAGACTAAAGGAAACAAGAGGCCTGAGCTCAAAGCCTTCATTGTGACTACCCTGTAATATATATCAGGGAAAAAAAAAAAAACACACCACAAAAACACAAACAAACACACACCAAAAAACCCACCACCACACTTGAGTTGCACTCACAAAACTACCATAATGTCTCAGTTGTCTCTTAACTCAGACTTTTCTTTCAGATGGTTCCTATTTTTGGGGCTTATTCTCCATCTGCTTATCATGCAATCTTCACCCAGGTTTATTCAAGATAATTCTGATCTGAAAATTCTAGGGAAGACAGACCAGACTCCAGATAATCACCTGCCTTCACTGAACAGTAGATACAGATCCATGTTTTGCTGACATAACACACACGGCTTCAGCATTGGACTTGCACTCCATAGGAATGGCTTGCAATATACAAACAATGGTCTAGATCCATCCAAATTTATCTAAAAGCAAGTCTACATGCAGCTTTGAAAAATAAACCCAGAATGTGACTATCACAAAGGCAGCACTACCCAGCAGCCTTATGTTCTAACCTTCTCTTTTAAAGCATGATTGAGAGACAGGTCAAAAGAAAAACTAAAATACAACAGCTGACTGTGCAGAAGTGTCATGACTTTGCAGACAAACATGCCTTGTTGGCTAATAATGCACACTTCATGCACTCCAGGGAGAATTGCTACCTATGCAAAGTCCTTCAGACTCAAGATCAAACCAGGAGAAACCCAAACAGTGTCACCAACAGCATGTGCAGAAATCCAAAGGTCACATCAAATGTTTAACTATGCAACACACACATGTGGAAAGGCAATCTTCAAGACCAAACAGCACTGAATCTGTGTATGCCAGAGACCTCTCAAGGAAACCAAACAGAAGAAACCAAATAAAATAAAAGCAGCCACAGCATGAGAGTCACCATGGGCCAAAAACCCTGCCAAGAACCAGTAACATCTCATTGAAAACTCCAAACTCTAACTAATCATATTAACTTAGTCATTAGATGCTGTCAATGGGTAATTAAATATATTTGCAGTTTTTGCAGCCTTAAGCTCAAAGAATGGGCATTCATCCAGGTAACCAAATGTTCACAGGGGGAGGCATCAGCTTTTTCATAGAGGTATCTTTGAGTAAAATTGTTTCATGTAGCCAACTGCAGCAGCAATTATCACCCCTTCTGTACTTTGCCATGAATTCTTGGATCTTTTGCCATCCTTTACAGAAATAAAAAAGCTGTTTGGGTAGGTGATTTGTTCTTCAAAGAAGCCATTTAGATGAGAAGAATAAAATTCAACAGCGAATGCAGAACATTGTCACAGAATGATACTGCATTTCTTAAAACTAAAGAAGGTTAACATACAAAAGAGTACAGTAATTATGCTGATTTTCTACATTTTTAAAATTTTTAACTATGGTAATTTGATACTGAAAAGTATTAAAATATTAGTGTTTCTCATCAATGAAATACACCATGTCTACTATTCTCAAGGAAAAATGATTAGATGTCTTTTCTCTATGCACTGTAGAACAGGGTCATGTATGAAGCATTTATTACGAGGCAGTAATATTTTATTAACAAAATAATGGACTTGCCATTTAGACACATAAAACCCAGGACAGTTAAGAAGTGTTCAGCTTGAATTCTTTACATCAACAGTTTTCAAGCTCAAACTTAAGAAACACACAGTCAGTTTGATAGCCATGCAGAAGAAATTCTTCATTCTGAGGGTGGTGAGGCACTGGCAAGGCGTCCCAAAGCACCTGCGAATACACCAGCCCCAGTCACGTTTGACAGGACGCTGAGCAGCTCTATCTTGTGGAAAGTGTCCCTGCTCATGGCAGGAGGTTGGAACCAGATCATCTTTAAGGTATTTTCCAACCCAATCCCATCTACAGTTGTGACTGGTACCCCACAAAAGGTATTAAAAAGGAGGAGGAGCAAGACTATCAGCTTTCACATTCATCACCTCCCCTCAAAAAAACCTGGAAGAGAGGAAGTCACCAAGGGGTATATGGGATACTATTGCCAGTATCAAAGTATCAAGCACATTAGAACTCTTGTGCAAACAACAATCTAACAACACCAGAGAAGTACTTAAAGGGACAGGGAGAAATGAATTGCATCTAGGTATGCTGGCTGTACAACTTTAAAGCTAACCCAGAAGTATATCCAGACTGTGCATCAAAGACAGTTACTTCAGGCATTACAGATACTCCAGAAAGAGGAGATGTCACCCCCCTTCACTGTAGACTGTAACCAAGTGTCAAAACAAGAGGATTTCATGCACCCTCTCATCTTGCCTATTCAGCCATAAGCTCTGCTGGGGCTTCTGCTGTATTTTAGTAGGCATCTTCCTGTTCTCTAGGAAATATTTCATGGTTGACTAAAAAAAGCTGCTTTTTATTGTGGTAATCAAAAGATAGTCTTACTACAATATTATGATCAGCATTTTGGTATAATCTAGAGCTTAATGGCTCGCATAATTGCTCTAAGTTCTCACTCAAGTACACGTTTGAGATGCACCAGTGTTTCTGCTTCACAGCAGATCTGACCCAAGTTAGCTTGATGCTTTTAACACTGTACAATAAACTGAAAACATTTCATAAAGATTCATTGACACATGGAAATGTTTATATAGTCAACAGCAGACACCTAGAAGGGAAAGACTGATGCCTGGGAAGTCACCATTCTAGTCAAACTAGAGTAAATTACTACAAAAAAAAAAACAACATCCCTCATCAGAACAATTTTCTGAAAAATTTCTCCTTTTTGTCTTGGACTGGAGAACACCACAACTAATTTCCATTAAATTTAATTGAAAAGAAATTTGATTAAATTTATTTAATCACATAAAGAGTGATTTCACATTCATTTCAACGTGAGACATGAAATATCCATTATTAGTGGGCTGCATCCTGTTTTCAGTAACTTCAGCATAGAACAGGAATTTTAAAAATAGACATTCTTTGACTAAGTCACACTGCCATCATCAAAACAAAAACTTAAATGTAATACTTTACCCTGTTAAAAAAAAATTAAAACAACTCTTCTGCAAAAGATACCCAAGTACAACATGTCTTTAGAAAATATGATTGGGTCCATACATAATACTTTACCCTGTTCAACAACAATCATACCTAAGTAGTCAAACCGCTTGTAACCAAACAGAAGACATAAATGAATCAAAGAATATTTTAATAAAAAAAAACTAGAATATAGATTCTAGTGGGACTTCATAGAGATGCTGATTGCACATATTCATCTACTGTGTGCATTACATACTACCTTTCTGCCCTAAAAGTAATTTTGCCTATAGCACTCTTACACTTGTTCACTCTGTATGTTAGAAAAAAGAAAATTTCTCATTTTTTATCTATGAGGGAGTGTCTTCCATTTGCTCTTTCATTTTTAAGAAAATTATTTTTACCCAGAACACCTACAATTAAGGAGTTATAGACTCCAGCAAGAAGACAACTTGAGGAAAAACTGATTATATGCTACATTAACACCCTGTGAGCAGTTCTGAGTAAAAACAATTCATTAGGGACACATTGTTGGTCATTTCATGTCAACTACATACTGTGATAAACATACTGTGAATGAGGCAACAAAGCAAAGCACCCAAGCCTGAGGCTTTGAGAGATTTCAGTAGTCTCTTTTTAATAATCCATAATTCATGGCTCATAACCATGTTATTCTCAAGATATCTGCTAGATAGTGTTCATTACAATAGTATCAAGTACTTCAGTTGGAAAGGACCACCTAGCCCAATTGCCTGACTTCAGGGAGACCAAATGTTAAAGTAGATTATTAAATGCATTGTCCAGATGCCTCAAGCACTGGCAGGGATGAAGCATGACCACCAGTGTTTGGTCTGCTAACTTCCAATTTAGGCAACCACATTCATACTTCAAGCTTGGAAGACCTTAAGTTATTCCCCCATAGACAAAATGGTCAACTGAATATTTATCCAGCTATTTATATCTATAGATAGAAGGTATTGTAATGTTTATTTTAAGAGTAGGGAAATAATCCAACTCACATGCAAGATATTTTACCCAGTCTCTCCCCAGAAGCTTAAAGAATTACAAATGAATTTAACAATTACATGAACTAAAATACAAAACCATGTGTATGTGTAACATCCACACCACATGGACATTTATATTCTTGTTTTCAAAAACCTGACACCACTTCCATTAACTGCACTTCATTGGCATCTTGAAATTTTATGTCTGAAACTGTTATGCTTCTATTAGGAACCACCGCACTTAGACACCATTTTCACTGACTTGGCAAAGCAAAGTCAGACAAATTCATGTGCTACTAAGAGAGCCCTCTGACCTTGATAACTTGGTCAGAATGATCAGCTTCAACACTAGATTAGTCTAAGTTCATTTGCAGTAATATGGAAAGCTGAGATGCAGAGCTTAGAACTCTAAACAGCAAATGTTAAAAGCTCAGGCACCATACTCTGGAATGCCCCAATTTCAAGCTTTGACACCAAGAACTTCTGAAACTACCTGTGTTACATTTTGAACCAAGTGTGCTCTACCTTGAGGAAGGGATTTTTACTATTACAAGTCACTAGATATTTATCCTTCAGAGGAACAGGAGTTTAAAAGAAGAAATAATTAGGAAGCTAACAAAAATGTAACTAACAAAAAAGTAACATAACATGTGAAATCATAACTCCAAGTCAGAAAAAGTACTTCCTGTAAGACGCACTTATTTACTTTCACTTAAAACAAATTCATTCTACAACAAATATTAGATACTTTATTTCATTACTTTTTCCTCAATTTGCTCCAGTCAGCTTGCACTGGATGAAAATGTGTGCATCATGACTTGGCATTCCCACTTGAAGCTGAGTATTTGAAACAGAACCCGAACATTCGCCAGGGCTCACCCTAGCACTTCTATTAATAGGAATCAGAGAAGACACTTAAATACATATGAATGAAAAAATACATATAGTTGGAAAATTTACATTATTGTTTTAGTTTTTGAGTTAGTTCCCTGGTAGCTGAGTTCAACTTCAGCTGAAGCTTTTTCCAGCATTTGCTGCATCCAGATTGCCTGATTTGTACCCAGGCATGAACACATGTCAAAGCCATTCCTTCAGGAGGGACTGTGAATAAGCATCCCCTATACATACCTTTAGATCTATTTCTTTATCCATTGTAATTGTATTTTAAAACCAACCAAACAAGCAAAATAACAAGCAAAACCAACTTAAAAGACCTCTGAACATTTATTAGTGTCTCTAGTTTATTATCAGGAAAATGTGATAATTTTCTAAAAGGGAGATATCTTTAGGAACAAATAAGCCTTTTACACCTATAGTGGATAAAGGGAACAATGGAGAGGACAATGTAATCTTACAAAAACAAAAAAACTTATGAAATCAAAGTATGTGCTTGATGGCCTGTTTAACTAGACAGAATATTAAAGCCTGAAGCCAGAAAGATTCAAATTCACATTGGAAGTAACCACTCGCCAGGAATTCACATATAAACAATTATGTAGTACTATTTGGTTTTAGAGTCAGAACAAGATACTCAACAGCCCAGTGCATCAGCTTTAATTTCTTCAGCTTTGTTTCACAAAGTTAGCTTGATGGTTTCAAGATCTTAACACTCAAATTAGGAGACAGCTACTTTGTAATGCCACCCTGCAGGTTTTTCCTTTTTCATCTGCCATGTGGCTGTTGCCACTTAGCAGCAGATAAAAGTAGAACAGCAAGATATACTTAACACAAAAAGACATAGTAGATAATGACTGATTTCCAATTCAAAACTGGTCAACCATGTTTCTTGAACACTTCAGCTCACTTCACTCACTGGAAAAGAAAGGAACACTTCAACTTCTCTACAACAGACACATTCTTTTCTCAGTAGAAACCAAGTCCTTTTTTGGTGGTGCTTGATTTACCCTCACAAACTTTCTCATATTTCAATTTCCACAGGTTTTTTTATCAAAAAAAGGATGTTGTTTTAAAATCTGTTCCTTAATATTTAAATCTCTTATATACTTCTCTTGTCCCATTGAATACCTGCAACTGTAAAATGCAAAAATATCCTTTTCTCTGCTTAAAACACCCTCAAAGGTTTGTTACACAGCTCAGCCTTCACCTCATTTTTCCTCTCCTTCCAGAGTTCCCCCCAAATCTTCAGCAATCATTTTACTTCCTAGACAATTAGTTCTTATATTCTTATCTTCATATTCTTCAATTGCCTCTCAACTATGCAGCATCTTCACCAAGCTTTTCATTAGATAACACAATCTTGCACAACCCTAAAGAGAGTCCAAGTTGGCAAGGGTCCTTTCCTTTACAAGCCTAATTTGTTTCTTCACAGCTGCTATCACCATTCTAATGTATTGTTATATTTCTCTTCTAGTCCATTGTCCATGTGATGGCACAACTCTCCTCACTCTCTGCTCATTTAAAAAACCTGTCTTGAGCAATAAATTCCCCCTGCCTTCCTACAGACAACTGATAGAAACCAACCAAAGCTTACTTCTTATGGCTTACAGTGCTGTAACATTCAAGGAGTCTACAGTTTCTGCACATATTTCAGTGCCCTGGAGTTTGAATGTAAATGATTTGGCAATCAAGTCAACATAACTCTGCATAAGTCTGCAATTGAGCTTAGTTTTTAGTATTAGCTTCCATTGTAAAATAAAGCTAATTCCCAAATATAATAAGCCATGTACGGCAACAGTCATTTTAAAGTTATTTTATTTGGTGAATTGAATCAACTCTCATAGAAAGAAACAAAGATAGTAAGTACTAGGGTTTTTTTCATTATAAGCTAAATTATTAATCACTTAAACTGGATGTGGGACCAATAAATAACCAATATTTCAAATAGGCATTTGGCCTCAAATTTTTAATCATGTTCCTCATAGTTACTAGAATGACTGAATGGAGACTAATGTAGTGCTTCATTGTTGCAACAAGAACAGTTACAAGGTTACTGAAATGTCACAATCCAATTCATTTCAAGTGTAACGAGTAAGCCATTGCAAGTACCCAATTGTCATCAAGAAAAAATTAAGCGAGAATTTGTGTGTTGCATTTATTTGGAGCTTGGATTTTCCAGTTTGAACCCTATCCCATTTAATTTTCTTTATCATAAGTAAAAATCTTTATGAAAGTAGTCTGTAACACCTTTTAGTAATACCTTTATGAAAGATACTTACTGATTTCTTAGTATCAGTTAAACTCTTATTTCTAATTTTTCTGATTTGTCTTCTCCAAACACATCATTAACAGTAATGGTGCCAAAGACACTCATGTGATAAAAAAAACAGACTGACAGAACAGGCCCCATAAGAATATAATAGTCTGACAGGGTGTTTTACTTGTCNNTGACGGTGTTTTACTTGTCATACACAACTGAGAGGAAAAAATTTATCACAAATTAGTGCTTCAAAATGTCTATTTACACACATTACAGTTGTTCAAAAACCCTGCTAAAGATGACTAGGAAGAAAAAGAAACCATCCTGAAAAAACTAAATAGCTAATGAACAGTGGAGAAAGAATTGAGCATAACTCAACTGCAAGTACATCTATACCAGAGAACAACTCTGTCTCACCAAGTTGACTGAGGTCAGATGAGACAGGACCAAAGAAAGCACAGCTGGGAAATACAAACATTCTACCACAGGCCTATTCACTACAGGCCCTCAGTGTCTTAAAATTTACTAATACAAAGAAGTGCTTATCTTCCTCTCATCTCTGCAAACTGACCTGAGTTTTAGACAACTATTGATACAATCATCACCTTGGAGAAGAGTTTTAAGGTAAAGTCTGACCATTAAGCTCACACAACCACATCCACCACTAAACCACATTCCCAATTACAATGTTTAGTTCCCAGAGATATTGTCTAGCAAAGCAAAGATGCCTGCAAAAGTACCCTGACATGTCCAGGTGGTAGGTATCGATACCAGAATTAACAACACATTTCCTCTGTACTTACCTTCCAAGTGAGGTGATGGTTTTGGTGCTTACAATTGTTACATTTCTTCCAATGGCTTGAAAGAATAAAAAGTATTTTGATGGCTTACATCCTCACATTTCTCCTTCTACCTTTAGTTTCCTGCTGTCTCAAGTCAAATTAAAAACTATTTCATCTCCAAATGCCATCATCCTGCTTGGATTAAGTTCATCAGAAGTAACAACCTTCAGCAACCTATTTCCTTGGCAGTTTGAGGCTTAGATAGCCCTTGCACTTATTGATATTAGTAAAGAGTTTTGATCTTTTTGAACCCTTCTGTTAACTGTCCTTGGCTTAAATGCCTCCTTCGTTGCCCTGTAACTCCATGAATTAGGCTGGTTGGTCACACCAATCAATTACTCTGTTAAAACATCTCAGAAGTGCTTCCACCTATAGACAAGAGATCAACTGATGTTCTTCCCCTCTTAGGCACACAATTAAACCCAGAGCTCATAACTAAGTGCCAAAAGTAAGTTTCAAATTAGAGAAGACATGCTTACTAAAGAAGCATCAGGTTTCTCTGACATGCATATGAAAATATTTCAGCCTTCAGAACAGGAACAACTTCAATTTTAGACCAACTAATAGACCAATAAAGTATGTAGGAAAAAGCATATAAACCAAACAAACCCAAAATGTGGTTAGAAATGTTTAGACTTACAGAATCCCAACTTTTTACCTTTGAGTTTTGCACATGAACTGTGCCAATACCAGATAGCACATATCCTGATCTGCATGTGATGACATGTGATTACTGTTGCTGTGTAAAAAAAAAAATCATTTGTATCTGATTTCAACATACACATCTTTAAATTTATCTGCAAACAATCAGCTTCATCAATTTTTAGGACAATACCTACTTAAAAGTACCTCCATGATGTCTGCTTTCTTGTTGATGTTTTACTCCACAGATATACCCTACGAAGAAATTACTGAACAAAAACGTTCTACTTTCTGATTAGGAACAAAACTTAAAATGGTGAGAATAGCCTTTAATACAAATACTCTTCTTAGCATCGAGAACACTGGATAATTTTTCCCCTCTCCAGGGTAATATTACCTAGACTGTAGTCATCTCACAGAAAACTATGCACGGTTAACAAGTGTTCCCTTGAGAAAAAAATTAACTTGGTCATTTCTGTTACTGGTAAAATATTACTGCAATCTAACAGATCTTTGTTAACACAGTGTGAGGTAGAATTATAGTAATATAGCAGGCTACCTTTCACATTTCTTTGTTTAACAGCCGTTCTTGAGTTAGAAGGGAAAAGAGTAGAATATATATTCATTTTCAAGGAAAGCTAACTTATCTGATAATAAATGACCCATTAGTTTGCTCATAATTTTGTCAGAGTTATTACAGTCTTTAGGTTCTGAATGACTGTAATTTACTATAATTGGTTTGCAGGACAAGAGATAAATTGGACTTGCTCAATTGCAGATTCACTAAAATCATTTTGAACATTCAAATTATTTCTGAACACAAGTCATGACAAAAATGTAACAAAAACAAAAGAATGATACTGAAACTAACGTTAGTTTCATTTTTTAAAAGCAGATTCATAACTGAAAATTACCAGTGAGACATAAGGTTTATTCCTAATATTGTACAGATTTTGTCTTTTACAGATATCTTTCTCAAATCAATCTTTAGTCTCACGTTTCCAAGGATGGAGTGGCTTAGAAAAGATACTATTTCAAGTAGTTCTACACATGCTGCATGGATATGAGGCTCCGCTGAACACCTGACCTTTCTTTCAAATACTTGAGCACTAAAATATTAATACATGAAATCCAGAAATTTAAAGTTTGCATGGAAACTTAAAAGCTATTTTTGTCTTGTTAGGCTGCAACATTTAACCAAGTTTCTAACAGTTCCGAGGTCTTCCAGAACCTTGAAATTGGTTTAGTTTTACTGATTGTTGGTCCTAATGCAAGTTATGAAGTATAAAGCAATATGACAAGTTCAGTGCAGAGATTAAGAAGTGTTCTAGAACTATTTCCTTAATTTTAATCTTACCACTTAAAAAAAAACCAAAAAACAAAACACAAAACAAACTAGCAACTACACCAATCTTTTCAAGTCCAAAATGCAGTCTCATCTTCACTGTCTTGACCTCCCTTCTGTTTACCTGTTGTTCAAAAAGGAAGAGCAGTATTGTCCCTCTGCTTATCTTTCTTTCAGAATCACAAAGCACTTCAGTTTCAATTTTTGTGCTCTAATTGACCACAATAACATAAATCAAAGTGCTATTGTGCATTTAAGTACAGCAACTAATTTTTAAGGAAGAACAGTCATCATTACAGACCTATCTGGTTAATGAGATGTCAACTCCTGCACAGTGTTCTGAACAATATATTTTGGTCTCCAAAACTTTTGGCCAAGAAAGTCAAATGCACTGCGTGGCAAGCTCAGTCTACCACAGGTGGTACAGCAGGAAGGTTAAAACTAAGTTTTAGTTCCAAAATTAGAGCCTTATTTCTATGGATAATTACAGTCTGTTACTGTGGTCAAGTTAAAACCTAAAGATCCAGTCTTATCACATTGGAATTTGGTTCACAGTGCATAAGGTTTAGATTAGAATTCACAGTAATATTCTGAACAGGATGTCTGTAAAGGAAAAGCAAATATATTTTTATAGTTGTTGAATTCAGCAGGAGTTAAAAAGGCATTGGTGAGCCTTCACACTCATTTTCCCCTAGCCATACTCGAAAGCTGAACTAGCCAGACACACACCAAATGAGAGCTTTTCCTTCCAGCAGCTGAGCTTGAAATATATTTCTAAGTAACAAGATACCACATTATTTCTGCAGAAGAAATAACTGCAACCCTTCAGCCTGAAAAAGACATGACAGGTCAAGAAAGGGACATGACCTAAACATGAATTAAAGAATAAATAATAAACTTGTTTTCTCCCCCTAAGGATCCAAGGTGTATAAAATCAGGGGGTATCCTCTGACAGCTGTAAAATGAGCAAGCATTTTTTTCTCTGGGAGAGCCTTACAGAAAAGTTAAAGTGAAAACCAGAGCCAAATACACCTACCACTGAGTAAAATGACACACATCCCCTTCCATCTCCATCATAGATGCATCAGGGACTGTCACACTTAAAAGGATGCAGATGTTCCACAACTCCAGATGGAAGTGCTTTTGCAGGCACAGGACTGACAGCGCCCTGTGCCATTAACTTCACAGGCACCACAAGAGACCTCTAAGTACACAAAGTCATTATTTTGACCAGGGTTTGCAGTTACTCAAACTAAGCTGGATTAACTGTGCTAAGAAAGCAAAATTTGAAGAAATCTTTGAGAAATCTTTCTTACACAGACAAACTTTGAGGCCACAGAAAGCCTGAGGACTGCCCTGTTTGCTGTGCCCGTATTTGGCAGGGCATGTGAATGTACTACTGTTTGGGGGCTGGGGAAATTGTCGAAATGGAGTAGGTTCTAAAGAAGGGGCTATAGTTGCCCCTAAATTTCCCAAAGTACCACAGCCCCTTCCATCACTCCTTTTCCTCCAACTGTTAACAAATATCTACTTGTTGAAAACACCTGTTGAAATCAGTTCTGCAATGCACAATGGGGGGCAGGTAATTCAGAAAGCAACTTAAGAAAAAACAATAGTGATAAAAAGTAAGCTCAATAAAGGGTTAAAGGTTAACTTGCATTTCTCACACTCAGGTATCAGGTTACAAGCACTCTTCAGTTGATTTAAAGAAAACTGAATAGAACTAGTTATTTAAACTAGAGGTCAGCCTCAAAAACTCTAAAACTCATAATAATTGAGCAATTAAAGCCAGAGTAAATATTTTAAAAATCATATTGTATTTTATTGCTTTTGTTTGTAATCTGTTATTGTCTACATGCTAATGAAATCCTTCAGGAAAACTGTGACCTTTTCGGGAAATTGCATTTTTAGAAAAACCTGAGTGCGCAACAAAGAAGGAAGGAGCAGAAGACAATCATCACAACGATCAAGAAGATGGAACTGATGATTCTGATGAAATTTTCTTCTGTTAAAAGCAGTTGAGCATCTTATATAAAGAAAACAATTTAAATGAAAATCAGGAAAACTGATATCACCAGTTTTTCACCTACAAGGTGGGACTTCTTTTCTTAAGGCAAAAAGAAAGTATACACTATCATGAAGAAATAAAACAATCTGTTAATGTCCCCTTTGCCATAATGGCATATAATCAAGCCTAGTTACCCAGAGGTGAATTTTTTTTAAGCTCAAATTTAAAAATTCCTTAGAAAGGCTTACACTTACTTTTTTTTACATATTACACTAAAAATAGAATGCTATTATATAGGTAAATGTGGAAAGTCCATACTGTAGGAGATGCACTAGTACTTTAGAACAATCATCCGTAAGTACGCATTCTTGGGCACTATTTATTAAAAATAACTATCTTTTGCTGAATTGAGCACTTGTGCTTTACCATCTTCATGAATGCAGTATCTTTCAGCACTCTAGAAGCATTTTATTTATGATTTATTTTGACCAAAAGATTTCCAATAAGTAAAAGTCTATGTTACTATATCTTTCTCAAAGGTAGGGAAGTAAAACATCACAGTAAATACTGAGTGATACATTTACCGTGGCCCATTAAAATCTCCATAACCTCACAACCACCAACTAGCCCACACACATACACTCCATGTAACTTATTTGCTCTGTTCTTAGCAAGCCTTTTCATTGATTTAATTAATTTAATTATGAATTATCAATTGTGAGCTGTTGTGCAGCAAACAAACTTGCTAGCATTTCCAATAATGTTCAGTGATAAAGTTGAATTCAAAACAAGAAAATACTTTTGTGAAGGTGATTTCACAAAGATCTTTTCCACTCACTGCTTAAAAAAGAAAAAAAAAAGACACCGACTGGTTGAAGTATATCACTTCACAAAATGTGAAGTTCACTGTCCACACTTACTTTACCACCTCCTTTCTCACTCTGGGACATTAAACTTTATTCAGCCAGTAGGAGACATGGATGGTGGGGAAGGGTACTTAGCACCTTTGTGGGCTTGACTTCGTGCCGGGGCAGCAAGTCTTCTACAGCCATAAAGCCCCAGTGTGGTGGCATCCACATGGAAGAACCCAGGCTCCAAACCTTCAGTGTCATGGCTCAAGAGTCATAGGCAAAAACAGTGCTGGCTAGCCTTCTGCATTTCTAAACACAGCATTTTTCGAGAAGTACAACTAACACCAAGTGCCAAAGGCATTTCAAGGCATCAATTCTCAGTATGCAAATACAACTGTTTTTATCATGCCAATGTGAGCAGTTCACACCTGTCTGCAATCACTGACAAGAGGAGCCATTCCAAGATCCATTTAGCTTTCTGCCATTCTCTGGTAAACATATTCCTTTCATATCAAGTACACAACCCTCAAACAGCCTCTATTATTAAATGAGCTGGCCAGTGAGTAGGGCCTCAACTAGATGGTGATACCTCGGTTCCTTCCACTGGATTTATATGGAATGAGCCCAATAATAGTGAGAGACTAGCTGAGAACAACAAGATGGGGTACAGTACACTCTCCCAGGATTTTCCTCCAAACTGATATGAGAAAAAAAGATTAGTCATACAGTTCTGGTTTAGAGATATCTTAAGCCCTCTTTCTGAAATAGGATATCGATTCTTCAGTGTTGCACACATTTAAGATTGTGATCCCTGGCATAACACAGCACCACCTATAGCTATGCTTCTAACTATTTCCTTGTTTTCTTCCTTCAGATTTCCATCAAGATAACTCAGGTCATTCTTCTTCCTTACTGTGCTGGTGTCTACAAATCTACTGAAAGACATCTACCACCAAAGTGTCTAGATATTAAAGTCATTATAATGAGCAATGCTTTGTGGATATATAAAAAGCTGGTTTAAACCATGTCAAAGCTGAAAGCCACGACAACAGTAATCTTCTGGAATGGCTTCCAGTGGAAGACCATTATTTTTCTTCTCCCTAATTTATCTGTTTCATTCACTACATGATTTTATTTCAGCACCAAGTTACTTTCAGCACCAAGTTACAGCAGAGACCCTAGAGACAATAGCTTCATTAACTATACAACTCTCATTCATACTCCAAATACCACCCATTAAATTGAGTAATAGTCCAGTGAAAGACAGTGTGTGAACATGTAATTAAAGACAACTAGAATACATACTCAGAGAGAATGGGGGGCAAATGAAAATTGAAGAAGTCACATGAATTCTGACATTCCTAACTGATACAAGAGTATAACCTACAACAGCAGTGTGAACTAGCATGTAAGGGGAAACGGAGCACACATTTTCTGTTAGTGGATTTCATAGGTACTCGCCAAGACCTAACAAAGTTTGGACTCAGGAACTCTGGATTCTCTTCTAAATTCTTCAAGCAGCTCAAAAACCCTTTGCACCTCCCTCTCCTAATGAAGTTTATCACGCCCAAATAACCTTCTTGATTGAACTGCTAGTGGTTTATAGTGGTTTACTCTCTGCTCCCTATTTCCCCACTTCACCTGAGCACAACAGCCTGGTCTTCACCCATATCCAGACAATTCATTGTGCTAAGCACCACCCCATCACCCCACTAGACTTCAAATATTAGCACATATTGCACAGCCCCACTTCTACTAATCAAGCATTCAGATAAATTCAAAAGCCCCCAGAACTAAGAGCATGGAAAACCAAAATAAATTTACCATGCTTGCACTCAAAAGTAACAACCACAATTCATATACCAGTATCTTAGGACAAAATTGTTTTTTCTCAACTTTAAATGAAATAGCGAAAATCACTATCTCAGTCCTCATAACTGCCTTGAGTGTCCTTTTTATCACATGATCAGAAGACTTCCACTACATTTAGTTGCAGCTGCTCCTTTCTGTGCAAAATGCTTCATTTACCTGTAGTAGTGAAGACCATAAATTAGTAGGAGTTTGGTCTGTGTTTTAACACATCTTTGAAAAAAAAAAAAATCCCAACACACCCAAACAACAGAAATCACACTCCCCTCAATAGAATCCCAAACAAACAAAAAAATCCACCATTCAGAAAAAGGACCATGCCTGAGGTCTGAGACCAACTATAGAGAACGAAAACAAATGTCAGGCTGAGGTTTCAGTGTAATTTCATGGAAGCTGAACAAAGATGTAATGACTTGAAACAAGTCAAGGCTTTCCAGAAGACACTGGAAAAACATAGTCCCTATCTGCACTCCATAGGAGTGCTGTGCTGAGAATCAGATCCCTTAGATTAATGTAGAAGTGCTCATACAAATGAAGAGCAACAAGTGAAAAAGTTTAGAATTGCTAACAGCCAGGCAATGGAAGCCACCTTAGTAAAAAGAATGAAGAGAAACCTTGGCACTGAGCAGGAAAAAAGAGGAAAAAAGACCCCCAGGGATTTTCATTAACAAAAGGAGATGTGTTTCATGTGATATTGTTGGCAGAGACCCATCCCATAAACAGTTTTTAAATTACTGCCTTGACAATTCTAATAGAGTTAGTTTTAAGTCCAACCAAAAGCTAAGTTTATAGATAGTAATAAACCAAAACACACACAAATTACCTAGAAAAAGAGGACAAAAATTGACACGCATTTAGTGATGATTATAGGAAATACAATGGGCAAATTAAGACTTGCAAATCATTTTAATGAGACTTTATCACTTCCAGTGAAACACATGAACTTGAGTACAAGTCACTTGACAGAAATTGTAACTTCATATATGCACTTACGGAGGCTAAATTGGATGGCTCTCTCCATTCACGAGGGAGGCTCTGGTCTCATGCCAGACAGTGCTATAAAATCAAGCCAATACTCTGGCTTTTTGCACCCCGCCCCCCCCCC
>VXAU01002502.1:1745327-1768730 GCA_013399695.1 Formicarius rufipectus | reverse complement strand
ACAATAGGAGATTATTAACACAAGCAGGAAAGATACAGATTATTCAGAAAAAATATGATGCACTCATCTATTCCAAATTTAGCTGGTATTGTGATGGAAAACATTCAGAGAAGAATACTTAACTCCCTACTCTTTAAAAATAAAAACTACTTGGATTAGTTAATGCTTCACTGTATCCA
The DNA here is from genome assembly GCA_013399695.1 of Formicarius rufipectus. Taxonomy (NCBI): domain Eukaryota; kingdom Metazoa; phylum Chordata; class Aves; order Passeriformes; family Formicariidae; genus Formicarius; species Formicarius rufipectus. Next base: position 1,768,551 of record VXAU01002502.1, on the reverse strand, counting down.
TACCAGTATTACTTCTTGTAGTGGATGAAGGAAATTCAGCATTTTTATATCACAACTTAGAGTCTCAAAACAGATAAACCAGAAATAGATTGCACAGGTTCATGTCACCCAGAAAACCTTGCTACTTCTCACAGTTTAACCCAGTTATTTGCCTCAACTGCAACCTTTTAGGGAGTCTTATCAGTGACCCAAAACAGCCTCTCATTAAGTTTCTTTCATAGGGAAACTTCTGCCATCTCAACAATGGTTCCAAGTCTTTTCTCTAGGTGTAATACTACAGTAACTTTTGCAGTGGATATTTCCTAACTCTAATCAAATGAGCTTTCCTGCTCATTGTCATGATGTAATTCCATACCTAATATCAAGCAACATGGTTAATTCGTGAAGAGTCCCCATCCAGTAGCTCAACTGAGATCTTGTTACTATTACCTACTCACAGATCACTTCTTACTGTAAAGCGAAAAAGAAAAAAAAAAAACCAAAAAAACCACAAAAACAAAGTGTGACCTCTTCCACACTTTTTTCAACTGGAACAAATTAGCAGATTGTGCCAACCTTTGCTTAAAAGCTTACATTTGCCATCACTTTTGCTGCATAACAATAATCAGAAAATGGTACATAGGTTTTCTTTTAGGATGTCAGAATTTCTTTGATGACCAGATTCAGTCAATAAAAAAACACCCCATAAGGGAGGCATTTGAGTTATTTTTCACCAAATTATTCAAAACTACCTGAAATTGCTATCTCCAAATACTAGTAACAAGCCTCATTAGAAAGAATAAAGCCAAATTGAAATTCTGTTTTATGCAAGTATCCTCTGCTGATCAAGTCTACAACTACTACTAAAACACCCAAAAAAATTTTAAGAAACCAGTACCCTCCATGAAAACTAACTTGGAGCAACTGGACTGATTTATATTTTTCATCCTTTTTAATTCTGTAAAACAATGCTGCAAATGCTACTGTGAAGCTGCTCTCCAGTATGTGTGCCCCCTCATCAGAGGCTCTGTTATAGAGAATACAGGCTCATCATTTTCTTGCTGTGACTCACTCAAATTTCAGATGAAGCAGCAAGTCACCAGCTGCCTCCCAGGATCAATTCTGTCACTATTCACAGTGCTTGCCTCACAGACTAGTGCAATTCAAATTTCACTGCAGCACAGTTGTATTACCAAGAGCATGTCATCTGCACCACTGATGAGTCAACCAAGTTTCTCTGCATTTCCTAACTGTATTATTTCCTGTCACCTTCTAACTACAGCTGCAATGTACCAGACAACAAAACCAACATGGCCCTGAACTTGAACAATTGTGGCTAATAATAGTAGGTGAAATACTGTTAGCCATCCTTCAGAAATTCAACACCCACACTGACTACTACTGTTAAGTTCTAAGGTTCAGAGTGTCATACTGCTGTCCTGATATAAATTGTTTATTATGCATTCTTTCACAAGTCTAGATCTCATCAAGCACTGTTTGTCTCACTGCTTCACGAAAACGATCTCCAATTCAGCATAATAAAATCTTTTAACAATCTTCCCTTTACAAGAAAATTAATACCAAAGTCTTCATTTGCAAACTCTTCCAGTTTTAAAACCTCAGCATTTCCTCTGCTGTTCCCTGTTCGAGTTGACAAAATTATCTTTTTGCATCTAAGAATTTATTTCAGAAATTAAAGCTGAAACACACCTAATTCCCCACATCATGAACCCTTGACTTTTTTCCCCAACTCACACTACTGCTCCTGTCTTGTTTGAGCTCTTTCACACCATTTTATTCTCATTGCAAACTATTTCTAATGAATTATAGAAAAGGACTTGTAGATTTATTTTTCCTTCCCTTCCTGGAACAAAACCAGTATAAGCAAACTGAAAAGCAACAGATGTTCCTCTTACATTGCTGCAGTAGCAACTGAAATATTCAAGAACTTACAAGGTGTATTATTTGTTTTGAAAAGTTCTTCTATGTCTTGATGAGCTGAAGAGACAAAAATCAGATCCACCAGGGTTACAACTGACTGCAAGATTCAGATCCTCTGATGTCACTTGTCTTTCTTGACATTACCTTCCACAAGCCATCACGGGATTCATTAGAAAAATTTGATTAATTTCACATAACTAACCAGCTTGAGGCACAAACTCCCAAATATTTTACATCTATTGTGCCAAAATTCCTTCCATGTACAACCTCAAGTATACATTGGCTTATGTATCAAACAGCAATTGTTTGAGTGGTTTAAAGGAACTGTGTTTGTTTCCTGTACTGATGAGTCTCCTACGATTTGGAGAACAAAATTTCCTGATTACACCACAAACCAGAGGGCATTTAAATGTTTATCAGAACAACTTTTTTTTACACAGGTGCACATAAATCTGTTTCACGGAGTGCAAACTCCCTGGTAAAGTTTGTCATTGTTTCCTGAGTGAGTTAAACTGAAACATTCTGCTTTATACTGACCCAAGAGTATACAAACAGAAGTGTGGTGCTATGAACTAACAGCTGCTTAAAAACCATGCACTGAAATTCAGCCAAATTAGGTTTCGTGGGTGCAGACTGATAGAACCTCAGCAGCTACCCATTCATGTCTGAATGTCTTATCTCCATCACTGTCTCCTCTCCTATCATATACAGATGTGCACTGCACTGAGGTTCAGCCCTTGAGCTGCTGCTACATGCAACAGCACAAGCTATAGCTTGTTATCCCCATAAATTTTCAACAGAACCTGCCATCTCAATCCTCTCTGCCTCAGCCCACGAGTGCAGCATACAAATCTCAAGATAAATCTCATTAAAAGAGCTGCAAGCTGAAGATGGCAAATAAAGAATCAATTACCACACTAAAAGCACATTCAGTGCTGCTTCTGACACACGTAGGCTCCTGGCTACAGATAAAGACTAGTAATTTAGTTTTATTCAAACTTCTTTCTTATTTCATTAGATAGTTCACATTATTAGACTATTAAAAATATTAAGCAGGACTAAAATTCATGGCTCTGTATATGTTTTTAATACTTTTTTTCCCCGTAAGAAAAGGGGGAGCAACAGAATCAAGGGAAATGAAGCCTTATCAGTTTCAACATAATTTTCGTGTTTTTGAAAGCTTCATATGGAATTTCCATTTCAGGGGCAAGCACTGTAGAGAAGCATGCCAGCCATACACAAAGGTGATAGCTAAGGATATCTAGTGTTCCTTGCAAAGCCTGGAACAGGATAGACATGGAAAAGCTTTCACCTCAGGCTTCCTTTGGAGGGCTCAAGTTAGAAATGCTGTAGTTACACAGCAAAAGCAAATTCCAGCCTACAGAGACAGGTGTACCCTTCTGTCACCATGTCAGTTCTTGACATGCAGTTCAGACACAGGTAATATTTTACAGATCATGAACTGTAATTATGAACTACATCCGATCAGTCATGAGTTCTTTCAACTAGAAAGCTGAAACCATACAATTTATTTTTCCTTAAGGCTATATTGGGATTCAAATAGCTATTGAAAAAAACATCCATATAACTAAGTACTGGGGCAGCAACTAAAGGTATCAAATCAGATTGCCAGACAGAATTCAGCACCTAAATTAGACCCACATTCTACAAACAACTAAAGTTCTGAACAAAATTCAGATAAAAACAACATCAGAGAAACAGTAAAAACCACCACCTTGGGTCAATGAAATAAGAAAAAATAATTTCATTCTTCATACTCTCACATAATGTTATCTTTCAGACATTGACTTAAAAAAAGCCCCAAACTAGAAGACATTCTGCTTAAAAAGACTATAGAAACTAACAGGCACAAAAAAGGTGAAGAGCCTTTCAGCATTTGAATTTTACCACATTGCACACTGAAGATATTCACTGCTAAATTTATCATTCTGCTTCCTCTGAAGACAAAACATGGTTCAGAAACTCTAAGAAAGTAAATGGGGCAAACCTCACACATTCAGCCAAGTATGTTTAACAATCTTTTACATAATGAGGTAACATCTCAGCATCTACTTGGCAGGAGATAAGAAGGTTCTTGACTAGCTCAGTAATTCCCTCACTGATCATTCCAACAACACATCAGCAAGATCCTCCTTCTGATAAGGAAAAATAATTTGGAATGTCTTAAATAGATCTACTCCCTATAGTTTGACAATGCTGTAAACACTCTAAGCGAGACTGCACAGATTATCATCTAACACAATCTCATAGCAGAGGGTTACATTTCACAGCTCTAACAAGCAACTCGGCAAGAGAAAAGAAAATATTGTTTAATTTTTCTTTGAAGTAGAACTCCTTAAGGACCTACCTAGGGACCACAAACAGCATCATGAATTGTCAAAGCCTGCAGCCTGAATATCTTCTTACAGCAGATGATACTCCACACTATTCAACATAAAACATGAGCCATTTGGGAGCACTTCCCACACAGCATGGCTCCTTCTCAAATAGCAGCCTACCTGCTTCCACAGAGTGGAAAATTAACACAGTTCCCATTAATTCAGTAAGGACTGAAGATAATCCCATTGAGTTTCAGCTCCAAAATTATTTATCAATCCATCTGATCTACAATTTCCAACATCCTGGAAAACCCCAAAAAGCATCTCTTCAGTAATGCAAGCTAGCACAAACACTCCGTACTTGGGTATGAAGATCCAACAAGCTCAATCATCAAGACAGTTGCCTAAGTCATTATCCAGGATTAGACCAAAACATACAAAATTCCCTCCCCAGGTTTCTGTGCACGTGAGGTAATAACCCATTACAAAGTTTAGCCACAAAAGTATTTTTGGAACAATATTCATCACTGAGAGGAATGTTACTAGGATTCCTGTTTATCAAGGTAGATGGAGTTGTAATGACTACCAGTACACAGCAGCTTCCATTCCCAACAGAGTAAGTTTTCAGCAAGTAAAATCCACGCTCTATATTTACACAACAAACGCCCCAAAAATCTGAAAAGATTCCTGAATCTGCATTTCTCCCCAAGAGGCCCAAAGAGGAGCAATAAATACACTCTTATTGACTTCAGTTCTTATCCTTGACCAAGAGATAAAACGTCCTTAAGTCAATACAGTAATACTTCACAAAAAAAAAAATTATTTGAACAACTTAAATTCTACTTGCCTAAAGGAGTCCTCTAATGCAGACAATGTCAGTTCTACATTTACAGAAGTGAAAATCCTATTATGTAGTAAGTTTTGCTGACACTAAGGAAAAAAGTTAACACCGGCAAGAACAATGCAGAAATATATAACATGAAAAAAATCACAGGCATCTAGTTTAGTTTAAGACTGGAAATCAGGTGAAACACATGGGAACCTTTTATGTGTGCATTTCCCTCAAAGTATTATCCTTTTTTTGTTTGCTTTGGTTCTTTTCCAGTAGTAGTTTCTAGTAAGTTAACCCATATTTTCTGCATCACCTAGTTAGTAATTTTTACAGAAGCTGGTCATTATCAAAACAGATCACATAAAAATGTAAAATATTAACTTGTATTACTTCCAGTTAGGTAGCTTTTAGGCTCAGCCAAAACCCAATTTTATTTCTCAGCTACCTGTGAAACATATAGCTCCCAGATTAAATTAAGTTTATCTCTATAGTTATACACATCACCTGACAAAAAAAGCAATATGCAAGTATCTTCAAAGATAACCCTAATATTTCAGATGTTCTAGCAAAACTAAGTTTTAAACATAAAAAACACAATACATTTAACATTACCTAATGACTTAAGCCTTAGAAAGTCTGTGTGTATCAGAACTATTCACATAGAAGAGACCTTGCACACTAAAGAGCTTGTTTCCAATCCCAGCATTAACAACCTGCCAGAACCAAAAAACAGCAGAACAAATAATAATTGGGTCTGTTTGCATATTAATGAGCAATATCCTATCTGCAAAAACAAAACCATGTATTTCAATCCCAATGGTAAATAAAGATATATTATGTTTAAAAACTGGCTATTTCAGGAGCTGCAGAACTCCACAAACCCTGCAGATGCTACAGAGCACATCATCAGAGCTCCGACTGGAAATGCTGAAGATTATCTAGCAATGTTTCATGAGCTTCTGAAGTAGTAACACATTTTTCTTTCTGCAAATTCAAACAGCTGGTTCTCACTGATACACAGCTTGGTCAGTGCCAAGGTAAAGAAATCCCACATGTGATCACAGGAAAACGGCCTTCACTGCTCCTGTCAGAAGAATGAAAGAAAAGCAAACACACACACTTGGGTTTACCTGTCACCAACAAGTCCTTTAAGACCTGCATTTCTTTTAAGAACACCCCATCTTTGCATAACATGTGCCAAAGTTGCACTAAGGAGAGTAATCTTTGGAGCACATGTATCTCCCATTGAAACTGAACATATTAACAACATTAGATCTGGGCAGTTCACACAGCACTTTGTTAGGAATAGGAGGAGACACACCCTCCTTATGGTAATTTCACTGATGCTCCCAGAGTTGGGAGAGGGATGCCTACCAAATAATCCTCATTACATTAATTGCTGGGTAAAACCTGAAGTATATTAACCATCAGGAAAGTATCTGCCACCTTTATCACCATGCTGACCATGAGCATTGTGACAGAAAGACGACAGCCCCTGGGCCTTCGTTCAGTACCAAAAGCAACTACCTCCTCAATTTCCCTTTTATTGGTGCTGCAGCTACAAAGGCTATTTCTTAAAGATTGTGAGTAATCAATAGCACTTTGCCTCTCCATAACCTTAGATATTAGGAATAGTTTCAGAGGAATCAGTGGACAAATATAACTAATAGCATTTTCACAACATTTCTTGGTACCTTTATCAAAATCCTCTTCTGTTCATTTTGGATTCTTTGACTTACAACCAAAAGAGTAAACAGAGGAAAGGGCTTGCTTGCAGACTGCAAAAACTCTCTCAGTAGGTTGTAATAGGTGTCCTTTCCTACTTAGAGGAACTAATGTTAAGTTTCAAAGTAGGTATTTCACCTTTTCAGTGGTAAACACTCAGTTACCTGTTGCTTCTACCATGAGCCTATCTCCTGTTCTACAACTACTTCAGTTTGGATAAGGTAAGTTCACTGCCACCTCTACCCCTCTTCACAATGCAGAGTGGGTAAAGAATACATAATATTACCTGATGAAAAGCCTCCATTTCACTGAATATGGTACAAGCTAATCTGCCAATAAAGGAAGACACTGAGGGTGCAGAAAAGTCTAGTTACTACAGAATTTCTCCTATGCATAGCCAATGCATACATCAAATTATTTAACCACAACTAATATACTACACATAATTTAGAGAATAACCTTAATCAGAGTAAAAATGCACAAGTTACTTATGATCAGACAGTAAAAAAAGTTCATTATGATTAGATCTGCTGCCTTCAGTTGTATTTTTCACACATTAATGTAACATAAGAAAAACAACTACTTGCAAACATTTTCAGAGAAATAAAAGCAACTGGCTATGATAACATGAACTTCCATCCCCCTGACCCTTGTAAGCTCTCCTTCCCTCACTACATGGTAATCTATTAAGAAACTGGTCACTAGTAGACTAAGAAAAAGGTATTATTTGACTGCATCAGTCCTTAAAGTCCATTGATTCCTTTCACATGCTTATTAGCATTCCAAACAGAGCATAGGAATCCTCACCATGACCTGTTTGTTTTTATAATCCTGTAAAAGGAAACAGTCAGCATTTCAAGCCCTTTCAAAAGCTCAGTTTATAAAGAAACAAGTCAAATACCTTAACAAATTTTCCAGCTCTTTATGAAAATTCTTCTCAACAGTAAACACATCAAAGTCAAGAGTTAAGGGTGCAAAGGTTTTCCTATTCCCCCTCCCCCCCTTTCTCCAGGCATTAACATTTTCCCATTTATGAATTTTTCCTCTCTGCAAATTAAGCCTAGGATGCAAAAGCTAAAGAATCAAAAGGCTCAGATTTTTCAATCAGGCTTGCTACAAACATCTGTTGAGGAAAAAAGGCTTTGTTTGACATCATTCAAGTTTTCAAAAGTAAAATAGCAACATTTACTTGGCAAGATCAACAGAACACACAGCTCATTAATATCATTCCAAGTTTTACATATCCATAAAGTTCAGTTTAAAATTAATAAAATTTGCCTTAAAGCCTTAGGAACATGCAATCAGTGCAGACTGAGCACAGCAAAGGTAGTGGACTGGCATAACTGGGATCAGAGTCAGATTAAGACTCCTGACAGCTGCCAACTGAAACACTTCTTTCAACATAACAAGCCAGAACATCAATATATTTCCTTAAAGCCAGGGTATTTTAATGTAGCATGTTCAATCACAATGTATCTGTAAAAAATAAAGTAAATTCACGTTATAACAAAAACTTGTTTGCAATCCACAGGAGCTCTGAATATTCTTGAAAAACTAATTCATTTCCAAAAGGCAAACTGATGACAAAAATGGGTTTAATTTACATTATTTACATGATGATGGTGATGCTCTTCAGTAGCTGGATTCAGACAATCTACTCATTTCATGTAGGCCACTGGACAGATGGCCACAACTAGCAATCATGTCCAGCCTCATGGAAGTTCAAACTCACAACCAAGAGGTAAAAAGCTTTATATTCCATTAATAATCTCCATGCCATCTGTTCTCTGTAAATGGAAACACTCTAGGACAATTATCAACATATTTCTTATTACAATATTTATTTCAGATCTTTCCAGAAGTTTAACATGTTCCACATCAAGTTCTCACTTGCCAAACATTAACTTCTCTCATTGGAATTAGTTAGAAAAACACAACTCACTTCTATTTACCTAACTTTAACTGGCATAAAACTCTAAAACCAAAGCTTCCTCTGCATGCCTTAGATCACAAGTATATTTGTTCAAGAATGTATCCAAAATTTTTAATAAAACATGACTTATATTTCTCTGACTTGATTATGTGCTACATTTGAACATACCAATTCTGCAAATGCTTTAGTAGAAAAATAATTTAAATGAAAGAATTGGTCCAAATATCCCCAATGGCACATGTGTATTTCAACTTCCCAGTGATGAGATGACCTTGGTCAGCTGCCAGGCACCCATCCAGCTGCTCTCACTCCCCTCAGTGGCAAAGACAAGACAGAACATCTTGTGGGTCAGTATCAAGACAGGGAGATAATTTACTAATTAGTATCATAAGAAAGATAGGTTTGACTTGGGGAAAAAACTATGTAATGTATTGTCCAATGAAAGAGTTGCACAGTGAGAAACAAACATCAAAACACAATGCCCTCCTTGCTCACCTCAAGTCCTTCATTCCAGCCTCCCTGAGTAGCACTGACAGCAGTTTATGGTCTGTCCCCAGCTTTTTTCCACTGCTCCTTCCTGATGTTTTTCCCTTACTCCAGCATGGAACTTTTCCACTGGCTGCAGTCCTTTGGGACAAGTGTTCCTTAGGCTCCACAGGGTCCCAAGGAACACCTGCCACCTGGCAGGCCCAGCACTCCACACACTGTATTTAGGGCTCAAATATCTGACATCAACAGCTCAGCCCTGACTTAATTTTTTACAGCTTTTCTAGAGTATTTAAAAGGCCACCTCAAAAAGAATAAAGTAACATAGAAAGTGCAGTTAGTTGCTTCCCTTATCCTTCATTTCTTCCCAAGCTTCCATAGAGATTAACAACTGGTAGCTTCTATGTTTAAGAACACTAGTTTTTGTGGTGCCACCTCTAAACCCAAAGCCTGACAGGCAAACTGCTGACCTCTTCCCAAGTAGCAGACAGGACAGGCTGCGCCCAACCCTCCCAAAGGGCAGGCAGGGACTCCACACCAGGACCAGGTGCCCATCCTGGCATGTTCAGCTCCCCATGGAGTTCAAGGGCACAGTCAGTGAAAGGGACCACATGGCAGCTCTAAGAGGCACAGGTTTTGCCAAACTAAATACTATAATAAGTGAGGGTTTAACTCCACATAGCCTTTTCCCTTCTGCTGGCAGTGATCTGAAGTCCTGATAAAGTAGGCTGACAGATCCAAATGCCATAATCCACAGATGCTGGCAGCAAAAGCAGAGGCAGAGCTTTTAGGAACACACAGATGAGTGCCACTTCTAGGTCTGCACAAACTTGGCAATGAGGTAGGATTCTCATTTCATAGTTTTTCCCTATTTCCTTTCACTTTTTGAAAAAGGTTTGTTTTTAACACAACAAAATGGTTGAGAAATATGATGCCACTTCAAGAACTTGCAGAAGCAAATTAAAAGAGAAAAAAATCAACCCCCAAACAAAAAGGGTCAAAAACTCCCCAATGGGAAGGAGTTGAAAGAAGTGACAAAGATTTTCTTGGATTTATATCAAAGAAAGCAAATGACTTCTCAACGAAACAAAAGCTACTGTACAGTATCAATCCACAACTTCTGTAAAAGGGGACTGAAATATGCTTTGCCCCCCACACCATGCAATCATGTTCAACTGAAGAGCCAAGAAAACTAAAGCAAGACCTTGAACTGCAAAGAACACACTCACTCCCCAACTGATCTTGATGACCGCAAGTTAGAGTGAAGTCCCTGCTATGCTTTCCCACAGCAACTTCTCAAAGATCACCTTCACTGAGAAAGCCTGTGTGGCACAACCAAAGCAATGTAGTCTTGCATACATGGAAGAGAAGTGAAGAAAATATAAAACCTCACACTGAACTTGTTCAGTTACTTATAAAGAGAAGCAGGTATAAACATTACCAAGTTCAGAAGTGTGCAAAACACAGCCATCTACTTCTTCACTGCTTGTATTTTATGTTAGAGTTGATTTTTCAGAAAAGCTAATACACAGAAAAAAATCTCAAAAATTTACATTAAAAAACACAGATGCATTGGTTTGTCATGATTTCTACTTCTTTTCTCTGGAATGGGCAATATAGCTCCTTGATAAAGATGCATTTAAATCACTTCTCATAATGCTTTAGAAACAGATGTTTTCCAAGATGCTGACAAATAATGAAAACGACACTGCTATGAAACAAACCAGTGGCCATAGTTCTACTACACAGAGTAGTAAATGTCCTAAATGACCTATTATAAAGCTGCCTTACTAGACAGCAGGAATGGAGAAAAGGATCAACACTATCTTCATTAATCCACCTTCATACCATCACTTCATCTTCCAAACAGCAGCTGTGGAAACAGCAAGCCTACTTCCTTTATGTCACAGCTTCAAGTAGTCGTATCTGGAGTTCCAACACAATGAACCTGTTTTCTATTCAGTAGTGTGCACACTCACAGTAGATAGAGGTCCCATTCAGAGGTTCTGACAACCAAAATGGTTATTGAGGATTCTTCTGCCTTGCTGCTAGGCCACCACCCTCCTGGTCCCTATTTCATTTTGGATTTCAAGACTCTGCGCCCATTATTACAGTCACACCATATTTTTCTTGTCTTTTCCATCACAGAGCTCTTCTACATGATCACAGAAGCTACCAAGAGGCTTAGAAAAACAAATACACAGCCTTTCTTGATGTACATCCAGACCCAGCAATGCCACCAATGCAATTTACCTCAGCCATTTTATCAAGCTACATCTGGCCACAACTGGCCAGGCAAACAGCTGGCTGTCTTGGGTTTGAATGGCAAGGTTTTGGTAGCCAGGGGTGCTACAGAGGTGGCTTCTGTGAGAAGCTGCCAGAAGCTCTCCCCAAATCTGATGGAGCCCATGCCAAATGGTAGCAGGACAGATCTGCCGCAGGTGAAGGCTGAACCCATCACCAACCACAGCAGCACCTCTGAGATACAGTATTTCTAAAGGATGGGAAAAAACTTGCACAGCAGTAGGAGGAGAGAGGAATGAGAAACAGCTCCACATACACCAAGAGAAAAGGGAGGGAGAGGATGCGCTCCAGGTGCCAGGGCAGAGAGTCTCACACAGACCACAGTGAGGCACATTGTCCCTCTGGAGCCCATGGAGGTCCATGGGGGAGCAGAGATCCACACCTGGAGCAGGTGGATGCCCAAAGAACACAGGGACCTCAGCAGTGTCTGGTGAGAACACAAGACACAACAGGCATGACCTGAAATGAAGGAGATTCAAACTGGCTACAACAATTTTCCTCCTCATGAGGGCAGACAGGCAGTAACACAGGTTGCCCAGAAAGCCTATGCAATCTCAGTCCTTGGAGGCTTTGGAGACCCTACTGGATCGAGACCTAAGCAACCAGGTCAGACTCCACAGCTGATGCTGCTTCAAGAGCAGCAGGATGGATTAGGAACTTCCAAAGGTACCTTCCAACTGGAATTATCCTATCCCTGTGTTGGAATTTCAGGAATTGCACGTATAAAACCTTCCACCCCCACCCCCCTCCCCAATTGAATATTATCTATCCATTACCTAGTAGTTAAATGTCTCGCAATACCTGTCAAGCAGGACATTTTAAGTATGAATTAATACAGTAAACTGAAATTACTGACTGAAGGAGTTAGCATTCTAAGATAGTCCCATTGAAGTAGTGAAAATGAGCAAGGAATATTTAACTGTATCCTTTTTATGTTTCCTATTTTAGTGAGTTTTTTTAATCTAAGTATTTGCAAATAGCTATGACCAGTCCAACTTAAATTTCAGAACTCCCAAACTTCAAAATCAATTAAACTATTTTTTGTAATTGAACAGATTACAGTAGAAACATCTGCTTCAACTGGATGTTTTCCAAAGTATTTACAATTCAAACAGCTACATTGTTTGAATAAAAAAGAAATAATAAAATAAGGAAAAAAATCAACCGGTAATCACAGTAGAACACGTCCAAGTCTTTACTTATGTCTGATCAAATGAAAAACTAATTTAGCAGCAAGACAGTATTAGCTGTTGAAATAACACCTTCAGTTGACGTTTGAAATTCAAAGCTTACAGCTGCCCTTACCAGAGAAAAATGTTTTCAAAATCTCCAAAAACAGAAAGCAATAAAAGTATAAAGTGAAATATAAGCCATTATCATATTCCTAAAGTATACAGATGGCAGACAAACCCCTCTCCAACAGACTCCTCTGCCCCCATTAATTTGTAGTTCCAACTTAAACACAGTAAGTAATTGAAGGAACTCCATCTCCCTTTCTAATTCCATATTGTTTATTTCTGCCTTTGTGCCACCTACACTGTTGCTGCTGGACCACAGAAGGGATCCAAACACAGAACAGCTTCACAGAATGATGAGCTTTAATCTCTAGGTTCCTATATCTCACAACACCACATAAACACTTGTTCTGGCTTCACTGTTGGACCAGTAACCAAAGACTTCTGAAACAAATAGCCACTGTACCTGAAAAAAAAACCCACATAGTTGAGTGCAGTAAAAGAAAACACAGTTTTACAAATAACTTCTTGCAAGTTTCAAATGAATGCAAGGAACAGGAAAAAACAAGTTTTTTACATATTAGAACTTGAAGCATACATACAACGCAGTCAGTTTTCTCATCCAACATTTCATGCTTGAAAGACTGTCACCCTGCTTACACACCCTAACCAATCTAAAACAAACTACTAGCAATGATAGGTTCAAAGACCTCCAAACACATATTCAAGAAAAAGGGAAGAACTGCACAGTTCACACAACCTTCTAAGAGCATAACTTACACCACACTCAAGACACTGGCCAGTAAATATGCTATCATTTCATCGTATAACTTCCTCTTTGAAGCAAAGGCTGCCAGATTCTAAACACTCATCAAAAAAATCCTGAACCATGTACCAAATTTAATACGCATCTTACTCTGGCTCAGGAGCACCAGAAGATATGCATGTCATAATTGTATAGTTACAGTATTAGTACATTTGAAGGTCTGAGATAAGTCTGATCTGTGCCTCTCACTACAGAAATAAAACAGTCCACATGCCTCCAAGTTTCAGTACAAGCCTACTGAAATGCCCACCACTGAAGATGCAACCTCAATAAACTTAGATAAACACAACAAAATCGTATGTAAAATATATACATAAAGAAATAAATATAGTTTCACCAGGTTCTGACTGTAAATATTTTATTCATTAGCTGAAATAACTACAACCATTGCTTTAAACCTATAGAGTTTGTAGACCAAGAATATTTGGCAACATAATACAGTATTTTCAAATTCCTGTCTCTACTGAACAAAAAAGTCAGTTTCCTCTACAGCTGTAAGGAGGTAGATAATAAAGAGTTGACAACAATATATTAAGGAAGTTCTTTGCATCTTAGTGCATGAGGTCCATCTTATATTTCCTATTGAAGTTCTCCGGAACTTCCATCAGCCTTTTATTACAATGACAAAATGTAGTCCAGTGAACAACATGTAGCAACACCAGTTTAACTTCAGTTCCTGCTGGCAACTGAACGCTTAATAATTGGTACAGATTGACTTTGAAAAGCGGAGACTTCAAATGCAAAGAGAAGCTCTGACAACTACACGTGGAAGGAAAACAAATGAAAAGTCCCCTGCTATTCTAAGTGATCCAATTTAAAGTTTGACAAAGTTACAATAAGAAAGTCACTTGAATTGCAACAGGTAACTAAGGACTTCAAGCAGAACTGGCTTTGTGACATGCTAGTTCTTAGAAGTAGAAACAGACCTTCTTTAATGTTTCAGTGGGTTTTAGTGCCATTGTATATTGGCTTTAAAACACTGACTTGAATCTTACACTTATTCTCAGTTTGATTTACTCCTATTTCAGGCAAAACATTGTCTCGTAACAGAATTCTTCAAATAAAATGATTTTTTTTTTTACAGTCAATCCTCATAGCAGTTTCTGACACTTTTAAAATCTGTTGTTAAACTTGAACCTTAATTTCTGAAGGCATCGACCTAAAGAATAGCACTCCATAGGGTTATACTAACTCTAGACTGATTGATTACCTTTAAGAATAACATAAGGACACTGTTCAGTTTATAGGAAAAGATTAAGTTATTTTTAGCACATCAGCTCACAAACTTCAACCTGGATATTCAATTAGGATTATTCTGCATTATCCACATCCAAAATTTCTTCTGGAGAAGCTACATTCTTGCTGCTGCCCAGGAAACCTCTCTATAGATAGCTGCATCAAACAACTGAACAGGCACATAAATGATGTTTACACACACAGCTTTCAGTCAGCACAGAGTGCACTATCACAGAGGCAGCAAGAGAAGAACCACAACACCAAGATGAAGTAGCACATTCTTCCTGAAGTCTTTGATCTTTGAGAAATCAAGCAATAACTTGCATCAAGTTAAACACTAACAATATAAAGAAAAAGTAAAAAGGAGCACTATCTTTCAAATTAACTATCTTCCATGGTTTTACTTAGTTTTTGTTCTGCATTAACTCAGCTACAGGTACATTTGTGCATTTAAGCAGCAACAACTTCTCCTTGAATCTGTACACTCTTTCAGCATTTTCTGAGCATGCACCAATCAAGAAAGAATTGAAGTTTTTTTTTAATCATTACTAAAAACAGAAAGTTAGTCTTGACTAGCTATGCACTGTCAGCTTCTACAACACATTTCAAACAGCCAAGCCTACCAGTAGGCAGCCACGAGCAACTATTTCCTCTGACAGCATTAGCTCTGCCCACTGAGCACATGGAAAATGTTAGACCCAAAAGAGTAATACTTGCTGAAAGACAAGATACATCAGTTTAAATAGGCATTGCTTACAAATGACTTCAACATCAGAGAAAGCCTGCCTCATGTCCACCCGTATCATGTAACTCACTATACAACCCAGTATCATGCACAGAACATAACTCAATATAGGGCTGCTTACAAAAAGAAAACATAACAAATATGATCCATCAAAAAATCTGTGCATAACTTCTTCTGATGTCTGATCATCCTTTTAGTGAAAAAGTTCTTCCAATGTAAACTCCCCTCAATACAATTTGAGACTGTCCTGTCTTGGCTTGTGACTTGTTAATGCGATTTGTTATTTGGTTTGTCTGTCTGTCTGAAAGTATCAGAAGAGCCTTTTCATTTACATAACAAGGAGAAACTGCAAACACAGATAATGAGAGGAAGACAAAGCAGATGTAAAAATTAATAAACTCATTAACAGTAGTCCTTGAAATTATACTTCAGATACACTTCCAGAGTAAATTTCTGAAAAGAATAGTTTAGTTGTAACAGTGTTAAAACAAATATAGTACCTGAATACAAGACTTATACTGAGCATAGAAAGAATACTTAGCTTCAGAATCTGCAGCTTCCCAGTAAGACACTGAGAAAAACGGACTAATCAGATCACAGGACACAGCAATCTCTACCACTGCTGCTTATTTGTAATGCATAATTACTTTTTTAAGGAAATACAGAGAAAAGTCTGCTATTCAGTGTATCTTCCTTGGCAACAAAAAAAAACCCAAACAATCTTCAACACTGATTCAGTTACTTCAAATCTTCACCCTTAAATCCCAAAAACTCACCAACCTCAAAAGCAGAAAAAAAGCAGCACAAGGCGGGAACTGCAGGTGGTCGAGCCCAAATGGTGCCTCCTCAGCAAAGCACAGCCCTGAAGAATCTGAACAAGCCAAGCAAAACCACAAAGCAACTGAAACAAATCCCTGTCCCCAAGAGATCAAGGAAGGAGCCAAAACAAAGTTCAAAAAGTCCCCCTAAAAGTCAAAAGTAGAGCTAGAAACAACCTGGCCTGAGCTTAAAAAGAGCTCCAGGGCTCACGGGCACAGTCTGTGGGCTACAGCCCCAGGTGATGCTTGTCAGGGCAATTAAGGCCAATTAGTGTCCTTGGGACCTTGACACTCAGCAGGTGTTTCTTATATTTATATCACTCACCACAAATTAAAGTCAGCTTTCACAAGATTTGTTTAAATGGGTACCTTTCTATCCACCAGGGTATAATTCATTTTGGAATATAATGGTATTTAAATACTGGACCAAGCACTAAGCAGCTGAACTACAATGCCTAATGCTACAAAAACTGTTATACATATATTTTTCATAGCCTTCTATCAGCAATAGTCTTGTGTTTTATGGCTGTTGTGCTTATTTTCAAAGAGAACTGCATAAAAATAACTGGTCTAAAAAAAAAAAAATAATGCTGAAAGGAAGCTCAAAACATCTTTGCAGAGCATATGGAGACCAAAGAAAAACCCCAAGGAAAATAAAATGGCCAAGCCAAACTCACATTTACCAAAGATGATTTGAGTGTGCACAAAAAGATGCTTAACACCAAGGTAAACTATGATAGTACAAACAAGACTTTCTCCGAAATAGCACAAATCAGAAGAAGGAAACACCATAAAACTTGGTGAGTCTAAGGTAAGAACTCAGGAAGATAGCCTGAAGAACCCTTTTCCAAGCAGAATAGAAGCAGAAACACATCAGGAGGTCAGTAGAATCTTCTGATGCGTGACATTTTAGAGGATGTGCAGAAGTCCCTAACACTCACCAGGGAAGGACCTTCCCTTGTTGATGTTCTACTGCATGGGGGACTTGAAGGGCTGGACTCAAAACTCAAACGCACAAGGAGAACACAAACAAATGAGCAGGACCTGATGGTTTCCAGGCAAGAGTTTTGCATGAGCCCAAGGGATAAAACAGCTCAAACACTAATTATATCATGGCATTAAAGGACAATGGCTAATTCTAAAAGCTGTATTCTATGAAAACTCATAATTCCTTGAACTTCATGTATTTTTGAGTAAATCAGTACAACCTGTAACTAAAAACAGAGTAGCAAGCTTGAGGATCAACGTGGCTTTTGTAAAGGGGACTGATACTTTGGAAATCTTTTGGAATCTTGCCAAGGTGTCAAAAAACCACGGACAGGAATCTCCTTTGAAATCAAAAAGTTTTTGACAATATTCCTTCCACAGGTGCTTAAAGAAACAAAGCTGCTACTAGGGCATGAGAAAATACATGGCTAATGCACTGAGCAGTAGCACATGGTCATACTTTAGAGCACAGGGAAGTCACTCGTGGAGCTCTGCAAGGATTGATACTGAAACTGGAGATGTTGAATTAATTACTCTAAGATAGCAACTAGACGGTCTATCATTAAATTATCTCAAAGAGATGAATAGGAAAGGAATCAAATTTGCTGATAATACTTAGCTATTGAAGAAGGTAAGATGACTGAACATGACTGGACACCTAATTAAAGAGGAAACTTCACCTGTAACACAGGTATTATCTTAATTTATTGGAGCTGGGGATAATATCCAAGAGAAGTTTCACCAAACATGATCATCTTTCATTTGCTTTCTTTTGGCATATATTAGCATAACCAGTGTTACATTCTGCACAGAAAAAAGATGCCTACAGATTTGACTAGGACTTCACATCAACTGGAGATGCCAAATTCCTAAGCAACTAAGCCTTAAATTCACTAGAAACATGCACATGGTTTTAACAAAAGATGTACTTAAAAATAAAAAGAGAAGCATCACTTTGGACAGGGCAGGCACCTAATTGCACTAAGACTGTGCTTTTGCAACATTTACAGAACTTCAGATTACTCACACTATTTGGCTATATATCCAATTCACTTAGACTCAGTTTAAACTGTACATACTAAGAGAGGTCACATTAGAATAATGAAAACAGCTGTTAGAGCTGGTATATTTACAAAACTCTTTCTGCTGTATTATTCAGTGACAAGTTCTACACCATAAAGATGACTGCTTGTGCATTGCTTGAGCTGTCTGTGCTAACAACCCTCTCCTGGTCTCTGCACAGTCAGCACATCATAAACTTTCCTTTCCAAAGCAGACTTTTTTCCTCCGTTGGACACTAAGGTTGAGTAACTGCAGCACACATTCCACTGTGGTCTACTTTAAGGCTGTTGGAACAGCCTAAAGCTACTAAATCTGGGTGCAAACTACTTTTTAAGAATCATATTTAGTCAAGAACAAGTCGGTATCTTGATCAGCACCAGGAACTGCAGCCCAAACTACATTTTATAATTTAAAAACAAAACCAACCAAACAAAAAAAAAAAAAAAAACAAAAAACCCAACATGAAAAATAGCCCCACAAATGTTGAAATTGGTTGTGCTCCATCCCTCTGACACAATATATTACTTGCTATGTAATATGTCACAGCTTGCACATTAAACTTGTATTTAAAAATACTTTCCAATCTATAGGAGGGAAACAACAGTTGCTGAACGCAAAATTAAAAAAAGGTAATTTAAAAATGGTTCCATGTTTGATTAAGGGAACTGTATATCTATATGACTGATCCCTACACTGGACAGAACAGCAGGGACCATAATAGAGAGCAGAGTTAGTAGAATATGTAGATAAATATGATTTATACTGGAAGAGTCAACGTGGCTTTTTTGAAGAGAAGCCTGGAAACATATTGCAGTTCTATGAGAAACAACAGCACAAGGTTAATGATGTTCCATCTAAGGAATTTACAAAGACTTCCAAAAGGCTTTTGAACAAAGCCAAAATCATTCACTATGGGCTTTGGGTTTGTTTTGTTTTAAAAGGAAATCAGGCAACCACCTGAGATAACAAGAAAGGCATAAGCCACAGATTGTAAATCCTCACAATTCATTTCAAAACATGTTTTAAAAGGTCAATCAGGAGCAGTCAACACGGATTTACAAAAAACAAATCATGCTCGACCAACCTAATTTCCCCCTGTGACAAAATGACTGTCTATAAAGATAAGGAAAGCACAGTGAATGCAATATACACTGACTTTTGGAAAGCTTTTGACCACCTCACACAGCATTCAGATTTGAAAGCTGAGGAAGCCTTCCAGTTGACAAGTAAAAACACTGAATTAAGTGACTCAAGAGATTCACCTGGCATTATGAATAATGCACAGAGGAATGCAAAGTATTCTGTCCTGTTTGAACAATGCATTTATTACATTAGTTATAATGTAAAAACATTCTGAACTTTAAATATATGCCATAAAGGAGCACACTGTCTCAATGGCAAAAAGCCACAGCAGAAAGAAAAGCAAGGAACTAGATATTAACCTGAGCATTAAAAAGTAGCACCAGAAGAGCAATCTAATTCAGGAATTAGATTAACATTCATTATTATCTCTCTCTTTCCCATCTAAAATCCTTCTTTTCATCTTTTTTAGCAGGATCTAGTTCCGAAAGCCACACGAAATGGATGTAGTTCAGTGGACCCCAAATTGGAGGGGTTTTTCTGTTTGCTTATTTGAAGTGTTTCCTATTTCTCTGGAGTAAAACAAGAATATCGTTGCCTGATTCCATCTGATAATTTACAAGAACCAAACAAGCATTAGTAAGAATCATGGCTAGGAAGCCAATGACACAAACAGTAAGCAACCTGATTACCAATCTTTAATAAAGGTTTAAAACAATAAAACGGGAGGAGGGCACACTTATCAAAACAAACTGTTTTGACACATCTGAAATATGTTTTCTTTTGAGACTTTGTCTCTCGGGTATTTTCCATTTTCATCTAGAATGGACAAAACAAAAACAACACTTTCCCATAGGACAAAACAAAATGTAAGCTTTGGCTTTGTCTCTAATCAGATTTTTCATCAAGCAATGAAGAAAAAAATCCCACTTATGTCTTCCACCTCCTACTTCACCACTATCCAAAGAACGTTAGACAGGAACAAAATAGTATTCCCAAAAGAGAAAACATCTGTACCACTTGCCCAGCAGTCTCGCTGAAGCTCCATTTCAAGCACTTTCATTGATCTCAATTGTCTAGCCAAACTGGTGTACTGGTGTCTGATAGCCAGCTTCCCCATGCCATCCTGCTCACAGTTGTTTTACTTTGTTTTCATGTAAGTCAATTGTTTACGCACAATATTGGCCTTTTCTGGTATTAAGCACAGTTCTTACTTTCATAGCTAAATAGAGTTATTCCAGGCTGTGCCAAGAAGCTACAGCATGCTATGCAGTAAAATTAGAACAAACAGGAAAATTTGTCATCACATAAAATGCAGTACTAATTCAATTTTCATGACTGAAAAAATGTAATTACAGAGCATTTCTAATATAAAAGACTTTGCTGCATCAACTTAACACACATTTTGCAAGTTCCAACTAATTAAAAATATTTAAAAAGTGAATGGTTTAAGGATGTGAGAAGAGTTACAGAGTATTCATTCATACTTATTTTTAATCAACAACTGGGAAACAGAGATATGGCTTATGAGGTTTCTGAATGCATCAAGATCAAATGGAATTACAAAATAAATATAATCCTTAAAGCCACTTCAGTTAGTAAGAGTCACCAATATGAACACCTAAAAACACTTAAGATTCAGCTAAATTATTTTCATAGAAACATAAATACTTACTGACAAACACTCTTCTCCGAAAATGTAAAGATCAGAACGATAACGAAAATATCCTTGGAATCAGCTCTCTGAGTTTAGTTCAGTCCACTGACTGCTTCTTTAATCTAAATGCCTTGGTCAGGGAGAGGGTGGGCTTTTTTTGTAATCAACATAGAAAACTCAGTGTGATAAGAAATAATAATTCCCATAGAAGGGAATTTCTCCCTCTCAAAGCAAGTTCTTTCTCTCTCATCTAAGCAATTTCAGCTCAGCGTCATTCTACTGTCCACCAGGGTGGACAGCTAACCTGCACAGATTGCAGGGGTGGAACCATGAAGAATTTCACTGAAATCTCACTTAAAACTGGCTTGTTATTTTTTAGGCTGCTGGCAACTATTAAAAATACTTCTACAAGCAAATATATGAAAATTATTCTATTCAAAGCATTTAATCATGCAGCAACATAAGCCTGGAACGTCTACTTTGGTTCTTCCAACACATCCCAGCTGTGGACTGAACTTTGAAGTGCCACTACCATCTTTCCTAATTTATCTTGTTGTTTCTCTCTTTGTACAAGTATTAACCCAAGGTTTGCATTGAACTGAGCCAATTCTTTACTCCAGCAGCCATGAGTAATCATAACACTTCATTTCGCAGGCATTAGCTTTTTCAGAAAGAAAGAAAGGAAAAAAAAAGTAAAAACAAAGCAAATCTGGAAATTGCATGATTTTGAGAAAACTATGAAGATATTGTGAAGAATTTCTTAACATCAAACAAAAGAAAATTGTTAAAAACTCTAAGATTACTAAAGCCATCTTTAATAAAGTCAGATAAACCATGGTACTTCAGAGCAATGGTACTCAGCATTTATACTGCAATTATGTAACAGTGTTGTATCCAAGTAAATAGTGAGGGTCCAGTTTGCACAGAGCACTGACAGTAAAGAGCAATTAAAGGGCAGAGGATGCAGTTTAAAGATCCTAACCAGAAAGATACAAAATTTGGATGACAGTAAACAATTTATTTTATTCCACAAGTCTCAGAGGTTTAAGCATCTAACTTGAGAATCTAACATTGTCAGATAAACAGCTCTGAAATTTGCCCTCACTAGAAATGGAATTGTAAAATGAGGAACGCTGTTGTATTACAAAAATCTATCATGGAAAGCAGAAGGGAACAGGGTATTGCTGAACCACTACCACTGTATTTGGATGTAGAGAATCCCTAAACAACAGTGGTTTGAATAACCAAAACATGGTACAGACTCGCTACCCAGACAGAAGCCTTGTAATCCATCCTGTCTCACCAAGGGAATATCAAGATTTTTTATCAAGTGAAATAAGTTATTTTACTTCCCACACTTCCTGTCACAGTTATAACACTGTGTAGCAATCCTGCTGCTGTGGAGAGGGAATTCATGAGGCAGGATTCTCCAAGCCCTCTGGTCAGAGCACTTATCTGAGACAGGTGACATGTGTCCAGCCATTACCCCCTGATGACTTAGGGCAGAGATGGTTCTCTGAATTGGTATGAAAGAGATGATGAGATATTAAAGTGGTGGTCCTTCTTAATGCACCATAGGAGATGTCTCCAAAGTTCATTTAGTGCACACTTTCTCATTTCTATCTAGACTTCCTGACAAGTAACTGAAGATCATCCTTCAGACACCTCACTTCCTACACCAGTGTCGTTCTGCAAATCTGGACTTTAATGTCTTGCTCAGAAAGAGAAGAGAGCAGACTAAACCAAAAGTATACTCATAATTTCCTGAAGAATTTCATCTGGAAAGAAAGATATTTAATGAATCCAGACAGTCCAGAATTTTTATATCATGTAGTGAGACATCAAAATGTGATGGCTAGAATCCTCCTCTACATTAACTTTTCTTTGGAAAAGTAGCAGTAATTAGGGTTTACAATGGCGACTTACCACTCATACACTTTACAAAGAGAAAAGACTGATTAAGACAGCAAACTATCAGTCTCCAAAGCCAAAATGCCTGTGTAACACAGAAGATAAACCAAATAAACACAAATTGTCTT
>VXAU01002502.1:1716813-1735382 GCA_013399695.1 Formicarius rufipectus | reverse complement strand
AAAAAAACAAAAAAACAAAAACAAACCACAACAGCCTAAAATAAAGACTTTTCATTTCAGAAGGACAAAATAAAAACTTAAAGCATCTGCACCACTGAAAGGTGGAAAATACTTAGACTCAGCACCTTCACTTTTTTGTCTGGAAAGAGCATCTTAATCAAAGTACAGAAACCCAAACACCTATTAAGAAGTTTCTAACTTTACTGAATAGACAGGTACATCAAGAGACTACAGTGATGAATTTACACCTTAACTTAGTAAAAAACAAGGATATTTTAAAAAAAAAAAAAAAAGTAATCATAAAAATGAAACAAGGTAAGAGTAAATTAATGCTTACAGGTGATCTCTGAGAAGACGCAATAGATAAAAAGCTATTCTTCCAAAAAACAAAAGCCATCAGGCATTTTGCCATAAACCAAAAAAGAATC
The DNA here is from genome assembly GCA_013399695.1 of Formicarius rufipectus. Taxonomy (NCBI): domain Eukaryota; kingdom Metazoa; phylum Chordata; class Aves; order Passeriformes; family Formicariidae; genus Formicarius; species Formicarius rufipectus. The sequence continues at coordinate 1,734,954 of VXAU01002502.1, read as the reverse complement.
TTATGAGACAAGGCACTGGCCAAGACAAATTAAGTGCCATTATAAGGTGCAGAAAGTATTCGGATTTAACCTCAGAATTAGAATAGATGACACAGAGTTGCACAAGGAAGACTTTACCATTACCAGTTTTGTGGCAAGGCTTTACTGGACCTCAAATGAAAGCCAAACTTAGAACAGAACATACGAAACTCTACTGCAAAATTTCCGGCTTACATGAAATCAGACAATATGAACAAAACCACTTTTTCCCTCTGTAAGATCTTCCAAATGCTTCTATTCATAATGAATTTTAAGTGTGATGATTGCCAACTCCAAGTTCAGTTGGTTTTCCACACAAGCTTGAATTTCAGGTAAACTGATCCAGGATAAGCTGCTGGTTGTTTTTCAAGTAAGTAAACTGAAGCTATGGAAACTTCCTGCTTGTATTTCTCACTATCTTTAGCAAAACACTGGGGAAGGAAGTCCAAACTTGAAACCTCTTTTTTACAGACATTGGTCATAGTGGAGACCAGCTGGTTGAAGAGGGAAACAGGAGAATAATATGAGGTCTTTTGCTTATAAAAAACTAAGCAAAAATGGATTTATGATCCTTTATCTCATTGCATCCAATTCTTAAAAACTTTTTTTCATGCAGAAGTTAGAAAAATTTGAGAACAATTATATAGATAATATAGATAACCTAATATTATCTGAGGAAACTTGATCCTAAATTCAAGCTTCTGAGTAAAGGGAAACATGAAACAAGCTTAGAAGTTTGTGAGAGAATTACCAACAGCATGAATCTCATGAATGCTTCCTCCAGGAATTTCATCATTCTGTATCAAACTATTTTTCCACTCCTTTTTTCTATTAGTATAGTTTGCTTACTTCTACATTTTTCTGGTTAACTATCATCATTGAAGCAGATTTCTGGACAGGCATTCAGAAAGAATATTTCTGATTTCTTAGAAAGTCCTAGTGCTTCCCTGATTCTTTAAATCCTGGTTAAGAAGAATCTGATCAAGTAGTCCTGAGCACCAAATCATGGTGCTTGCTCCAGTCATATGTGCACACTCAGGTCTGTAGATTAGCAAGATTAGGTTTTAAACTCTGGTATTAGCCAAGTGCATTCAGAAGACCTGTTTTGGCAGCTCCCCTCACTGGAGTATATGGAAGCCAAAAATAAAAACAATACATCTGCCACTGAAAATTGAGTGGATGTATTTCACATACACAACAAAATGCAGACGGTCACATTTTATTAGATGCATTATCTTTCAATTCTGCTAGTAAATAGCCTAATCTTTTACAGGAGAACTACTGCTTAACAAAGAAATCTCAAAGAAAGAAAATGCTTATTAAACCATACTCAGTGCAAAACTAGAGGCCTTCCAAGTGACCTCCTGGTGTTGCAAATTTCAGGTTGTTTCGGGGAAAATAAGGAGGCTGCATTAACACTAACATTTGTTACCATTTCAAACTATCTTTTTTTCAGGATTAGTAAACTCAAATGCTTGCAAAACAAGAGAAAAGCTTAAAAGTACTGGAAGTATTTATATTAGGCACTTGTGTTTCCATTTGTTCCTTTTATCCTGTAGTCTAAGAAATTCACAAGTTTAGCATAGGAACTCTTGCAGCTACAAACAATCAAGAACTTAACCAAAATTAACCTAAATGGTTGTATTTAAGGAATGGTAAGCAAATACCCATTCATTTCATAGAAATTAATAATGTCTCTTCAGTGCAGAGCATCTGTTTCATGAAAGTAGGACAAAGGCTGGAATGTAGCACAGCCTTTCACATCCAGCATTAACCAGATGACCCACAATGACCTGAAACAGCATAATTCTGACTCTGCTGAACTAGCTAGTACCAGGTCTGCCATAACTCATCTGCATTGACATCAGCTCTTAAAAAACAAATAGTACATATTTTTGGTGGGATTTTTGTCTGCAGAGAGAAAAAAATAAACATTTTCAGGTGAAGTTTTCATTTTTCCCTTCCAGAGCACTTCAGTTACTACCCTTAAGTTCTCTTTAGTTTCGCCAACTTTATCTTGTCAGAAGACAACTTACGCATTGACATTTATGAGCTTTATAAGTGCAAATCAAGTGATGAAAATTATGAAGTTAAAAATATATATGGATATATAGTTATACAAAGTTTATAAGTTTATGTAAAAATATATTTAAAATATATATATAATAAATTCAGCCTATACACTATATATTTTTTTCTTAAACAAGAAACAACCTGACTGTTTTCAAACTTCTGCACATGAATTTCTACTGACCACAATAGGTACTGCATTTTAAGGTGGTCTACATCTCACTTAAAACTCTGAATTTCAACTTTTAGTATTCTACTACAAGCCTTTATATTATGACAATTACTCTAAACAGAAACTAAGACTAATGATTAGATCTGGTTTACTGCAGTGATGGGATGATTTGACGCTAAAAATTTCACTGAAAAGAATGGGACAGGTACTACCAAAAAATTAAATGGCCATATTTGCAGACAGAAGAGTAAGGAAAACAACTATATCGAAGATGAACTACACAGGATAATTAGTTCAGCCACAGCCACGTGATGTTTCTAGTTCAGGAACTTGTTTGAAGATCTCCTCTTTCAGTTTCCTACCCTTGCTATAAGCTGGTGAACTGTAACTCAGAAGATAAACTTCATGTAAAACAAGACAGGCTCAACACAAGAGTCAGTGCAGAATTATGAGATCTGCTTTACTTCAGACTTTGTCTCACAGTATTTGAAGATGGGAAAGCTTCAAAAATGAAAATGTTCAAAGATGTTTGCCAGCCAACATAGCAACGTTTAAATGACCACCAATAGCCAATCCTTTAGCACTCATTTTAAGAGGCCAAAAGTTTTACTTATTATATCACTTTACTGCACAAATTTAAGAATTTCCACAGTCTGAACAGACTATTTTGAGATGGGAGAGAAAGAGTTGTTGATTTGCTGTGATCATCAGACCACTTAAAGGCATGTGAGAGTGCAAACTACAGGACAGTAGTACTTACCAAATTCATTCTGGGGTGTAGTTGCGGACAAATAAGCATAGAAAAAATGGTCTTGTTATATGTATGAGATTTCTATATGACAACTACTTAAGATTTAAGTTTGTACACTCAGCAAGTTGAGAAAAATGCCAATATATGAATGACTTTTCACATATTGTGACTGCACCTTTGAATTTTCACGAACAGGTACACAGTGCATTTCTACAATTCCAACTGCAATTGCAAAAAATTATAGACAGCACACAAGTAATTCCATCACAGTAACAAAATCTCAATTTTATCTGTGCAGTGATATCAATTACTTATGAGTTTCACAATGAAAATAAACAGAATTGCAAATAATACAGTTTCCCACAGATGAAAAGAGACAATCATCTTTGATTCAGCTTAGATAACTGGTTTCGTGGCAGAAGAGTTAGTGTTTTATTTATTTTATTTTATGTATTTTTCAAGTATTGCCAGCAAAGTTTCATGCACACTTACAATTCTTCAGGGGCAGGGGGAGGCTAAAGGGTGGACATGGGGTAAAAACAATGCAAATAACTTGTTTTCTGAATATTTGGAACATTTGCATGCAGTCAGCTAAAAAAACTGAATTACATTCATCAAAAATAATTTGATAATTGCTTCTTGATAATTTATTTTCAATATTGATCTCAATGCAGCTACACAAACAATTCTTTGCCTATCTTTGCAATGTTATGCACAGAGGTTTCCAAGGGGAATGAATCATGAAAAACACTATGAAAAAACTCTGGAAAAAAAGCAAAAACTTGTGCCAGTATAGCAAGAGCCTGAGTAGCCTTAGAGCTCAATTTAAGTAGTATTAACTTCAGAAAAAGTTACATCCAAAGGTTCTGAGACCTCATTTCCAGGGAAAAGAAGGAGTAAGCATTGTTTACTCTAAATTTTAAATATTTCCTTTACATACTTGGAAGAAAGACTTCCAACTAAATCCTCCATATGCATCCATTTAGTTTTAATCTGAAGTATGAGTTGTCTAAAGTTGTGCTGAAGAAAGAAACTAAAGTCATACTCTGTACTAAAGAGTTTGGCTTTGACTATGTTTTAAAGAAAACAACTACTGCAACTGCGGCAACTGAAATTATGAAAACAAGGAGAAAGTAACTCGAAATACCCAGAGAATCTAAGAATTTAAAGTGGTGCAGCCACAGCATAAACTGAGGTATTGTTATGAAAAGCAAGGTCACTCTCTATTGTCTCCTTCTCACAACTTGCATCACCTCCATAAATACAATGGAATTTAAGTTGCTCTTAGTTGTCATTTTTACTAAATCAGACATAATGTTTCAGTTATCTCCATTATCCTTACTCGAATCCAAGTAGGAAAAAAAAAATCCCACAAAACTTTGTCTCATGTCTGAGATAAGAAAATCCTGTGCTGAAGTTCCAGATGAGAATGGTTCACTCACGTTTTGGCCCAAAATATATGACAATTTCATGTTTATTCAGACTTCTTCAACTGATCTAATGGATTTAGAATATCAAGTCTTACATCAGCACACTGGCATAAGAAAAACAACAAAAAAAACCAACCTCTTACAAACCTAGATAAAGTAGGAAGAAGAAATGAAAGAGCAGATTAAGAGATAATAAAATCTGGAAATGGAATACAAAACCTAAGAGACCTTGAAAAGATAAAAATGTTGAAAAAAACCCCAAACATTTTCTCACAAAAATGCTAAGTATTTTATGGTTCTTTTAAGTTGTGGCATTTTTTTGGATTAGAAAAGTAACCTTATATATGGTGTCATCTGGCACTTCATATATAAATTATTCATTGCAATATAAGCCAAGGGGAAAAGGCTATAATGCTAATCTAATGACTTCTAACAGAAGTTACCTAAAACTCAGTGCCTAGTTCAGATCTCTCCCCACACACGGAAGATTCAGGAGGGGGGGAAAATTAAACAGCAAACCACCCAGCATTATTTTAATGTACTCAGAAAGCAAAACTGAGCTTCAGTGATCAAAGAATCATAGAATCATTGAATCACAGAATAGCCTGGGCTGGAAGGGACTTTAAACCAGGGACAACCTCCCTGCCATGAGCAGGGACACCTTTCATGCTTTCAGAATCATTGTGGTTCCCAGAGCCTAAACAGAGAAATAAACATGAATTTTTATCATATATGCTCTGTTATGAAATAATAATAACTCTCTCTCCTCAGATCTGAGGATCAACCAGCGTGGTTGTGGAAATCACAGGATGTTCTCCGTGCAACTCACTAAAATTAGATTCTTAAATAGCACCTGTGACTTAGAAATATCTCTCAGTAAAACAACAGCAGTTCTAATTCGAACACGTCACTCCTTCACATGTTCATATTTTGCTGCGTTCAGAGGCTGGTGCAGAAAGACTTTGAAGTGGTCCTTTATGTATTTATATAAACGTAAGATCTAGATCCACCTAACATACAGTGAACAAATAGTTTTAGTTCCTTTGGATCAGAAGAATTGAAAAGAAGCAACTACTTGAAATAAATTATCTTTCTTTCCAGTCAAATGTCTCTTTTGAAGGACAAATTGCACACAGGAAGACTTGATTCAGGGGTCCAACACCTTCCGGAGAAAAAGAGGAAAATACTGCAAAAAATCAGTATTTCCAATATTCTCGAGTATGTGCTAATCCACAAACTGCAGGCTGTGGGAGAAAGCAGAAACTTCTTAAGGCACCTGGTTTAATAATTTTCACTTTATGATATGCATTCAGAAATCTTCTGCATACTTGTACCCAATTACAGGTACGAACACATAATCTATTAACACATCCCTTTTTAAAGTTAATATTCTGCTAGCCCATGCATACTAAACCACTATCTCTGAAATACAATTCTGGAATAAGTAAGTGCTAAGCACTGAATTAACTGTGGCAGTGAGTTTTTATTAATAATTTTTAGTGGTACAAATCAAAAACATTCTACAAAGTCAATTAACACACATAGTACACTAAAATGTGACTTCTCTTTCAGAGACAAGAATATTTAATTCTCAGGAATAAAATTCTGTGAGTTGTTTCACGTTCCTTTCCAGTTTCCAAAAACAAATCAAAACACCTGTTGGTCCTTTTCAAACACTGGATCAAGAAATACGTCTGCAACACTGAAATCTTAAAAAACACATAAAGTAAATTATGACTTCTAACCTTAGTAGATATTAATTTGCAATTGTATGTGTTTATTATTTGCATATGTCACAAAATCTCTAATTTCAATCATGTAAAAGCATTTTACCATTAATAAAGAACAACCAAAAAGTACAACCAAAACTTTCTGCTTCAGATTCCACTCTATATATTTCAGAACTTTAGAAGGAATAGGGGAGATAAATTCCAAGAAAAAGTGTTTTCACACTCCTCCATTAACAGCTGCAGCTTAATTTTTGAATAAGTAATTACGTGCTTAGAGCAAACACATTTATAACTCTGACCTAGCTAGAGCACATTTTCATCACTTTTTTAGTGCAGAAGTACATTTCCCCCTTATTTATCTTCCATCTGTTCTTTCAACATTTTAGTTTAAGCAGTGGTCAACGAGAGGCACTCTCTACCAAAGTGCTGCAGAGTGAAGTTAGATTCTAATTAGACATTTATTATTCTGCTGCAACACTGAACACTGATAAAACAAATCTATCTAGATCCTAGGCAGCTCATTATTATCGAGTATCACAATTTCCTAGCACAGCATAAATGGCATTGAGACAAGACAGTGATTAAAAAATTATTTTTTTTTTTGTAAATGGAAGAGAATTTAATAAATTGGTTTTCTTGCTTAATTAATTGTGGTTTATATACTGATACTACACAATTACAACAAATTTCTTCCAGCTATTATTGATCTCATTGCGCTGTTAGCAAATTAGTCCTGAAGTGTTTACGAAACTAACAACAGAAAAGAATTCAAAGGGTTCACACATCCAATCATCCTAAACTGATCAGACCAAATAATCATAAATATACAGCCCAGTAAAGACTCAAAAAAGTTATTTGAATTAATTCTGAATTAATTCAATCTGAGAATAAAAGGAAGTATACCACTCTGCTGAATAAAACTAAAACATTTGTTCAATGCCAAAGTTCTTCTTCATGAAGTGTTATACTGTGCAGTTGTTAGCTCTCAATGTAGCATTCTCAATGAAATCTGAAACAATAACTTCTTCAAACATTTTAGACAGCAAAATTCACTTCTGCAAAGTAGTAGCCTGGTGTTCTCAGTCCATACTTAGGGATTTAGCTAAGCAACAAAGATGAAAGAACAGCACCACCTAGTTCTCTATTTAAAAGTTTTCAAATATTATCATTCATTGATTTACTTTTGTAATCTATATTCACATATATGTGTATATTCTGCAGTGAAATCTGTCACGCTACCATAGGAAACAATACTACCAAGTTTGTCAGGAATTACTAAAGCATCCCATGCAGATACTTTATGAGTGTGTACTGTGGAGGAAAAAAAAAAAAGAAAGAAAAAAGAAACAAAACCAAACACTTGCTTATGACAGATGCATAGCACAACAATGCTAGAGACTTGTAATAATCCAAATAATGCTCTGAAGCACCATAAACACTGGATGGATTGCTCATCCCTAATAATATTTGTGGGACTGCTTCTCTAATCTGATCAAAACACTGTATTTGTATAGGCTGCCCCAGAGAGGAGTCTGACCCTTCATAGTATGTATATGTGTTCCAGGTACAAAAAATACATTCACGATGCAGACATCCTGAGAGCCTCCGTAACATGTTACAAAAGAACTAATTATAGCTCATGCAAGTTACTTTTCTATTCTGCAAAGAGTAGAAGCCTCAAATGAGGTAGGCATTTTAGGTGTTAACTAGACTGAAAGTCTTGATGACTGGAATTCCCCTTCTACAGAATGAGGAATGAGTTTATAAGGAGACAGTGGGAGCACCTGAGAAGTTACCTACTCCTAACCAAGTTTTACTAGCATGGCTGCTGGTGTTTAAATTGGATAAGCACATCACTACACCTGCAGAACAGTTTCTCTATTTTTCTAGACGTGTTACATTTCCTAAGGTCTCATTCATACCAGGAGGACATAATAGCAGTGGAACTGTATTTTTGAAGACATCTTCTGCTTTGACATTGATATTCATAAGTCAACTCCAATTTCTTATACTAATATACATTTCACTAAATTCTTTTCTGCGAGCCTCTCAACTGAAATAAAGCACAAGTGACATTGATACTGTGAGTATTCTGGATAGTACTGAATTCTACAGTGAGATGGCCTACCTTGTAACATGGTTTCTCCCATAGAGAAAATGGGAGTTAAGTGCACCTACAAAGTGTTTTAGCTGCATCTGAATCAAATGGTAAGATCAAACAATTTATCTTAACTCAGAATGAGGAAAATGAAATGCAGCTATGCTAAAATGCTCTCATGTAGCACATTTGAATCAACCCACTGAAATTCATCTAGATTCCTAGTTTTCAGATGGTAGCTTTTGAAGTATTTTCAGCTCATAAATTCGCCCCTTCTTGCCAATGCCTGTAAAAAATCTTCCACGCTGTACTGGTGCAAAAAAAATCAGGCTCTTAATGGACAGAAGAGACTGGAGTCTTACAACTGCCTCACTAAAAAAGCACTTGAAAATGGTGCCCCTGGCAGGACTCCGGCTCAGGTGCCAGGGACTGACTCCCAGTGCCTCCCCTCCTTCCTTCTGTCAGTGCACATTTGAGGAAGGCAGCAAAATATTGGCATGAAAATAACAATCATTTTCAAATAAGGAAAAGGAAAAAAAAAAGTAAAAAAAGTAAATCTAAGCCTGCTATCACACATCTCTCAGGTATTTTCTCCTCAAAGCCTCTCGTAGCTTCCACAGAATGTCCTTTCCCTAAAATCTTTACTTGTTGCATTCCACTTCCTGCAGAGAGGAAGAGGCGGAGAGCCATAGCAGGAGAAAGGTGGACAAGGCATGCTGCAACCTGCAAATCAAACAGTGGTTTATTCCAGCCTCCTCTTCAGAGACATCCTTGTCTTTCACAGCAAAGGCTTCTGTGGTAACTCTGGAAGTTTTATTCCCAGAGGAAGTTAATTGTCCACATTCCCCGTCCTCCACCTATCCGCATGCCTGCGTATCATCCATGACGTCCACTCATGTGCTGTCATGGCACAGCTCACTTCTTGCAGAATTGACACATCAATGTAAACAGACTAGACAGGATCCAAATTTGAGGTCTTTATCCTCACAATCTTAAGAAGGCAAATCCCTCATGCACACAGAGTAGGGCTACTGCTGTTTCCCCACCACAAGCGCTGCAGCAGCAAACAGAGAAAAAAGAGAAGTTTGGATTTTTCTGACAGGTTTCCAGGCAGACAAGGCCTAAAGGGAGATTACTCTGCATTTATCTGTGACCAGCCAGTTACATATCTTGAAATTTCTTCCTGAAGATATTAACTTTCTGGAAGAAGGTCAAATTATAAGAGTTTTTAATGACCAGTTAAAGAGAACAAAACCCCTACAATATTAACTCATTAAGCAGCAAATTTTCATTTGTTTACTTTATATGATAAAGGCTACTGGATTCTGGTTTCCTGATGGGATTTACAGTATATTTCAGTTTGCAGTAGATGTAATCTAATGAATAACAAATGCATCTGCACTTCCAAATCCTGCAATACAGATGTCACAGTAAATGATGAATACTCCTTATAGGACATGTTTAACTGCCTTCTTTATCCAGATTTTCCGTTATTCCATTTTGCATCAGATCAGTAGAAAATTGTGCTTTTGTAGAACAGGAGGATCACTTGCTTTTGTAACAAGGACAAATCTGTACAAAATCACATACAACTCTTTTTTTTCAAAATCCAAAGACAGCATGAGAAATTCTACAAACATATTATTTTCAAAGACATTCCTCCCTTTCTCCCCCCAAATATTGTGTGCACATGATGTATAAAAACTTAGTCACTTAAAGCAATCTTATACTTCAAGCTATTCTGAAATTACATTAATCTTGTGTGTTAAACATCTGTGAGCATCCCATAAATAAGTCCATAAGCCACTGAGGTTTTTTCTCTATCATAAATAAAACCAAATGGCTCATATATTTCTATTGATTATATGCCTTCCCCAGTGCCTCCAAAATTTGCCATTCAGAAGGCAGTGAAGCAATAATGAATTAAAATTTTCAAAACAAAGATGACTTAGGAAGCAGGCAACAATGTTATTCTGATCCAATTCAAAAACTCGAGCTTATTTTGCAGGGAAAGTACTGAAATTATGTGAGCTTTGGACCATTCTTTAAAAAGTGAATGAGATTTACTGGCTCTAAGAATGGTATGCATTTTGCATTTTACATACCAAAAAGAAGCATTAACCTGCAGTTCGTAAACCACAAGCTTCACATTTACTAAGGAGAGATCTGCCAAATAATTGACCTTAAAATCCAGATGAGATAAGACTGTTCTGAAGAAGGTGGGCAAACAGTCAAGATGCTAACCCATATATAACTTACTTGTACACTATGTTCAAAACCACATCATTTTGACTGGGTTTATATAAGCAGCCTAAGACATGCTAGACTGAAAACTCCAGCCTTTAAATGAAGCACAGTCTGTAAAGCTACTTCATATCAAAAGATGAGACACACTCTCTTTTAATAAACAATGTCCTATTAATTTTCAGATCAGATATTTAAGTTCTGAAGAACTCCTCAATGTTAGGCTGGATTTCATTTAAGATTGAAGGAATTCCCCTTCCACTGCACAGATACAATTTTTCATTAACCACGATTATCATCTAACAAGATCGTGTTGATACCTCCATATTCATCCAAATTTCACCTATTTTTCATAGTATTACATGGATACATGAAACAAGCCTGGAGACTTCAATAACACTATGAAAAATCTGCAATGGAAAAGTTAAAAAATGCTAAAGTTCAGAGAAAACTTTGATGCCAAGCTTACTCTAATGTAAGAAGACATTTCACAAGTCACTTAAAAATTGCCATGTTAGTTTAAGGTTTCCTCCAAAGAAAAGAAGTTCTCTCATTTTCACAACTATTATCTTAGATGTTAACAAAAGAATTCATATAAATGAAATACCACAGTTCATTTCAGTCTCTTATACAATTTTATGACCGGTCACAGATTTGGGATATTATGTTAATCCTTCAATAGTAATCAGTTCAGTGAGTAATATTTCTAGTCACTGCATTTATTTTTCAATTTGCAAATGGCTGTAGCTCAAAATTTTTGCGTATTTGAAGACAAAAAAAAAATTCTCAGTTGCTAATCTGGAGTGTGAACAAGTATTTTCATTTATCAAATGAAATTTTACTTTCTCTTTATACACTGTACAAATCGTTGGAGAATCCTTCACTGTCCTCCAGTGTACCACAGTGAAGCATCAACTAGCATGTCAAGATTTAAACCTCTCATATAAAAAATATTTTAACACTCAAGGGAGGAAAAAAAATAGAAAAGGATATATATAAAATGAGCTTGACATTAGAACATATTTTGTACAATGTTTTAATTAAAAGAAATTCAATTGCTTCTGCTTCAACTGGTACAGCTTTTCCCCTCGTTAAGGACTAACCAGAACAGCCTTCCTGCCTTATAACATAGCAGGAATAAAAGCAGGTCAAGTTACACTCTTAATCCAGCAGATGTAGGTCAGTTTGGGATAAATATCAGAACAGACAGAAAATACTAAAGTGCCTGTGCCTACTACAACTGCTGCTGTGAAGTAATTTGGCCTTACTCTCTTCAGAGCTGTCAGTCAGTTGCAGTTGTTGAATTTCCAGTGCTGAACTTCGAAAAAACAGAGCTTTAAGACTTAGATGGGCCTTTGCAACTGTGCTGCCTATTCAGCTTCTGCCAAAAGCAGTGGCACTAATGCAGTGCATCACATATTGATGATACCCTGAAAGGCGTAGCTGCGTTTTCATGTGGCCACAAATTATTTTTTCATGTAATAGCACACTCTGGTTACTTAACCTCAGGTTTAGTAATTGAATTACCATGATTACAGCCATTGTTTGATTAATACTGTGATATAAATAAAAGTTTAAAATATAACCAGGATATTTTTACTTCTAACACAAAATCTCTCTTGCACTATCCTTCCCATTCAACAAAGAAAATGACAGGTAGTCAACAAACTGTTTACAAAGAGATGACAACAGAGGGAGTATCAAAGCTATTTAAACAACCACCGTACTGCATATGTTCTGATACACACTATTTTACACAAAAACCTAAACCTTGCCAGGTCCATTCACAAAACAAAGAATAAGCTGCAGAGGAGTTCAGTAATGTATCTGAACAAAACTTATATAGAGAAGCCTTTAGCTCTGAAAGAGCTTTAGGGTTCACATTGAGAAACACAGACAATACATTAATTATTTCTCTGAAATTGAAGAACGCTGCCTATAGACAGTTAATATTCTTTATCAGCTTTGTAAGATAAAAAGGAGAAATTTAAACTGAGTACTACAAAGTAGGAAAAAAGTTAAATGCATGAATTTATAGTCACTTAAAACTATATTAGAAGTGATTTGCTAGTACTTAAAATGTGAAGCTATAAAAGTATTCACACTCTCCAGCAGCCATTTGATTAAACTAGAAAGTAGTAAATACAGCTCAATTTCTGGGTTCGAAGAAATGGTCTTTCCTTTAAAAATCCCTAACTTGTCAAGACAGCAAAAAGCACTCTTACAAACAAGGCTCATATAGATCCCAAGATCTCTATGCTGCATATAGAAGGATGACAAAGAATGAAAGTATGATTTTATTTTTCACATTTACAGACAGGGAAAGAGATAGGACAGGCCAACACTGTGAAAGGAAGAAATAGGGAGGAGTATTCTAATGTATCTAAAATAAAATTGACAACATATGTTCTTTGCTGAATCCTCTGTGCCTACTAAAAGTTCTACATGTTAAGAAGCCTGACACACAAAACACTAGTATTAAAAGAGAGCACTGGAAGATGGACTACACAGCCTCCAGTGTTTTGTCACTGAAATAAATGCTTACTGCTTCTTCCTCTCCACCTTAAGATGTTATTATGGTAGTATCTTATGTATTGATATTTAAAGTATCCATACTGGGCCTTAACATAAGAGAAACTGTAAACATTTGGGCTTTGTCTCTAATTTCGTTTAGAAAAGGAAGGGAGAAAATCCAGAAAGTTCAGAGACAAATGAAAAAGAGAGAAAAACCCCACGGTATTAAGTACCCTTGCAAAGACACTTACATTCCTTTTTGAAAATACTAAATTCTTTCCGAAATGTTTTCATTATGTAGAGATAATTGTTCAAGGGCAAATTCCTGAGAGTAATCACGATTTTACAATGTATTCCTTGCCACTGGAATGTGATATTTGCCTTTCTTCCTTTCAAACACACCTCAAAAACTCCTTGGGAAGAAGGGATATGCTCATTAAGATTATACTTAATATCGATGCAATCCCAGCGGACACACATACTAAACTGTGTCTAATAGTTTTACCATTCTATATTTGTTTTAGAGTGTGTATTTTAAAAAGCATATCAGTGGCATTCCCTCTACAGAAGACCCTGTCTTGTTCTGAGAGGGTCTAACTTTTGAGAGTTTCTGCCTGCTGGTTAATTCAATTAGAACAAAATTGAAGTAATTCTTCTTTCTCCTGGAGAAGGCATTAAGAGGACAGTGACACCTGTGACACCTTCTATTTCTGCTTTTTGAGTATTAAATGGAGAGGGACTCATTATTCCAATCACTGTTCAAACACAGTCAACCACAGTGGTTATACTGCTGTTCTCCTGGCAATTAGCAGATGACCATGTCCATTCTATACATAATAGCTGTTACCAGTTTCTTAATCACCATTTGTGATGCACAAGAAAAAAAAAAAATCACTCCAAAATCCAATGCTGACTTTACAGAGCAATATTAAAAGATCAGTTTGTTGGTGGAAAGAGTAAAGGTAATCACATTCAAGACATTTTCTCAATAGTGGGATCCAGCCAAAGTGATGAGAAAGCTAATTATGACAACTACAGCTTCTATAACAATAAACTATAACCCTAACATTTACAGTACCTTGTAATGGAATTGCAATTGACAAGTAAATTTAAAAGCAGAGGGAAACTAACTGGTTTACATTTCTGAAATAAAATTTAAAGAAAAAAGAAAAAACATAACTAAGAAGAAGGTAGACAAGAAAAATGTGTTTGTTTCAACAGAGGTGCTTCTCTTGATCAGCATTTCCATGGAGTTACTTCTTTGATGAGAAACTTCAAAACTGTTTACTGTTCACTTGAGGATAGAAACTTGACAAATACTTTGAGTGCAAGAGTGATTGAGTGAACCCTATTCATGTACTCCACAGGGAAGCTGTGTGACATCATCAATAGAAATTTGGATTGTTTAGTCACATCATGTTCTATACCTGAAGGTGAACTGCTATATGATGACTGTCAGTAAAAATACAGAAGGAAATCAAGTAAAAGAATTCATAAACTATGAACTAGCCTGGAAACCAAGCAACTAATAGCCTATCAGGCCTTGGTTAGATTGATGGAAGTCGTATAAAGACAAACAACATCAAGCAGAGCAATACATTTTACGTTTCAACCTGTGACTAAAATATTCCAAATAAAGATGCTATTAAAACTACTGTCTTTTATTCTGTACCTGTCTATAGCTTCACAGAACTTACAGAATTACAACTACATGAGTTTGCCTCTCTGTACACTGTATTAGCATATGAACACTTTGCTGTCAAGACAACCTCTATGCACACAGCATTGCGTTGCCTAGACTTTGCTAACAGAAATGCAACTGAAAATTCAAACCAGAATCTAGATATAGAAGACACTAAGTAATGTATGAGAACTTCCATCTTAAATCAACTCAGATGAACTCAGAAGAAGTCATTTGTGTATTCGTCCAGGTTTGTTTACGTGTTTCTTAATTCTGTTTGTAACAGATCTGAGCTAATGAAAAAGAGTCTCACCTGCAAGCAATTACCTGTCTTCACTGATTTGTTGCACCAGTGACCACAGTTTCAGACAAATTAAAGAGTCCCTGTATTATTTTCATTAGGAGACAGGTTGCAAGAATTTGAAGTTTAAGGAAAAACCACGTTGAGAAGATTTCCCCAGTGCTGGCAAATCTTGGAAGCAGATCATTTGCTCCCACACCCAGCACTATCCAGTGCCTTCTCGGAACCGCACACATTAAGGCATTACATGCCATTTGCATTATCACACAGCAGGGGGCTACAGCAGCTACAATTCCAGGATAATCCTAACCTGTATCTGTATCCTATGAATCCAACAGAACTATTTTTATTGTTACAGTTTCTCATGTGGTAACTCTTGACAATAAAGGTCTTACTTGTCAGGTTGCATAAAAACAGGTCAGACGATGTACTTGAGTTATTCTAAAAACATGCTCCCCTACAAGTGTTAAATTTTGTCTCAGTAAAACTAAATTCATGAAGGACGAAAAACAATCAGAAAGAAACACAAAAGTAAGGCTTGCTGTAAACATAAATAACAGCCTAACCCCTTGGGACATGGTTTAACTACTCCAGAACTATTACACAGCAGAGGCTCAGAAGAACAACGGCAGCCGGAGATGCTATTATTTTCACAGGAAATGCTGGAGAGGGCAGAGCAGACTAATATCATACCCAAACCCAGCTGACAAACTGCTTCTCAGCTCAACACGTTATTACTCCCTCCTCCACCTTCATCACTCCCCTTTCACAGCAAGCAGTTGACACTGGCTTCTTTTACTTCTTGTTTGCCTCCTTTCTGAAGGGACTGCTTGCTGCTAATGCTATTCCATGCACAAGCTGAGAAGCATTATTCTATGTCCTCTTCCCTCAGCTGATGCTTCATCAATAACCAGGACAGATTTCTTAAGCAAGTCTCTCCACAGACTATGCCAGAAAGGTACACTTTCACACAGGACACACATCAGCTTGACTCTCTGTCACCTTGCTTTTAATTAGCTACAGTTTGACGAACAGAAACCACCCGTAATTACAGTTCAGAAGTCCTTCGAATCCTCAGAACAAAGATCTTATTCACGTACAGACCTGACCAAAACCCTGCCTGTCCCACAGCCCACAAACAGAAAACTGGACAAATCTAACAAATCCACTGAGCCACTTCACAACACAGTTCGGGGAAGTCAATCAACCCAATGGGAAAAACTACTTTTAAATGCAGCTGTAAAGCTATCAACAATAAATGTGTCTAATATTTGTGTCTGCTACTTGTCTCAAAATAAATGGTAAAAATTGAGAAAACAAAGAAGTTACACTGCAAGGTGGGCTCAAGTTGATATTCTGTGAGATAGTTGCTACTGAGAACAGTCCTCTAGAAAATATTTACTCAGCTCCTTTACCTTAGGAGAAAAGGATAGAAGAAATTACTTCCTCTCACTCCTGCCTGAGTGTTAGAGGTTCTTTATACCCCTTGAAGCAGCACTCTGCTTAAGTGCAGTACACAGAGTGCCCAAGTATTTTTTGATTGAAGTTTTAATCAGAAGCTGACAAAATAATTGTGTGAGAAACTGAAGAGAGGGGAGATGTTTTACACATGCAGAGGGCAAGCTGAGTAATGTGTTAAGCATTGCTTTTCCCCATCTGCAAGGACAGGCCCAATCCGGCTATTTTCACACAGTCACAGTCGGATTTGTACTACACCCCGTTTCTTCCAACATGTTTTTTACCTGATGCAGTTCACAGAGTTACATTCTGCCTGGCACGCTCCCTGAACTGCAGTGAAAGGCATCACTGTTTTTAATCACTGGTTTACTCTCAAAACTGTGCTGCGCTGAATGCGCCTGATTGCATCTTAGGAAAGATCAAATCCTCCTCCTCCAGCAGCAGCCCCGATTTTATTGGTGACAGAAAGTCAGTCCAGACGCTTCCCACCCCCCCGCTCCTTTGCAGGGCAATGAATTGACAATTCACAGGGAAATGTAAAAGGCAGAGAGGAGCCAGCCCCCAGGTGCAGCGCGCCGCACATGCCCCAATAAATAATCCTGTATAGCTCCAACACAGCAGCTCCTTGTGCGGTGACGTACCGGGCAACCCATAAACATCGGGAAAGAATACAAATAATCCGCCCGACGGAACCGTCCTTCGCAGTTACCCCAGCGTACTGCCTTTACCTTCCATCCCTCCTCGCCTCCTCGGCCGGCAGCTTCCCCGGGAAGTGGAGCGGGGTCACCCGTGCGGGTCTGAACCATGGGGGGTGTGCGGGATATGTAGGCTCGTGTGCTTTGGGGAACGTGGGAGGCTGCCTGTGCCCCCGCTGGGGGCTTCCAGCCTCCGCTCTCTCCGGACATCGCCCGACACATGACGCAGCCATGTGAAACGCGAAATACATTAAATTTAACGTGAGATGGCAAGACGGAGGCGAGAGGGGGGGGGGGGGGAGGAAAAAAAAAATAAAAAAAAAAACATCTTACAAGGCCACTTAGTTTAATAGACTCTTCGCTTCTCCCTCCTCCCCCACCGAAACGCCCCGCACGCCGAACGAGGGAAGGTCAGGGAATTGCTGCGCGGTGGTTCCCCGACCCCTGGGGCCACCGCCCCCCCGACCGTCACCTCGCACCGTGTGGTGCCCACCGCGGCCGGGGGGCCGCGCCGTCATCCCGCTGCCGCTCAGGGAGGGATGGATGGAGGGATGGAGGGGGCGAGCTCCCGGCGGCAGCGCAGTCCAGAGGGCTCTGCCGCCGGCTCGGCTTTCCCTCGGAGAGGGAGACCTGGGGGAAGCGCTCCAGCAGGCAGCCGCGGCGGGCGGGCACCTCGCAGCGCATCGCGGGGGCTTCCCTGCCCGGCGAGACCGCTCCATCTGACTTGGCCGGATAACGGGAACGAAGGGGAGAGCGGCGGCGGCGGAGGAGGGAGACGGGGAATACATTCAGTCTGCAAACTAGCCGCAGGATGAGCCGCCTGGAAGCAGGATGGTGGAAGGATCCGCTGCTGAACCCGCGGCTCATCCGATTACCCTGCGTGCACATCTTATGCCTCGCACACAGACACGCACTCCGGGCGCCATCCCCTCCCCAATCCCGACGCCCCCCCCGCCAGAGAGGGAGGCACGGCTGGCGC
>VXAU01002502.1:1683108-1713746 GCA_013399695.1 Formicarius rufipectus | reverse complement strand
CCGCCCCCTTCCAGCGGAGCCCCGCCCCTTTCCCGGGGAGTCCCGCCTCCTTCCAGCGGGACACGCCCCTTTCCTGTGTGTCCCCGCCCCCTTCCCGCAGGACCACGCCCCTCCACCACACCCCGGGGCCCTCCCGCCAAGCCACGCCCCCTCCACACCAATCCCCGCCCCTTTTCCATAAACCACGCCCTCTCAGTGAAGGCCACGCCCTTCGATCTATTGGCCACGCCCTCTCTGGCGCTAGGCCAATCAGACGGCGCGTTACAAAACGAAGAGGCGCTCCCTCCCTCCCCCGCTGCAGACAGACCCCCGCTGATTGGCGGTCCGGCTCCAGCCAATGGGCGGGGAGAGCGGCGCAGGGGGCGTGGCCGGCGGCGGGCGCTGTCCGGGGCCGGTCCTGAAGCGCCGGCAGAGCCGGGACGGCAACGCGGGGTGCGGGTTGGACTTCGGGCGGCCCCTCACGGCCTGCGCACCCTCTCCTTCTCTTCTTCCTCCCCCTCCTCCGCCCACCTCATCTGCCCTCTGCTCCTCCGCCCGTTTCCCCTAAAACACCAGCTGAAAGGACGAGTCTCCGGATTCCTCAGAACGCCGGGATTCCCGTGCAGGCGCCTTCCCCGCGGCAGCGCAAAGAGCGGCCCCGCTCGTGAGGCTGTCCCCCAGCAAAGGCAATAAAAACGAGGTCCCTGGACTTTTCACGGCGTTGCGCGGACTCTGAATGGCTTGGGGAGAGTTGTTTGTTCGGAGGCTTTCTTACGAGAGTCGGGAGTATTTTGTGCTTCTAAAGTGCTGGCGGTCTAAAAGATAAGGTTCTGAATGTGGTAAGGAGCCCAAGTGGGCAGGTAGCCGCTTCATGTCCGTGTATTTGGTGTTTAGTGCAGTCCACCTTTTGCCAAAGCCTCTCCCTGAAACCAGAATGTTTTTTAAGTTGCCGTATCTGCCCGTGCACGTCCCACCGAGGAATTGTGCTGCCGTGTCTCGGAGAAAGCAGATCCCCCTCCACCTGTAATGGGCAGGGCTTTCTCTGCCTCTGGTTCCAGTCTTTTCCTATTGAGGTGTTCTCTCCAGCACAAGGCAGTGCACTTCCCACGCTACCCGTCTATATTTCTGCCAGTCTTTGACCCCAAAGGGGTTTACTGAGATAAGTGATGAAATAGTCTTGCCTACAGGAGAGCGAAGCTCTTTAAGAGCTCATTTCTCTGAAGGGTGCATGCTCTCAATCGTCAGGGAAGTGCAGTCAGTTGTCAACTTTGCCTTGAAGAGCTTGAACTAGGGTAGGATGTGGGACATTATGTATTCTGTAGTCAAATCTTCCACTTTGTCCATTAGCAAGTGATGATTATGCCTGGCAACGCATGAGACTGCATCAGGATTTATATTGAGATCCCCCATCTCCAAAATATGTTCACATAACATACAGACTCAAATTACAGTGCTTCATTTCAATGTTCTAACATTTGTATGCTTCTGTAGCAAAGGAACATCACATCTCAATGCCTTTGGTAGGTTGCATTAACACAATCAACGATGTTGCACTAAAACATCCCCTAGGAGGGAAAGTGTTTGAAGTCTGTCTCTAATGGATGAAGGGATGGGATGATAATTGCTTTACTTGTTTTTTGTTTTATTTTTTTAATTGTTACTGAAAAAATGCACAACAGACAAAGGTTTTACAACTGTTCTTTGGGTTCGGTGCAGGTACAGCAGTAATGAATGGAGAATGATTACCAAAATATTGTAGAAGTCTTACATAAAGAATCAACTCATCATTTTTAAGGCAACACTGTAGATGTCAACAAATGCCTTTTTTTTTTTTTTTTTTTTTTAAGTTCAGGGAGGAAATGAAAAGAGATTGCTACAAAATAAGCAACTTAAATCCTTCATTAAGGCATAGGTGTAATCCGTCCCAAAGTGCTTTTGCATTAATTATGACAACTGACAGCTCTGTACTTTTGACAAGACATACTTTTGATTGTTGTCTTGTTCCATGAAACATTATAGGAAAGATACAAGTGTCTTCCCGGCTTAGTGATTAAAAGCTGTGAAAAGAGATCTCCTGGCAGGTGTAGGAATGAAGTGCCTGTCTGTACATCAAGGGGGGTCCAAGTCTTTGCCACATTAGTGTACTTGGAAAAGCTGATCCACATGTTTAAAAACATCATCTGACATTTTCTTCCCAGGACTCTGTAACATGGACATTATACCACACCCCATGTCAGAAGCATAACCAAAAATCCTGGTCACCCTTCTTTTCTGGCTCAAGTGGATTTGAAATGAGCTGGCAACATGTTGATAGGAAACTGGTTCACTGTGAGGGGTAGGGAGGAGTGTTAACACTTTTCCTCTGCATCACAGAGCAGAAATCTTTACTAATCATTAGAAAATGACACCTGGAGTTCAAACCCCACCAATAAAGCCCTGCAGGAGGAAGGACTATCAAGGAGTCTTCGCGCTGTGTTTGCTGAAGTGTCTTCTCTGGCCATTTCTCAAAAAGAGCAAAAAATTCACAACAAAACCCCCTGGTTTATCTGACTAACTATATATCTGAAAAATTTATGATTAAAATCATTAGAACTGCCAGACATGATGTCATACTTCTCCTGATTAAGTTAGCTGTGTTAATATGACATTTTATGTAGGGGTAGTGTCACATCTTGTGACATCCAGTGGCAGCTGACACCAAACACAAGCAGAACTTTGTAACTGGACTGTGGAGCTGGAGCACTTGCAGAGAATGACCAGAAACCTCATTACTTCCAGACCAAAAGGGCAACACAGACTCTTCATGAAACACACTTCAGAACAGAGTAAAGAGTAAAACCCCAAAATAAAACCCCAGAATGAAAACGTTTTATCAGAACTAGAAAAATGTTCTTCTGCATTAACCTCTTATTTACTAAGGTGGTATGTACAACTATTCCTTATGCTAAACAAAGCAAAAAGAATTTAATCTCTGGGCAAGATTCAGAAAGAATCCTCCAGTATCTCCTCTTGTTGAATCAATAAATAGCAAGTTGCTCAGCTTCCCATACACTCTCAGCATAGATATTATGTTCTTCTCCCTGACAATATTTTTCTTGTTTGTATTCACTCATAAGTGAACAGACAAACCCTTCCTCTAGCAGAGCAGCCAGCTCTCTTAGTTGTTCTTTCTCAATTATTTCCTGTTCATCCTTTTTTAGATGACATATATTTCACAGGTATTGGTGAATAGTTTATGAAACTACCTGCAGCCTCAACAGACAGCTCAGATCACAAACCGCTTCACATCTGGGTCCACTACATGATCGGTTAATTTTCCTGCACACCTTTTTTCTTCTAATCAACAAGACTTTGGGATTCTCTCTGAAAAGCTAAACTCCGCCTCCTCTAGAAAGATCCATCGCTATTGGGCTGATCTGCCTTGAAAGACAAGCAAAATCTGAAAGGATAATTGTGTTTTTAATGATGCTCCTTGTGTTCCATGATTAAGGAGAGGAAATGGTAACCAAGGAAAGCTTATTTATTTGGCAAAATATTGTATTGTGTTGAATTCAGCAGGTGGTGGAAGTTGTAGGTATAATTTGAGGAGAGAGAAACTTCCAATATTGCAAGCTAAGAAACATAGCTCTAGAAACAGTTGTTCTGTGCTATGTTCTGTAACATATATGTTAAAGTAATTTCTGTATAATCTAGAGGATAGCAAAGAAGTAGTCAAAATACGGTTGCAGAGTTCCAACAACAACAAAGAAGCCCCAGAGGAAATAAGGTATGGAGAAGACAAGCTGGCAGTGATAGAAATTAGAGACAGATTCTCTCCTGAGTTGCAAAACTGCTAAACACTCACAAACATATTTAAAATAGTAATTTGAAAAGTGAGGCTTGTTTATGTGGCTCAATACAAAAGTCTTGAGAGAAAACCCCGCTGCAGCTGCCACTGAACCTTGAAGAATTATCTGGTTGGATAACAGCCCCCTTTTGCAGAAGTTCTTAGTATATCCTTAGTGCTTATATTTGCCTCACCAGACCTAGAAGTGGCAGAGTGGCAGAGGGTCTCTCTTCAGAAGGCAACATGTGTGATCACAGAAGGTGCATTTCCCTGCCCAGTGCACCAGTCCTGGCTTGTGTGGAAATCAGAGGAGCAGATGTTCCTCGACTGAAGTCTGTGTGCTTGCCTTTTATATTACCCTTTACCATACCTCAGCAGCTGGAACAGAAGAGGTGGGGCTTTGTTTGTTTTGGGTAAGAAATTTTGAGTGGTAGAGGTGAGGTGCTGTTGTTTTAAATTACGTGGCTTTGGTTGAAGCTGATTGCCGAAGAAGGAAAAAAAACAAAACAAAACTCATACAACATTTACTTACCAGATGTCAGCAAAAATGCATCGCTTTGAACAAATTCTGTAACTACTAATTTAGTTAAATCTATCCAACTGTGAAAATATATTGGCATGAATAAAAATATATAGACATGAAACGCATTGCACTTTTTTTTTTTGTTTGACAAAAAAAATTGGCTTCTGTAAAGAGCAATTGAAGTTTGAAAATATGCTCCCGAGAAGAAATGTGTTCATTTCCATAAAACATATTGGTGTGTAAATTTACAGTATGTATCTGTATCAGTTCCAGAGCAATATTATGAATTCAGTGAAATTTTCTTCTGTGTTAGTTAGGAAGATGAACCAAGTAAAAGGAATTGCAGCAAATACTACATATAAAATATGTGTGGGATGAAGTCCCATTTATAAAGCAATTATAAATGTAAGATATTTCACAGACTTTTGGAGGAGAAAAAAGTCTATAAAACAAAAAAAACCTGTCAATGCAATGCCAGTGCAAAATAAACCAAGGTCAAACGTCCCTGGTATCATTATCATTGAAAAATACCTAATCTACATTTTGAGTTGGTGAATATAATTGCAGAAGAGAATTACCAATAGTGAGTGGAAGCAGAATTATCTTGTTCATTACCTGACCTCTCATCCATATAATTCATGGAATGAAGACACAATAAAATTGGTGCAGGTAACATAATTCTCCATACATTCTAGTTAGGTCTCCCTCCTCCTGGAGTGTTTGATAATTAGCTAGCATGAGCTTTCCTACATCTTCAAACCATCAACTAAGGAGTAACTACTTGAAGAAGCATTAAAGTTACCTACCCCAAATAATGAAATTGTAGAGTTGCATCCTTCCAGATTTCAAGAAGCATTTGAACAATGTTGTCAGGCAAATGGTGTGAGTCTTGGGACTGGTTGTGCAGGGTCACGAATTGATCTCAATGATCCTTGTGGGGCCCTTCCAATTCAGGATATTCTATGATTCTGTATAATGTATGTTACAGTTGACCATAAAAATATATTAATGCATGGAATTAAATAGAGATTACTTGTGTTTTAAATATGTGTTAACATGTTTACATATAGTTTAGAATACATCCTAGGTAACATCTTTGAAATATAAATTTACCCAATAATTTACTAACTTTGAAATATGAATTTATCCAATTTTCTATTGTTTTGTTATTTCTGATGATTTTAATTGCTTTGAATTTTATTACTTATGCACATATTATTTGATGTGTTGAAGAAAACTTCTCTCAGCTAAGGTAACAAAGAAATATTCAAAAACTCATTAAGAAGGAAATTGTTAATTCTGTAGAGCATTGTGCAATCCATTTTACTTTCTTAAGAGCTGCATCTGTTACTGACACCAGTACATTTACAATGGTTATCTTACATGTTTTATAATTTTCAAGTAGGCTTTAAACATTTAGATCCAACATTTGTTTTTTGGTTTTTTTTCAGACCAAGTTTTTCACATCTTGTATTGAAAGTATTTTCAAATACAAGTTAAAGCTGATCCAAAGTAAGACAAAGAATTGAACAAATACATTGGTTTACCAATACTAAGGACTCCCAAAATAATTTTTTTCTAGCACCTTCATGCTTTAAAACAAGATCTCAAAAATTGATAGGACTTTTCTGACAGAAGTATTTCTTTTACTGTCTCTATGAAAATCAGTTCAAGGCATATGCCTCAGGGAAATAAAAAAAATGTACAGGCCTGACTGAAAAGATCATAGCCTTTAAAATTTCTACATGTTCTGTCTCTGCTCAACAGTCTACTAGGAGTTAGAAGGTCTAGCAGTGTAATAAAGCCATCCAGCTCGATTGGATTACTAGTGCTCTTTCTAGCAAGGAGAATGAGTTTGCAATTCTGTCAGATGGGTAACATTAGACACTACAATTAGGAAAAGAAAGTGCAGACTCTGCTTAGCTTTTGTCTTAACTAGTTCTGATGCCACAATTGTCCTTACAGAAGACCCACTTAAATGTGTCACTGCATGCACACCAAAATTCTCTTTAGCAAGAATCCAGAGAATATGAGAAATTGTGCATTTCAGTTTTCACCTTGACTTCAGTCAGGATGCTGGAGGGCATTAACAAGCCTTAATGGTCCTGTCACTCCTCACCTGGGGTGTCCACCCACACCCATGGGCTCAGAAGCTCTGTTTGAGCTGTGTTAGAAGAGTGCATGTCTCTAACTTAGTCCTACTCTTACCTGTTCCTTTGATCCAAATTTCACTCAAATTCTTGATCCTTGCTTGTCTCATCTTCTGGGCCTGCCTAGTGATGGAATTTGGCTGTGGCTGGTGAGGGCTCTGTCCTGATGAGCTGGGCATCCCTGTGCTCCTGGCTCACCTTTCCTCAGGAAGCAACCCCACTCTCGTTGCTTCCTGGCTCATGAGGTCTGAGACACCAGTTTTCTCATGAAATGGAAAACAGTCTTTGGTTTCAGAGATTTGTGTTGTCTTTTAATCTGCTGCAACTAGTCAGAATCAAAGGCAGGCCATGTGGAACCAAAAAAAAAACCCAACCAAACAAACAAAAAAAACAACAAAAAACCACAAACAAACAAACAAACAAACAAACAAAAAACAAAACCCACAAACACAAACAAACAAAAAAAACCCCCGAAAACAAACAAACAAAAAAAACCACAACAAAACCCACAAAAAAAAAGAAAAAAAGATACAGTATATTCACTCAAATTATTTTAGGAGACTAACTCTAGGAAAAGTACAGCTGTGATGGAAGGTCAGGGTAAAAATAGGACTATATGTTGAATGGATGAAAATGCTGGAATTAATGCTGGGGTTGAAATGTGGGGGAAGATAAACTGATAGTAAGGAAAAGCAAAGCAGTGAAAACATGTAGAGACCCCTGGAAAAAAGGAGTGTGAGATCATCCAGGCAATGAATTTAGGACCAGCAGAAGATGATTTGGGAAATACAAAACATAAGTTAAATATGAAAACAGAGTAAAGCTTCAAAGAGAAACTGAGAAACCTTGAGCACAGAAACTGGACTGAGGAGGCACAGGATGGGGAGCATCAGTCAATACTAGAAATATTGACTGATATATAGAAAAGAGGAAATAAAGAGAAACTCTGCGGTAGTGAAGAACAAGAAAAGAAAGTCTAAGAGTAAAAAAATATGAGA
Organism: Formicarius rufipectus; assembly: GCA_013399695.1. NCBI lineage: Eukaryota > Metazoa > Chordata > Aves > Passeriformes > Formicariidae > Formicarius > Formicarius rufipectus. The sequence continues at coordinate 1,706,270 of VXAU01002502.1, read as the reverse complement.
GAAGTAAAAAGAGGACACAAAGCCTGGAAAAGAAAATCAGGATTTAAGTAGTACAGCTTCACAGCATGAGCTGAAAAGTCAGAGGAATGGAAAGGAGAATTATAAAAGTAGATACTAGTGGATGAGGCAGAAGTAGGAAAATAACAAAACTTCATGCTTTAAACAAAAAGAAGAAATGTTGGTACCTAAATTGCTTTATAGAATCTGAAACTCACTGTATGTCATGTTCATAATGCATCTGATTTTAGTAACTATCTGAGATTCATGACAAAATATTTATGAGGTTACTCTAGGAAATAGTAATTTACTGTACAGCTCCCTAGCAGACCTCAAAAGAAAAAGTGTCAGGTGGATTTAAAGACACTAAACCTTCTGGTGATATGTATGGCTAACAGTGCAATAACATTTTTCTCCCCTTATTCACTTCCAAAAACTTCTGGGAAATACATAAGTGCACTGTATATAAGGCTCTTCCAGTTAGGAGATGTTCATAATGAAAGAAATGAACTTGTGAGTTATACAATCTTTGTGCTGCTTTTGCATTTTCAGATGGCGATCTCTAACTGTGTCATTGGCCCTCCTTATGTATTCTTCTGTGCCTTGACCACCTATCATCCTGTTCCACCCCTCATAGCACAAAGCCTTCGTCTCACATAGCCCAAGGAGAAGCTCTAGGAATGATTCATGGGTTTGGGGAGAAGGAAGAAAAACACTGATAGATAGAATCTTTAATTTATTAACTGAAAAAAAAAAATGAACAGGAAAATATGTAAACAATGTGGCAGAGGTCTAAAAGAAGAAAAGACAGTCTTAGAGTAACTGAGCAGTGCCTCTGAGAATTGGATTGTGTTTCACCATGCCACAGAGTTCCTCTGTGAGGTTAGGTAAGTCACTTAAACCAAATGTTTTCACAGTGCTAATAAATTGATATTAATGCTCAATTTCTCAGTTTCCAACTTCATACCAAAGAGTCTTATCTGCAGAAATGTGAAGTACTGCAGACAGCCTAAAGCCGGTGTGAACTGGACTAAGAAGACGCAGAGCTGTGTAATGAAAATTGGCCACTTGGAATTAGTGGTTACCTTTGACATTAATCTTAATTAAATACTTCATTATAATGTATCTGCAGAACGAGGACAAATTAAGGTTACATAGGCAATTCTGTATCCTGGCATTTCTCAAGTCCTTGATTTTTCAATTTTAGTGATGTTAATATGGCCTTGTATATCTATTTGTCCATTTATTAGAATTTTTTTTATTAGCTTATTAGCTTTGATTTCATTACTCTTTTGAAATATTTGCCTAACACTTTTAAATCTGCTATATCTCAGAAGTGCTATCATCACAAATGAAGTCAGTGAAGTTTTCAGGATTTTTTTTGTTTGTTTGTTTGTTTGTTTTTTTAACCTTAAGAGTGGGAATCTCTTGGATTAAGCCAGTAAATCACAAATGAACACAGACATGACTACTACGATAAATATTGCCTTATATCGCAATTTGTTACATCCTTAAAATATGGAACTGACCACCCATCTTTGGAAGAAAAATAGTGAAAGTATACTATGAAAGAAACAAAACTGAAGGAATTATACAAAATACAACAACTTGTCATTTATTCTCTGTTTAACTGTACAAGTTTCAGAGTAAGTGAGAAGTGTTTCTTACCATGATCACTACATTGTCTGCCATGTATACCTACTAATATTTTTTTTAAAGTAAAGCATGGTTATTTGTGGTCATATTGAAATGTTTGGGCATCACAGAAATCTGTGGAACACAAACATTTATAATTTTGCTAGACTTATTTTTAAAAAGTGTGGTTCTAGAACTGCAGTATAACAAGCCCTGTTAATATGTTGCTTAACACATGTATATCAACATATTAAGAAGTGAACATGGCATATTTTTAATGGAATTAAAATGTAACAAGGCAATAAAGTGTTTCATTATATCACTTGCCATTGTGATACAGGACAATCAAGTCAGTCTGCTGCTAGGTGAAAACTGGAATTAAGAATAAATGGAAGTATATGTTGCACTACCTGCATCCATGAAGAAATGCCCTGTTTGTTTTCTCATAGAAAAACTATAAAGCAGAAAATTTAATGGATTAGAATCCAGAATTCAAGTTTCTGTAGCAGTGAGATACAAGCGTTATAGAGGAAAATATTTGTGACAGAAGAGTACAAGAAACTATGGAAAGTTTTTCAAGGTGTTTGTACTTGTTAAAGTAATTCTAAGTTCTCTGATAATCACAAAATTAGTTTGTGGCAAGTGCATTTGGTTGCCATTAACACTTCAGTTGTTAAAAGGTGGTACTAGCAGCACTTCAAAATTGTGACATAAAAACCAAGATTTTTTATTCTTATGGGGATAAACTATTTCCTGAGATTTTTATTAATATCAGGATTGTGTTGTAGCCCATTGTCAGTAAATTTTCAAGTGCCAGACAGTGAGATTAGAATGAGCTGAAAATCAGTCCTCGGTAGTGGCTGCATATGGAAATAGTGTTAAGTAGGAACACATAATACATGTCATTTTAAAAACTGTTTTTCTGGGTTTCAGTTGTCTGAAATTTTTAACTTGTGACAGAGATTAATTGGTTTAAGCTGTGTCCCATTTCTTAAGATCAGAATGATTTTTATAGTACCAAATTGTAGAAAATCACTTAATAAAACTATACTGCAAGTGTACCTTTAGTTTTTCCTGTGAAAGCATAAAGACTAAAATTAACAAATGCTATCTGAGCAGCAGGCAATCCACTGGAGGTTGGTTTCTTCCCTACAGCAGAACTCAATTTGATTTGCTCCATATTTAGAGCTTTTGCATTTTACAGAGGTCAGAAAAGGTTAATTAAATAATTTCAATATTTTACTTTAACAGTATACAATAACTATTTACTATATAAAAGATAAGTTGAAGAGAAAAAAAAGGAAACATTGTTTATGTTCAGTTCTTTCATTTTGTTCAGGCGTCTATAGGAGGAAAATAGAAGGTGACAATGGATATTTTCGCAATACTCATACTCCAAACTATGTCTTGGTATATGAAAATGCTTCATATCAAAACTATCATAGCATTTTGAAGCACATGCTTATCTTTGTTTAAAAAAAAATCTTGAATTTCAATTTATTTTCTTTCATGAAAATTAAACTTATGTAGCAGAGGTTCTAATTTTTTTTTCATAATTGTTTCACAAGCAACATTCCCAAAAGTGCTGATGGATTGTAATTGGGACCTGAGATTACTAAATGATTCATAAGAATCTGGGAAGATGTGACACATTCCTTTTGTATTCCTTTTTGTATTCCTTTTTGTATTCCTTTTTGTATTCCTTGTGTACTCTGAGATTATTAATCGTATGCATAGATGAGATGATCTGAAGTTTCAAGTAGTTAAAATATATTGTTATTCACCATTTATAGAAAAGATTATGTAGTTTTCTTATGTCTTATTGACATAAGATGTAGTTGAATGTGCTCCAGTGCTGCTGAAGAAGATTTACAGCTTCTTGAATGTTTGATAACTCAGTTTCCATCCCTGCACCTTGATGTAGATTTCTAATCTCATGGAATTGACTCCAGGAGGGATCTTTCCTTATGAATGAACCTAATCTATAATTGTGAAGTGATTTGTGCATGTATATTTGCAGAAGGAAATGATGAGGTGCTACTCCTGCACTGTATTGTTGCAGAGAATTCAGAGGGATTTAATTGCAACTGGTTTAGAAGCCAAGGTAATCGTGCAGGCAACTATTGTGGAATACCCCAGACTTTTCAGTGTACAATAGTTACAGTAACTGGCAGTTTGAACAACAGACTTTTCCTCCATGCCCAAAAGGAGGTTGATCATTATAGCCGTTGTCTTTAATTTCATTTATTGCTGACCAACAAAGCACAGTAGTAGGTCAAGACCAAAATCTCCACTGTTTCAAGATGACCCTAAAGTCACTGCAAATGAAGACACTTGAACAACCTGGGACAACTGCTGAGCAACTCTGTTTTCCTGTAGCTGCTCAGTCCAGTTGTCTGTCCAAGCATGTCCACCAATTTTCTGGTCTTCACTGCAGTATGTTTACCAAAGTATAACTTTGATTAAAATTTTTGTGGTGGTTATCACATCCAGCAGTTTTACTGCAAGTACAGTATTCATTAATCTTTTACACTGAGAACAGTAACAAAATTAGAATGGCAAAGGTGTTTCTAGGGTTTTTATCTTGACTTTATACTACTCACTCCTATGTTTTGGCCGGTTTCTCTTTAGGGACTTTAGAGCAACGTTTGCTGTGTGAGGTTGTGCAGTTCATACTGTTCAAGGATTCTCTTTATCTCTCTAGCCTGTGACTGTTGGACGCCATTACTCCTTTTGGAGGCTAATTTGATAAAAATATAGATTTTAGAGTCTAATTTGATAAAAATATATGAGGTCTTAATGACAAGCCTTCTGAAAGTATTGTGATAAGGGACCCAGACAAAATGTTTCAAGTTCCAGTGAGCATTAGGTCTTTGATTAATTCCATGCAAAAACTGATTTACATTTAACCAACACATGTATCTGTACTACATAAATTAACATGTAAAGTCAATTTAATTGAAACTGTGGTTGTTATCATTAGTCATTCACTGCTAGTAACAGTCATGAGTAAGGCGTAAGATTTACAATTTTTATTATGTCATATCATATGGAAATCAAGTGTCTGACACTTTGAATTGTGCCAATGTAAGTGTTTTGTTTGTCTTCAAAGGCCATGATTTGCACTTCCAAATATAACCATGAAGTGGCTCTTTCTCAGTCTTTATTTTCATTCTGCAGTGTTATCATAATCTAATTGTCTGGCTGCATGGATCAGGAGTATTGTGTAGCAAAGGCAGTGCTTAACACATTCACCACGAGAACGTTACCATTTTAAGATTACTTGTACAGGATGAATTACCTAATAATACTCCCTGAGGTCCATGATAGTTCCCATTAGTTTATGGGTGATGAAATATATGAGAAGCAAAAAAATTTAACTCATTCCCTGACTTTCTTGAATTTCAAACATTTTGATGTTTTTTGTCTTTAGCAATTTTTGGCATGTAATACAGGAGTGAGATAACCAGTCCTTTCACAGGGTTTGTAGAAATAGAAAACATTAACTTGGTAATGTGACCCTCAGAATACCATTAATATTGTTTTTCCAACCTTTTAGTTGTTTTAAATTATAGTTACCGAACTGATTACATTAACTGCATATTCATACTTTTGAGAGGAGAAGGATGTTGCCATCTTTGTTTTCATTAAGGCATCTGTCACTGAAAGTACATCTGAATTGTAAAGGAAACAAATAGATAAATGAACAATCTATGTAAATATTAAGAATACGCAGGATCTTTTTCAGTTTCAGAACATACAATTTAGCCTAAAAATCTGCACAGACTTGCAATATAAAAACCATTTTCATGGACTGATTCTAGGCTGTCACATAGATAATTTATATAAACTTAGCCAAGTTTTTGAAGATGAGAGCCTTTCTGCTAAGACCATTCATGTGCTTAAACCTATACAGACACTTTTCTGAATTCTGACTGTATGGAAACTTTAAGGTGTGCTTACCTTGGTATGTTTTATTTTTGAGCCTATGTGCTGTTATGGTGAACCTCTAGATCCTCCACACTTACTGTGCTCTGAATGGCATCAGGGAATAGTTTTGGAAGTGTAAAAACTGGATTTTTTCTTTATGAAACTTAATCATAATGCAAGCTTGAGAATATAGTTTATGTCCTTCACCAACCCATGGGCATATAATTAGTTAATATCCTAAAATCGACTACTGTCATCCTAAGGAACCCCTCCACACCCATATACTTATAATATTTTCAGAATGATCAGTTTGATTCTGCAGAGACACCCCTATGTGTCTCTTGTTGCTCAGTAGCGTATGAGTAGCTTTACCTGCAAGGATTTCTTCAAATGAATTGAATTGTATCAATTTGATAATTGAAAGCATAATGGTGTTTTGATGCTCTCTAGAAATACAGGAGGGAACAAAAAGAACATTAGTTTTGCAAAGATTTTTGTTCACCTAGAATGAAATTTTCTTCCTTCATTGTCAATTGAACAGTTTTATTTCCTTAGTTCATTATTTTTCACAGACTAGGGGACTTTGTAAATGAGTTAAATTGCTCCCTATTTTCAACACAAGAAAATCAAGACTCTACAACTCCTGGATTTACCATGCAATAGTTCAATCTAATTTCAGTCTCAACAGAAAAACATTTTGTTATTTCTTCTAGTGAAAGTAGTCTAAGCTTTTCCCCTTTTCTTGCGGGGCCACTTGGCAAGACCTCTTCAGTTGCCACAACCAAGTTGCAACTAAGTCCTACATCTTTGGAGAAAACGATCACTTGACCAGAAGCAGAGCATCTTGGAAAGCACTTTAAAATTCTGGAAACTTGCAAGGAGTATTAGGACTGGTATGCAGGAACACTAGGAAAAACATACAATAATTTTAATAAATTTAATTTAGAGTCATCAAATACTAGATGTATGGCCATGATAGCTTATTAGGGCAAGCATTTAAAGCTAATGTGCAAGTATTAAAGGTTTATAAGAAAAAAACACATTCCTTGATGTTGTCATTTTCCTTAGCATCTTTCTGAAGAGAATGGGATGACCCTGGTTAAATCTTGTGGAGTGGGAGCTTTGGTATTGTGGCACTGAGCAGTTTAAACAAAACACTTTTTCTTTAGTTTACTTTTGAATGAAGAAATATATTAACCTCAGTGTGTCATGTAATTTCTACTGATAAGTAAGATTAATAAGCTTTCTCTGCATTAGAGTAATAAAATTACATTTGAGGTATTTTCTTTTGTTAATTCTGTATCAAACAGTATTAAAAAACATTTGTTGGATAGGAAAAAATAAGCAGTCCACAAGTGAGCAGTTGAGTTGTTCTCTACTTCCCTGGTGATAGTCTATATAAGTTTATACCCCAAAAGAATCGGCCTAATTACGTGGTGGGTTTTTTGTTTCTTTGTTTGCGTTTTGTTTTTGTGGGTTTTTTGTTCCTTTTTTTTGTTTTTGTTTGTTTTTGTTTGTTTGTTTGTGTTTTTGTGAGGAAATAATTGATATGGAAAATACACTTCTGCTTTTAATTGTTTAGCATTTGCATTCTTAAGTGAATAAGGCATCATTATTTGAATACTAGACAATGCAATTCAGTCATTTGACTATTGTACTGCCAGACTAGATATTACTCTACAATGTTTTAAGGAGAGCTTCCCTTTCTAAGTGCTGTCTCTTTGACCTTTTGTTATGGGAGAGTGTTGTTAAAGCATGTCCTGAATAAGGTTGTTGTATAATACAGCTGACATTTACTGTCTGTCCCACTTGAAAAAGGCTTAGCAGTGCATAGTCAGTGATGTGCAGATGCATCAACCACCTTCCACATGACTTCACTGACGTTCACGCTTAAACAATCAGAAATTTCTCTGAATTTGCTAAGCTCTCTTCTTTAGGTAGGAATTTGTCCATGATCAAGATGTCATTTGGATTTACCAACTTCTCTTCCATTTAGTGATAGTTTTGAGTATTTAATTACTTTTTTCCTATGAAGTTGCTCTTTTATATTTCCTGAGAATTTCTCTGCTTTCTATTTCAGGAGCTCAGCATGCGAAGGGAATGTGTTGTGCTAAAATTCCAGTCCTGCAAATGTTGCATAGTAGTATGGTAGTCTAAAAATTCCATGTCAGGAATTCAGTGTTCAATGCTAAAAGTTGTTGTTGACTGTAATAGTTACTATTTTCCAAAAATTGGAAGGATTAACTCTGGAGAATATTGCATTTCTAAAATAGGTATGCAGTTTTTTCTACTTCTAGAGTCCTACAAGTATAAAGTGGGCTCCACATTAGTAAGCATTGCCTAAAAATCAGACCCACTGCCACGTAGAGGCACAAGCCAGAACATGGAATAGTAAAAGAAAAATCATACAAGCTGATACTAGAAATTAAAAGAATTTTTCAGGAATGCAGCTTAGCAACCTAAAATGTAAGCAAGCGGAAAAGGAACAGTTTGTATTTCCTGATGATTTAGACTGACCAAAAAAGGTGTGAAATGACAATCTAGATCTTTTTATGTTTCGTCCTTTGGGATAAAAAATGTTTTTGCTACTCTGACATTAGTGGAAATAGTTCTAGTCTGGTAGTAGTGATGGACACAACAGGAAGAACAGTCATTATCAGTCACAGAACTAATCAATATTAGGAATGACTCCCAAAATGTCAAGTTATAATTGCTTAAACAGGACAAAAGATTAAAAAAAAAATAAGAGAGAGGTTAGAATGGTAGTTTAAAACCTCAATTAATGTACTAGACTTCTATATGAAGGTTATGTAGTCAATAATATTGTGTAGCCAAGTGAATGACTTGGTGTCTGTAGGGAAATCTTCTGGAAGATCAAAAAACTCATAGAAATCCAAAATTCCCATGCCATTTAGGTCCTTCAAGAAAGTTTGTTCAAATAATTTCAGTGTTTATTTTCTCACTTTTTAAGTTGTTTTCCTAAGTAAAATTCTCTTACCAATTTGAATAGAAAATACTTTTGATACTCTGCATTCCAATGGTTTCCTTCACAAGTTCTTAGTTCTAGTGAAAGTCACAAGGGCTTTAAAAATATCCAAGTACAATTATGAGATAATAATACTGCAGAGAAATTTCTTCTGTTTTATCTATAATGCATGCACTGATGTAGTCCATCATCCAGTATGTTTGGGGTTTTTTTTCACTCATTGAATAGTATTCTGAAAGGTTGAAGCTTCATGCAATACTTCCTGAGAACACCTGCTTGTTCAGTATTGTGGAGTGTGGTGCTCCAGAGAGTGTATAATAGGCCATCCTTTTTTTCCCTTTCTCTTTTTTCCTCTGGGCTTGTTGTCCTACACTTCCCTAAACCAAATTGCCCAAGTCATTACTGACAGCTTTTCCAGTACTTTCTGCATTTTATTCTAGTTTTATTTCCCTACTGATTGATCCTTCATTCTTTGTTTTGTTATCTACATGTTTTAGCAACTTAGCTCTCATTATTATCTATTTTGAACAAAACAGACTATGATGCTCTTGTGACATTCCTCTAATAACCTCATTCCATCTCCAACATTTTTCCTGGTATTAATTTAGCTGCTGTAAATCATTATGATCTTTTGAAACTAACACAAGCAAAAAGCTGCTTTTTTATTATTATTTTTCTGCTTATGAATGTTAAAATTAATATAATAGGAGTACAAGTAACATCTTAATAGTTCTTTTACTAGTGATTCAAAGCCTCAGATAAATGCTGAGAATACTTTACTGCTGTGTTTGTGAAAGCCTATTGTTCTGGTGTCCTTTCCATATCTCCTCAGCATGATGCAAAATCTCCTGGATAGTACAGTTTTTAAAAGTATTAAATGAGCAAAAAATGTAGCATGTGTTCAAATGCAAATGTTTCCATGGTCCCATTAACTCCTGTGGCCTTTACATGAATTGCTCCACAGAGGTGGAGTCATGCCCCTTCACTGCTCCATGTCAGTAGATGTAAAGTTACTCAGAGAAATCAGAGAAACTGTGGATGCCCCATCCCTGGAAGTGTTCAAGGCCAGGCTGGAGGGAGTTCTGGTCTAGTGGAAGGTGCCCCTGCCCATGAAAGCAAGTTGGAATGATATGAATTTTAAAACCCTTTCCAACCCAAACCATTCTGTGATTCTATTTTGTTTTATGTGGATAATATAATGGATTAGAAACGGTGAAGCTGGAACTTGCTGAAATAACTGCTTTATTCTTCAGCCCCTGAAAAACAGAAAACAACATACAGGAGAATAATATTTTCTGTTCAGTTTACAGGAAAAATAGGTTTGTGTTTTTCATCTATTGCTTCTGAATCTTGGTAGCTATTTGCAGAAAAGGAAAATGCTAGAGGTTTGGGCTGGCTGTGGACTCTCTGAAATATGTGTTAAACTTATTACAGCTAGAAATGCAGTGTGTCCTCTTAGTCTGAATAGAGGCTCTAACTAACTGCTGTTTGGATCAGTGTTTGGGTGGGATGTAGGGAGAATAGATATATTTAAAGCATTTCTCAGTCAACCAACCTTTCTAATTCAGAAAAATATATTCCTGTAATGTTAAGTCCATAGTCTTAACACCTTAAAACAAAGTTCTGTTAAAGGGTAGTAGAGAGAAAAAATTAGGTAAAATAAATTATCATTAATTATTTTGCTACTTCCCCAACTAGTAATATGACATAGCCAGAGGAAACGGGGGGAAAAGTTACATTTTAAATCACAGCAAATTACAAAAGTAAGATTAGCCCATCATTCAATCACCTTGCTTACATTTTGGTATATAAATTAGAATGGAAAGATCAGATGTTTCAACATTTTGCAGACTAAATTCTGCACAACTGTTACAGCTACTGTTTAATTTCATACTACTCAGTACTTTTGTAGAGGTTGTCTCAAACAGAATTTTAATTCTGTAGGAAAAAAAAAAAAAGCATAAAAAGCTGATGAAAAGTGGCTATGTGGGTTTATCCAAATTAAGCAATTTGAATTTACTTTGTTTCCCATGGAAGATGATTTGTAGTGCTGAGTTCCAAATTAGAGCAATTTATGACCAATCTTTCTCATTTTCTTTACGTAACAGGAGATCACTCAAAATGGAAAACCAAGTAATTCCAGATGTCCAGATGTCCAGTCTAGTGTTTGTGTTTTTCAAACCTGCACAGCCTATACAATATTACATCTGAGGACATTCCAGAAACTTGGCTTATTACAGAAAATGGTTATGACTTGTTCCATTGTAGAACAGATTGATGCACTCTATATATTTTGCTGCTTTATACCTGACTGTGTTATACAAAGCCCTTATGAGAGCTAAAAGTCATTTTCCTTTTTCATTTTCCTCCTTGTTTTCTAACACACGTGGTTTGAGCCTGGTCATATGGAAAGTGGAAACTTCATTGTAGGGTTCTAGGATTGCACTCAGGTTCCTTAGTAGCATCTAATAGAATCATCCCTTGTAGCTTTAAGAATCACCCTCTGGGCAGTGATACCAAAAAGGTCTTGAGGTAGATTGAGAAGTAGGTAGGCAATAGGTTTGCAGATGGTCCAAAATAGATTTGGATGTTCATTAATATAGAGAAATAGTATTAGTTACAGCATAATATGCTATCCATATTTAGCAAATATGAATATCTGTTCAGAAATGTCTCAAGTATTTACAGATAAGAACTGTCAATGGGATTTGTTAGAACTTATATTTAATTGTTGAGCATTATGCATGCCCTTGGTTTACAACTGTAAACGTAGACACCTTGTGGTTTCAGCAACTGTTTAACTGTACAGTGATAAAAGGCATAAGTTGTTATGTCATTAATAAAAGCAACCAGAGGAAGAACACTGACTTTACATGTAGAAATCTTGAAACTAGGCAACTGTCCAATTATGTTATTCCAAGTTTTCATTTTTCTCAGTGTGCTGGTTTCAGCAATAACTGGTGGTGACTGTCCAGTGAAAGAAGGCAAGGCTAGGAGGAAATAACCTCAAGCTGTGCCTGCAGAGGTTCAGGTTGGCTATCAGGAAGGATTCCTTTACTGAAAGGGTTGTTAAATATTGGGAAGAGCTGCCTAGAGAGATGATGGAATCCCCATGCCTGAATGCAGCACTTGGTGCCATGGTCTAGTTGACAAGGTGGTGATCAGTCAAAGGCTGAACTCGATGTTCTTGGAGGTATTTTCCAATATAATGATTCTATTCTATTCTATTCTATTCTATTCTATTCTATTCTCATGCTGACAACGTTATTATATCTCTCATAGTACCTTTCTTTATTTCCTAGAAATTAACTATATAGGACTTTTTTAAAGGGGAAATTGTACCCAATCCATCTTGTTAACAGACTTTAAATGGAGGGTTTGGTTCTGCAAATGTCTCAGTTTTGTGTCAAAATCAACTGCAGTTTTGAAGGTGTGTATTATGCCTATTTCTTGTTCTTTAAGTCTACTGCCTAATAGTTTCTTTGGGTGAGTAATAATTACTTGGTTCATCACCCCTTCATGATTTCCTTAGATTTTGGGCAAACATTTCTCCCCTTTTCTCCTCTAAGCTAAATGGTCCCATTCTGTTCCATCTGCCTCTGGTATTGGAGTATACTGTGTCAACAATTCCTATGACTAGTCCCTTAGTTATTCCAATTCTTCTGTATGCTTTCTGAGATACAGCAGCCAGACAGACAGTGTTCAAAATCTGGGCAACCTTGGATTCCTACAGTTTTGTCCTAATTTCCTTTCTTGATATTTTCTAACATTGCTTTGTTGCTTCTTAACCCTGCCTATCAGTTCTTCAGTAGAAAACCAGTCAGGGTCTGGGCAATGACTTAAGGGAAATTACTTATTTCTTTGTGTAGTACATATACAATATGTAAGGGCTGCATTTGTTTCTGCCAGACATACATTATTCTGCATTTACTCATAATGAATTCCATTTCCTATTTTACTACATAAATATGTATGAGACTTCTCTGTAACTGCTAGGAATCTGTTCTAGCTTTGACTCTTCTGATTATTTTTGAAACAGCAAGGGCTTTGTCATGTCATTCACCCGTCCAGTTCTCCATAACCACATCAGAATCCTGTTTTATTTCCAGTTAGTCCCAAAGTATCCCACTTTTTGAGTCTTCATTTTTTTTCTACTCCAATACTAGTTTTCCTGGAAATTTTTCCTGGCCTCTACTGTTGTTTATCTGATTTTTCATGGTATATTGTTGTACATTTCTTATTGTAAACAATATTTTATTAATTAAAACAAAAACAAAACAAAAAACAAATTAATAACAAACCAACACTTTTCCCAGGCCATATGTTTCATGCTCTGCTTAATATTGTGATAGCTCTTCTGAGATACTGCAGTTTATATCAGTTAAATGACATATCTTTTTATCTCATGACACTTAACTCACAATTATTTTACTATAGGCTCCAGAGGGAAGCCATCACAGTACCAAGCTGTCAAAGCTCAAGAATCATCTGGATGATGCTCTTAGTTATACAATTTGGCTTTCAGTGGTCCTGTAAAGAATGGGGAGTTGGACTTAAGGATCCCTTTGGGTCCTTTCCAACTTGAGATAGTCTATGATTCTATTTTATTTGACTGAAGATTCATATGTAAGGCAGCAAGGTTCAGTTTGTACTTCAGCAATGCTATTAAGAAACAACTCTTAAATTACTTACCAGTATTTTGAAAGAGAGATTGTCTGATCAAAATTCAATATTTTTAAAATGAGGAACCCCTTCATATCAAGGTTTAATAAACTACTGTGGTTCTTCGTCTAGAAATTTCTCTTTTTCTTGAAATGCTCTCTCATGTTGTAGTAACATAGAAAAAAGATTGTGACTTTTTTCCTTCGTTCCTTTAATAGTGGTTTTAAGTACATAATATGCACTACATGATTTTCTATAATGACTGCTGGAGAAACAAAGAAAATAAACTCAGTGTTTTGCAAGTATAAGAAGATATAACCTTAAGGAATGCTTTTATTTACATTAAGCTATTGTGTCAAGAATAAATTGTTGCTAGAACCTCTTCCCACTTTTGCTTATTTTTCTCTTCAGCTGTTTTACATATTTATTAGCTTCTTATCAGAGATACTTTGAATATAATTTTAAAATAGGAAAATAAATATTTTCTTACTTTTTTGTATCAGAATAGTTGTAAAGGAGTACATTTTCTGCATGGTGTACAGGGAGTTAGGCATGCAATTTCCATTAATAATGAACCATGCAGAAAATTTGCCCTTGAGAGGTACATGTATAGGCATCATAAACATTAATCATTAAAGTTATCCAGCATTCCTGAACTACTTTTTATCCAAAAATCATAGGATATGTAAGAATTTAATTTCACATTGAAACAGTTGGAATCCATCTGATTCAACTTATGTAAAGAAATGTCCTTGTACAAAGTCAGGGAATATGTGTCCTCTGCTGTATCTTCCCTGGAGCTCAGTGGACAGACCGACCCTACCAGTCCCCTGACATACTCAATTTGTTCAGCTCTAGAGCTTACTCTTAGATTCCATACATGTCCTTTTCAAGAACGTACTAGGCCTGTTAGTTTTGTTGTCAGAAAATAAGTCCGGTGGTTTGTTAGGGAGTCCATAAAACTTGGATCTGTCATCTCTCTCAGGAATTTGCTACATTATGTGTCCACATTCTGTGCCTAGGTATGAGTACAAGGGTGGTTGTTTCCTTCTCTCCTTATCCAGGAAACTATCCCTCTTCAGAGTTAGGCAAAAATTATGTAAATATTCATGCATATACTTCCCACTGTAAGAAGTGTGAATAAATTCCATAGGATTCACAGCAATAAAATTGAGACTGTATGTTAAAATTTGAGGGTTTAGGGCTTCTGATTTTTAGTGGAGTAGCAAAATCTGTTAGAAAATCCCATCACTGTGATGGAAAACGCTGGTTTCAAAGTGCACTCCTTTCCTCTTACACTGGTACTTCTTTCCTTCCAACCTCTGTTGATTTTGTTGAGCTACCTTGACTGAATTAGCAGAGGGGCAAGCAGTTGCTTGAAGAAGATTACATCAGTCTTTCTAGAGAACTCCATTATGAATAAAATCTTGATGAGATGAGTGCAATTGATATCAAACAAATCAGACTTGACCTTAAGCAGAACTTCTTTCCTGACTAAACACTTTTTTCATATCTCAAGAGCAAGCATACATTTGGAATGAGTAATGCCATGTAAGTTCTTAAATTCTGAGCTGTCCAATACTGGAGAGTCAAGCAAGGACAGTGACCTGCAGGTAACATCGTTCTCAATTGTTCTGAAGCTTAAGGAAAAGACTTGGAAAAAACGGCACAGTGATACTGTGCCCCTGGTAGCAGACTAGTCTGATTGCAATACCTCCTCTTTCAGTGAGTTAAAGAATACTGCACATGCTCCAGTGAGTCTCAGTGAACAGAAGGGAGAACTAAAAAAGACGGGGGAATAACATTTAGCAGTTTAACTGCCTATAATCTTACCACAATTCTAACAGATGGCTTTTGTAGTGTTACTCTGCATCACTAAAAAGCTGGCAGATAACCTCAGTGCAGTTAAATTCAGTATTGCATTAAATACATGGTGTGTTCACTACGTGGGAGTGTGTGTGTAAACATATTACTTACCTGCAAGATACATCATATAAAAAGTCAGGATTGACAGTTCTTGTGATAGAATCATAACTCTCCTGGTATTCAATACTAGTGTATCTTGTTAAGATGCAGTAGAAGCTCAGAGGATATGGGGCTAATGTGTATGTCTCAAACCTCGATAGTCAGATGGCTGTGGGGCCAGCCAAGGGCTGTTGGTAGTAAAAGCCAGGGATTATTGGTAATAACATACTGTGAGAAAGAGCAGGATGAGGCTGGAGAAGGGGCCCTATGGAGACAGGCCAGCACTTTTATGGGACAAACATCCTTGTCCTTGTCTCTTCCTAGAGACAAGCTCAACACGGTACAGTGCAAACACAGGAATGGGGTTGAGAAACAGGCAGGAACTGTAGGGAGGGATCGAGAAAACAAGAGAAAAGGCCTTTAAGTCATCTCCAGAAAGGTCTGGGAGGACAATCTGTGCATGATAACTGATTTGCATAGAAAATAGTTATTTTTCTACTTTATAATTGTATGTATACATTTGACTCAGACAATATAATTAGCTACATGGACTTATCAATGTGTTTGCACATGGGGCAGCTTAGGAAACCCCTATGGGACTTCCAGCCCTGCTGTGGTGGTTTTACGAAAGGGGTTCAAAATTTCTAACACTGTAGCAGAAATAAAAAAGGAAAAAGGAAAAGCCTAAATGACTTCCTTTTAAGAAATTACTGTGGAAATGTCCCCTAGACTTTTGACATCTAGATGCTTCTTTTCTCCAGCTTTATTGCAATCCAGTCCTGGCAACTTCTCCTACAAGCTGGCAACCACATTGAGAGGCACAGTCACAGAATGTTACTTCTGTAAGCAGGTTTCAGCCACCCTGATATTATGCAGACAAATCCCAGCTCTGCTTTCTTATTCAGGGGTAAAGGAGGTTGTCTTGAGAAGACAGAAACAATTTTCCATTGTTTCCTTTAAAACTTAAAGTGTATCTCCAGTATTATATTCTGTTTCAAAATCTGGAGACTTGAACTGAAGAGATAAAAATGTCATGGTCAGAGAAAGTTGGCAGCAAGCTTGAAGTCAAAGAGGGATTATGTGGGAGTTCAGACACACTGTAGAAACACCAAGAGAAAAACTGTAGAAGATCATGAATACTGCTGCTGTTCATATTGCCTTCCATTCATTTGTTTTCCTTTCACATTTTCTTCTCAGAAATTCCCACTTAGTTTCTGAAGCATAGAAAACCATAACTTAATTTCAATCCAGTGAATTTAATTGGAAGTAGTACACTATGATTTCAAGGAGAAGTAGAGCCCAAAACCAATGCTAATACCCTGGGCCTTGATATATGTAGAGGATTGATTGCATGAAGATCAGAAAAGATCAAGACTAAAATCTTTAGTTAGGCTGACTTGGAGAATTTGCAAACTGATTCTGCAGTGACCTAATTTGCATGAAGCCTGCCCTGTGAAATTACATATAGGCAGGGAGACTGGACAGTCTCCAGATTACTGGGTCACTTGACAAAAGTATCATCTTTGTCAGACATTTTGTAATCCAGTGAAATCACCACAAAAGATAGACCAGAATACCAAACATCACTCTTTTCTTGCAAGTTAAAATTCTTAAAACATAAACCTCACAATAGATGAAAATCTGATTCTAAAATAGCTATTTCAAATACTTCTGTAACTATAAAAATAAAAAAAACTCACCACTGTAACTCATTCTATTGTATTTTCCTCGTGCAAAGGAGATGCTTTCACTTTGAGAGAAGGGCTGGTGAGGTTTCATGGCAGGAAAGAAGGTAGGAATAAAGAAGAATAACACATTCATCTACAGTTAAAAATCATGTTTGATTTTTTTTTAAGAATTCAATTGTCCCAAATGTGAATTATCACCTTTTGTCAACTCAATATGAGGGATAAAATTAGAAGCATAGCTTCAAATAGAGAATAATGAAAAGAAAGCATTCATTAATCCAAACTGACTAGAAAACAGCAAGAATAAATTAGTCAAATCAAGCATTGTGGTAACTGTTTTACAGTCATGTGCTTCTCTACACCTATTACTAATTGAATAACAATTCTCATTTATGGTGGGATATCCAGGTCATTTGGATTAAAAATGAAAGATGCTTCAGGTAATGGACTTTGGTATGTACTGCTGAGATAACTTATTGCTGGATACAGAAATTCAGTCTTTCTTTTCTTCTTTCTTTCCTTTCTTTCTTTCTTTCTTTCTTTCTTTCTTTCTTTCTTTCTTTCTTTCTTTCTTTCTTTCTTTTCTTTCTTTTCTTTCTTTCTTTTCTTTCTTTTCTTTCTTTCTCTCTTTTCTTTCTTTCTTTCTTTTCTTTCCTTCCATCTGTTATTAAAATTGGTAAATGAATCTTAACTTCTAGCCAGGATTTTAGCTGCCATGGTAGCTGAAATCCCAAAACACACTGACATGCTGGTCTCAGCAGAAGTGTCACAACAGGTAACCTTTGCTCAAAGGTTGGAAATTGTTAACACACATTCTGGTGAACAAATATACCTGTGGTGACATTTATGAGTAGGATCTATTCAACATGAAAAATATCCAATGAAGTTAATAGTATGGCTGACAGAACCTGAATAGTAGTTTTAAGCCTATGTATCTTTGATTTCATTAGGCTTAAATCTTGAAGGATTTGATACTCTGTAACACATTGTTTGAAGTTACCATAATTTTAGGTATTACATGAAATGTTTCTTTTTTATGTTCCCTGTCTTCTCCGGGCTAATTACAATCATGTTTGAGACTTTGGAAAATTTTGAACAGCCTTGTTCTGTTGAAACCAGCATGGCCCTATTTTTAGGAACCAGCAGGTTTCTGAGTGTGATTCAAATGTTTATGGTTTAAGTCTGTGTTTACAAGCACTGAAGCTGTTCAAGCCCCGGTACTTGTTGTACTTGCCCTGAGAACTCTATATGGTCTATTGGTAAGAATCTTACACATTCATAGAACATTAAATTCAGCATTCAACATAATACACAGATAAGATGATCCTCCACTCTGCTGCATGGTCATAATTTTCCAGACAACATTCTATACAGGCAAGAATAAAACGTTAAGTATGATTTGCAGGAAACACTATTAATCCATTTCTTTTCTTTCACAGTCCTGAAAAACAACTTTACTTTGCAAACACTTTTGCTTCCTTTATCATTTTGTTTCATTTGGATTTAGACTGTGTGTTGACTCTGCTGTTCACTCTGGATAACAACTGTTCTTGCTGAATCAGTTGTTTTGGTGTCATCCTTTTCTGCACAAGGATTTGTTTGCTCTCTCTTTTCCTCTGGGGGCAGGGTCTTACTTATGGTACTCCCAAAAATTTTTATTTTGTGGATATATACCCTCCTACCCAGAATTTTAATACAACTGAGACTGCTTTGTCTCCACTAGTTTTATATGTGCAAAGAAAATAAAGGAGAAGACAAAATTGCCTCAGTAAGTTTCTCTTCCATTCCAGTTCACTGCAGAGTGCCAACAACAAAGAGCAGCAGTAGCAAGGCTTTATGACCAGGGATAGATTTGTGTCATTAAGACAAATTCACACTTTGAGTGAATGACTGGAATACTGAAAATGAGAAGCACTCAAAGATGAATAGATATAGTCTGTACACAGACTATTACACAGTTTAACAGAAGTGCAGCAGTGGATTAAGATTTGACTGAAAAATGGAATCAGTTTTACTCTTCCAGCAAAAAAGCAGTAACTTAAACTGTCAAAAACGGAAACACCAAATGGAGGTGTGAGTTACTAATTTATGGAAAATATATTTAGAAAGTCAAAAGAAAGTCATTAGAAAATCATAACTAATGTGTTTGGAGGCAAAAGATCATAAGAAGTGAATCGATTTGCAAACTTTGTTGGTCTATTCAGAAAGTACTATCTCTGGTTTAAAAGGAGCTTTACTCATTAGTGATTTGATAGCAAAAAAAACCCCAAAACTCTAAAAAGACACAAAATATGTCTTTTTAACTCTACTATAATTTTGATTTCAATATATAGCTAAGAAGGGGGGAAAATTAATGAATAGCAGAGAAAAATACCTAGATATATTAAAGGAAATACCTTATTAAAAGACTATTTATTAAATGGAAAGAAAATACAGCAAACTGAATTTCTTCTAGGACTTCTAATAATAGGATTCAAAAACACTGCAAGAGATTATTTTAGTCTATTCAATGACAAAAAAATAAGTGTGTCTAACCTATGGGGCTTTATACAACTATGAACTTTCTATGGCATTTCGACATTTATTGCTAGAAAATATTTCTCCTGATGTCTAATGTACACCTGTAAATGAAAATTACTCTTCATTGATCTTCTCCATCTTCCTGGGAAATGACAGATTAGGAACCCAAATAATGCTATTTCTTTATGTGAAAGCAAATTCCTTTTTTTTTTTTTTTTCCCCTGGACTAAACAATGCCTATTTTTCAGTTTTTATTGAAACCATATGTTTTTAAGCCTACCTTCAGTGATGGATTTGCTCAGTAGTGAAAATTTATGCTAATCTCTATAGCCCCTGAAATTATTTAAAATTTATTGCATAGCAACTAAAATTTCTTTTTGTAGTTACTAATACTGCATAATACATTGGAAGAGATTGTTTCATTTAATGGGATTTTACAAGCTAGAAAATCTTCTTTAAGGCTGACATATTAATCTATTTTCTTAAACCTAGGAAGCACAGGGGTTAAATTTAAAATACAGTATTGATGAAAACTCTGAAATGTAATTATGCAATATCAGAATTACAGTTCTGTACACTTCCTGTACATTTTGCAATGTTTTAAGCTTCTAGGACTTTGGAAAACAGGATTGTAATAGTCTTTTCTGCAGGAGGAACCCAACAAAATTAACTTGTTCTGAGATTTCCTTTCCCCCCAAAGTATACTGGGTATTTTGTAGTCAATGACAGAGCAGTGCAGAGGTGAAAGTATTATTTCTGCTTCAGTGCTTACTTTTTATACAATGTGTAGAATAACAGTAACAAAAAGTAAGGAGCACAAGCACGGAGAAAGAATGAGGTTTCCCAAATCACAGGATACACAAACTACTTCAATTCTAGACATTTTCATTAATTGACTATTCATACCATGGCAAATATCAAGTTTTACAGTATAAATTCATGTCACTGGGCATTCTTACTGACTTCCAAAACATCTGAAAAATTGCAGATGTACTGGGAAATCTGCTGATTATTTTTCCTTACATCTTGCTTCATCTCTGCTGTCTTTCCTAAAACATTTTTGAAGCATGTGATTCCCTCTTGCTTTTTTATGAGTGCAGATTCAGTACATATATAGCAAATACAATATTTTTTAGGCAGTGCTGTGAATTTTTTGTTATATTGCTGACTTGTGAATTCATACTTTGGAATTTTGTCTGTTACAACTTTCACCCTATGTGGTCCTTTCAGCGCCTCACCTCATGGTCCTTTTCAACCTACTGGAAAAGTAAGGACAAAAGTAAGAAATTCTTCTGCAGATGAGATGCAAAGGGCATTCACAAGAATCAAGCAACTGTCAAATGCCATGCTGCAGGTTGACAGGCTGCTTCTCTAATCCATCTTCCTTTGCCAGGGTATCATTTGTTCACTTTATGGAGTGAATATTGTAACTTGAATATTGCCCAGCTGTGGTATTGCTACTGTAAGTACATTATTAAGACATTTGGACATACAAAAATCCAGTTTCTTTTCTGTAGTTGCCTTGCTATATCTGGAACTGAAATGACTGATTTTGACCCACTCAGGTTTCTTCTCCTGACTTATATTTTGCACTTCTTTGATCCTTCTGGTCAGGTGCAATGCAAGCTGGCTGCAGATTATTCGACAGTGATCCCTGAGGTTCTCCAGGCCTTCATCACATCCACAAATTTCTTTGATGCACCCCTTAATGGCTGTGTGTTTTCCCCAGTGTGATTGTAATTTTGGTCAACTCCAGTAACTTCTGACTGCTTGGTGTTTTCCCTGCCCCGATGATGTTAGCACTGTGTGTGCCCTCCCTGCACCCCGTGGCTGCTGTGCCTGCACAGCCAGCCTCACCCACCCTCTGCCTTCCTGTGCCAGAGCTCTCACCAAGCTCTGTCTGCATTGCCTTGAAGGAAAGCTGGTGAATTCTTCACCTGCACCTATTTTCAATATCTGAAGTCATGTTGCTGCTCCAGCAAATATTATGCCATAACTTTATCTATCTATCTATCTATCTATCTATCTATCTATCTATCTATTTATTTATATAGACGTTATTCTGGAAATTGATCACTTTGGGCCTTTTTTTTTTTGTGAGATGAGTCATAGTAAAGCTGTGCTGTATCACTGAGTACACTCCTGACAGCTATTTGGGAGATGTAGCTTGAGTTTCAGATTTAACAGCACTAAGCTTTGGTTGATGTAAGCATTACCATTCTCCTTCTCTTATCTGCCTGTTGATATAATTCTGGGCAATGTTAGCCCTGACTGGCATTCTGGAAGTGCCTCTGCCATGTTCTTTCCACTCTACAGGTCTCTGGAAGGATGTCAGTCTTCACAGTTGCCTGGGGATTGGGACGGAATTATATTTCTTGGCAAAAAGCAGCCCTGGATATTCAGTTCTTTCTGGAATGTTTGCTTATCTACCTTCTGGTTTTCAGGTAGGATTTCGTTTCGGTTCCATAGAGATCTATTGATTAATCACGTGCTAATTATCATTAAGGAGGTCACAACATGCTTTTAAATATTAATCATTCGCATATATGAATATTTAGCTTTTTATTAATAGCCAGAGTAGATTAATTATCTGAGGTTTTTCCCATTAACTCATGTAACTTGTACACTGTCTTTCTCTAAAACAAAGTCATAATTTGAAATAATGTATTATTCTCTTTTTAATCTGTTCTCTGCCAATTTCTCGTTGAGCATTGATACTTTTGAAATGAAACTGCTTCTTTTTTTCCTTCCCTCTGTGCTGTTTAACAGCTTTGGTCTGGTTTTGTCTACTCACAGCTCAGCCCTTGCTGTCCAGCTTTCTGAAGAACTCCCTTTTCTGCTTTTCCACGTCCAGGGAAGGCATGCAGAGAAGTGTATGTTTGGCTGCTGCATTAGACATGATACAGATTTAATATTTAGACTGTGAACTTGGCTGCAGCAAATGCAGCTTCCTTCTATTTGGTGCCTTGGAGAGTGCTTTTGCCACACAGAATTTCTCAGGATAAGTTTGCTGTTTCTTTACTGATATTTTCATACTTAAAATTAATAATAGTCAGTGTAGTGTTACTCCTTTGTACTCCCAGACCTCTTACCTGCAGCAGTGTGTGTTCTTTTCTTTTGAATCTTATGACCTTCATATTATAATGTTGGACCTCAGTGACTGAAAATCACAGTTTATACTTAAAATGATACCATGTGTACTGTCGTGCACCTTCCTGGAACTGTTGAAGCTCTTGGCACACTGTTAGGTCTAGTGAGGATACACTGACATTTCTGCCTTAGGGAAAATCATTTATTCTTCCAACGCTTTGTCAAATTCTCTAGCTATCAAATTGTACATAGAACAAATTAATTTATTCCTATGGCCTTTTTTTGTTTCTTGCCACTCCTTGAAGCTTGTTCCCCCATTGATGGAATTTCTGCAGCACCTTGTTACTCATCTTGTAACTTTCTCTTTTGCCCTTTCTGCCTATATCAGAACCAGTTCCAAGATCCCAGCTTTGATCCTTTCTTAGCTGAGACTCTAGGAGAAGTCACTGCACAGGATTTGCAACAAATCCCTCTATAATTTGTTTTTGTCTGGTAGGCTTGTGTGATTTATGTACAATGCTGTTCTCTTCCTACTCCTGCTGCCTTAATATCATGGCTATGACGATGGATGCTATTATTAGTGTCACAGGCTTGCATAGTATGGAACCATTATCTTCACTGTGGAAGAAAGAGTGTGGGAATGGATTAAGAATATAACTGATAATACCTTGAAATGATTAAGAATGTAA
>VXAU01002502.1:1656838-1674105 GCA_013399695.1 Formicarius rufipectus | reverse complement strand
GACACATGGTGAAAACCACTACACTCATAATATCCATAGTAGTCTTTATACTTTCATGTATATGGATTCTATCTTTATTTTAACAGTGCTTGTTTATATGGAGGCAGAAATAACTTATCTGTGATTTTTAAAATTTTTTTTAATGCCTAATGTAATTTCTAAGCCTTGGAGATAGTTCTGTTAAATTCTGTTGTACTCCTGGGCACCTTTTCTGTAGCTTTGTGCATTGCAGACATGGAACACTCAAAAAGTGGTTTTCCTCACTGAAACCTGTTCTTTAGTTTTGCTATCACTAAAGCTTTTCATCATTTTTTCTGCTCATTCAGCTGCAATGTTCAATCCCTGTCCACTGAGTTTCCTTAATGCCTCATGTCTTCACTTGTGTAAAACTGTTGTAATACAACTTTCTGTTTTTATGTAGTAGCATCTTCTGGTTTTAGCTTAGAAAGATAGCTGATGATTGTGTGTATGAAAATGTATAGCTTATGTTGTGTTATGGTGTAGTATTCAGTATTTTGGAAACTGAAAAGTGGTGAAAGTGCAAGGGTAAAGCAAACCAGGAGAACTATGGAAAATAATTTGACAAAAATATAGGTATTCCTAGCCAAGATGCCTAATAAATTTCCTTTTCTAAGAAATGCAAGTGGACTTAGTTCTTGATATTTCTTGATCATCTGCACAAGAATAGGAAACTTCTTTACCTGACTGTGCAGAGCCCACCTTAGCACTGGTTTCTGTCTCTCAGCAGTAAGTGCATGTTGTGAAGTCATCCTTTCTCTCATCTCTAAGAGGATGGACAAGCCAACTCTCTACCCCTTGAATCTTGTAGACCAGAACAGCCGAGCTTACAAGGAAGAGAGAGGTCAAGCAGCATTGGGATACACAATGGCGTGAGCTGGAAGCAATCCTCTTATACTGGGATACAGATATAGCTTGTGGATGTCCTTTTAAGAGTCTTTGAAGTCCTCTGGCCTCTGATTTACTGACAGCTGATTGCAGAAACAATACTCCATTCCACACTTGCTCAGAACAAGGCACTAGTTCATAGTACCAGTTACTCAAGTGGATAACATAGATGCTGCATCCATGAAACTATCTTTATTCCAAAGAAAATGTAACTGAGCAAAGAGGCAGTTATAACACCACTGGACCTCTTTAATATACAGTGTACTAGATAAATTTCTTCCTAAATTAAGTTCTTTGTGGCAGAAATAAGGTATTTTTAACACTTTCTTTAATAACACTTGAAGAAACATAATCTAAAAATGCCAAAATAAGTTTTCAATGGAAAAATGCTCATTTAAAAGACTTTTTATCTATTTATAGTTTATTTTTCCGTTTATTAGTATTGTGATAATGTTATGTTGGCCTCATTAACTATGTAATGCTTGGCTTAAAAAAACACTTCATGGATTCCACATAAAGAACTAAAATCATCCAGGTTGCTAATTCAACATGAAAGAAGCAAGGCTCCATATCCCTTCTCATGTTCCACAGTTTCAGAACATTAAGTTTTGGAACAACACAAGCTATCTTCTCATGCAAATTACTTGTCATAGGCTGACCGTTATGCTTAGTGAGTAAAAATTCATAATTCTACTCTTGAGCTGCTCATTTGTTTATTCTGCCTTAAAATGAAAGCCAGAAGCTAATGAGCCACATACTGGATAGAAAGACTGTACTCCTGTTTGTTTTGCCAGTCTATGCTTGACATGGCAGGATACACTTGAAGGACCAAAAGGAAAGATGTTTACCTATTCATCCAACCATTCTTATGCTGTTCCTCTTTCTGCCCTTTTCCTGATGTGCTCAAGGAGTTCCAGGTTTGTTTTTAAGTTC
This sequence comes from Formicarius rufipectus, assembly GCA_013399695.1. Lineage (NCBI taxonomy): Eukaryota > Metazoa > Chordata > Aves > Passeriformes > Formicariidae > Formicarius > Formicarius rufipectus. The sequence continues at coordinate 1,672,266 of VXAU01002502.1, read as the reverse complement.
AATACTTCTATCTGAGGAATGATATTGTTTTAAACATGCTGCAAAGGAGATGGCAGTTTCTCAGTTGTAGTCCAATAAGTTGGAACTTATTACTGCTGATTAGTTGTTAACTCTTTCCTAGCAAACACTTTATCTCTCAGCATGATCTTCTCTCCCCTTCATAGACTTAGTTAAAAATAAACTGAAGTTTGCAGTTATTTTCTCTTAACACATGATAGACATGTGGATGAACACTTTTCACTCGCCTTTTAGTGTTTGCTGAAAATTTTGTTTGCTACTGAGTTTCTGCTGATTACTTCTACCATAGTCCTTCATTCCAGTACCTTTTTTTAATCAGCTTTTTTTGAGATATCAAGAAAATGATGTTGCATACCTGCCCACAGATCATTGTTTTGCTGTATTCAATTATTTGAGAATTCAAGTTGACTTATTTGTGCTGACAGATTTTCCTGGTCATTTGTTTAACAGAGCCTTGGGCTATTTGACCATTTACAATTCTAGCTGAAGGCAGCTTGTGGCATTTTCATCTGCCAGGCAATAATCACTGTTACCTTATTTTGTGCTACTTGTTATCCAGGCCAAATATGTTGAATTTGTTAATATTGAAAACTTCAAATGCTGTTATGCCTTTTATACTGTAAAAAAAAAAAAAAAAAACCAACCAAACAAAAAAACCCCAAGAAACTAAACAAAAAATAAACCAGTAGTCCAACTGTCCCATTCAATGCATTTTTTTTTAGTTATTTGGCAATAACATTCACCTTTTGATGAAGTAGGTATGAACTAGAGAAATATTCCTGGGGAAAACCTTCAAGTAAAATCCTTAGACCCATGCTGCCTAGAGAGGATTTTGTCAGCCAGAAGCACCAGAACTGCAATGAGACCTTATTCCCAAACCAGTAATGAGAGCAAATGATTTTCAGAAGTTTGCAAGAGTACATTAAATAGAGTAAAGATAGAAATACTTATTTCTGGTATCTGTAGCTAAGCTTTTACTCCTTCCTTTGTTATATGGGTCTTTGAAGAGATGATTTGTTTTCAAGCAACAGTCAGAGGCATTTTAACTTGCTACAGGCTTGCATAGGAAATGTCTAGAGACCAAAGGGATAACTGCAGTTAGTGACCTGTTGCATGTGCAGCCTGATGGTATTGGAATGGCACACTTAAGTCTGTATTGGAGTGCCTTTTCACTCCACTATAATCTGTTGTGCAGAAATATGCTGTTTTCAGATTTTTGTGACCATATGTTCCTTATTTTAGGAGAATGTGGGCATCCAAATGTGATACTGAAGATTGTAACACTCACTGTGCAACCATGGCACATCCAATGTGTGTTGTTCTTATATTCATAAAGTCTGTGAAACAGCATGGAACATGCCATGTCTTCCACTACTCTAGAAGTCCCACCTCTCAGTTTGAAATAAATTAGCAACCTAGATCTTCTTTTCTGGACAGTTAATACTTCGTACATTGTTAGGTTAAAAAAAAAAAAAGAAAATCACAAATTTTATTTGCATGGGTTACCCTGTTCACAAATCAGACATTAAGGAGAGATGCATTCAAGGAGATTTCAATAAAATCATGATCCAGCAATCAGCATAGTCAACCAGCCATTTTTAAGTAGTGAATTTTGCTCTGGAACAGAACCCTTCCCTTAATACATTGCTGTAATTGTGCCTGCTGTTACTGATATTTATTTTGTTGGTGTTAAGAACAGTGTGTATAATTGAACTTGAACTCTTAGTACTGAAAATGAAACAAAGAAACTTATAAGCAAAACAGACGGAAGACCATCTTGTACCCATGTTGTGATCTGGTTGGGTATGTAAGATATATTTTTTTTGTTACTGAGTAGATAATGTTTTGCATCCCATGGTGTGACCATGAAACAAGCAATTTTATTGATGAATCTGCAAGGCTGCATTTGTTTTAAATCCTGTAGATACATAATATCAGTGTAGTAACAAACTTGCCTGTAGCCTAATCCTGAATAACAGAAGTTATTATAATATTCTTAATCTGTATGCTAATGCCATTTGTTTAGTGTCAGAGCTGTAGTGATGCATTTTGGAGTTCCTCCACAGCCTCTTTTTTACTTCCTGTTGGCACTGTTTTCGTCCCATATTTAATACAATTGTGCTCATTAAAGTAGAGAATTGTGCAAGTTGTTCTGGTCAGGAGACTGACACATGGTAGTTGTACAAAAGGTTGTGAACTATGGCACCAGTCAAGAGAGCCTAGCTGCCAGTATTATTAATTTACCAACAGTGTTCCTGGTGCTATTATGTCCCTAAATTAATCTATCTGAAAGTAGACTTCCCTGATAGATCTCTGTGAAATTAGTTTGAAGTATTTGCTCTTCTCCAGAGATGCTCTAGTTTTTGAATTAATACAGTGAAAGCAAGGGGCTTCATATTTCCTGATTCCCTTATGGAACCAAGCTCTTTGGAAGTGTCAGACCCGAGGTTACCAAGTCCTAACTTCATTTGGAGCTGCTTGCTTATCTCCTTCAAATTTCCCTGGAAGTCTTTGTCTAGTCAATTCCTTCCACGTAGCTGCCTTTCTCTTGGCCTCCTCAGGATCCAAATTTAAAATATCAGAACATGTTTTTTTTTTTCCCCATGAGAAACAGTAAGATACACTTTAAAAATGTGATTTTTTTAAAATTTAATTTTCATGTATAAAGATGGAAACAATTGTGAACTATCTTCAGTGGTGCCCAGCAAGGAGTAATGGCTGTAAACTAAAACACAAGATGTTCCACCTCAACATGAGAGAACGTATTTACACTGGGGGTGGCAGAGCACTGGAACAGCTGCCCGGGGAGGTTGTGGAGCCCCCTACTTGGAGGCATTCCAAACCCACCTGGATGTGTTCCTGTGTCACCTGTTCTGGATGACTCTTCCTTGGCAGGAGGGTTGGACCTAATGATTTCCACAGGTCCCTTCCAACCCCAACTAGTCTGTGACTGATTCTGTGGTTGTCTTCTCTTCAAAATTATTTGCTTTTTTGAATTCTAAGAACATTGCTTACAGAAAAAATAATAAAAATACTTATGAAAATGCTCATACTTGTGTAGAAGGGAAACTTAAGTCAGCATCAGGCAAAGGGAGGTTGCCTTCTTTATTCTGTGCACAGAAACCACATTCTTATCTAGTGTCTGAAAATCACGGTAGTGGGCAGTGTTGGAGCCAAATACTGGTTTTGTATGACTTAATGCTACCTGTTCTGGTAGTACAATGTTGAAAATAATTGAGAGCAATTTGTACATAATTTTGATGATCATGAAAGTCTAGATTAACACTGTTATTTTTAATTCTGAAAGTCATTTATCTAGACCTTTGTATATATATTTAACTCATTCAGACTTAGAGGACAACTATAGGCAGTGCAGTAAAACATGCCTTTCACCTATGAACACTTGCAAAGCATCCCAGTTCCTTTGTCATGGATGGCTGGAGTAACATCCATAACAAAATAGTGGCTTGCTGTACCATCAGGTTGGTTTCTATTCCTATGTGCTGCCTGCAGATCCTTATCTGTGTCCTTAGACTCACTTATGATAACCAAACTTTGATCTCGGATATTCTTTCTGCCAGAGACACCCTCTGTGGAGTTTTCAAAGTGTCCTGCTTCTTGAAGAAATCTGTTTTGAGATTTAATTGAAGATCTGCAGGACACACCTTCTTCCTGTTGGGAAGGATGCACGGTGCTCTTTCAGTCTCCTAGGTCTTTCTTATCTTCTCTTAGGCCATTTCTTTCAGTTTTCTTTTAAAGAGAATTTCTCTGTGATGCTCTGTGATTTGTATGTGAGGCATAAGATGTCAGTTTTCTTAATTACTGTGGTCAGTTTATTTTACATCAGGAAGAGTCTGTCTTCACATTTGATTTTCTAATTAAAATTAATATAGCAAATTAAGACCTGCTGTGAGTAAATATTGTATATTAATTTCACTGGACATATTAGACCTGATGATAAACCAGAGTTGTTTTGCCTTGAAGGTTAACACAATTCAGAACTGCTTGTGTTGCTGCTGTTGATAAAACTGCTCAGTGCCAAGTAAAGAAATGTTCTCATCTATTTAGTGAGAAGTTAAGAGTTAAAGAAGCCTGACTTGTATGTATAATTTTTACTGTATAACATTCATCACAAGTCTAACACTTCTTAGGTACGTACTTGTAAAAGCAACTGAAATAAATTCCTAGTCTAATAAATCTGTTTCTGAGCGGGCAAACTTAAGCACTGCATCTTTCCTCTCCAGTGGCCGAAATCCACCCCAAGTGGTAATCCTTTCTCTATAAAAGGAGATATCAAATCCTCTCCAACTGTTCTCCACTGAGAAAGAGCTGCAGGCAGCCTCCTGCATCCCACAGATGGTACAGATCTTGAATTCTAATTTCTGAAGCCTTTTGAAATGCATTACTTGGATTACTCTATACCTACTTTGGGTTGTTCTCTCCTCTCATTCCTTTTTCTCCACAAATTATGATTTGGGCATATTTTATCATTTAATTAAGAAAACTCTCCTCAATAATTTTCTTCTGTACCATGTCATTACTAGCTATGGAGCTGGATTCAGCATGGGAGCTCTAGATTCTCAAATGGCACATATTTCTGTTCCTGAGAGGGTTTCTCACATAGCATGTTCTGGAAATACTTTAGAAGCAATTTGGAACAAGAATGCTTTTTACGTCCTTTTGATCTCATTAATTTTTAACAAAAGTAAAAGAAAACATAACTGGTGTTTAATGTCAGGCAGGCAAACAGCCCTGACACTGTGTAGTCTGGGAAGAATCAACATTGCCTTTCAAAAGGCCTGTATTTTTACTAGTCACTCCAGTGCTCAGAAATCAGAGCAGAACTTCTTGGCGCAAGTATTTAATATGAAGGTTAAGTTTATGGCCAGGTCCTTTAGTCACTTGTCACAGGGAGGAGAAAGATGACACATCGAAGTTGCATAGATGTGATGCATACAAAACAGATGGCAGCAAAACTGTGGAGGAAAACATCATCTGTGCTTGCTATGGTAAAAAGAGCCAACTAACCATCATTCCCAAAAATTAAGGTAGTGTTATTTTGGTGTTAATGTTCTTTTTGTGTCACTGCATTAGTTTCTAAGTTTATGTAGAAGTTAAGACTTTCTAGCATCAAAAGAAAACACATTTAGATAAAGGTAAAAATCTATAAACCTGCAAGTCAGGATAAAGAAGTATTTTTTCAAAGTTCCTTCTCTTATATGACTTCAAATTAATTTTTTTTCAGTATTGTACTCTTAAGTTGTTCTATTGTTTTGTAAATAGCTGCCAAATATAAAAATTCTGCCTTTTTTCCTAGCAGAGAATCATTACAGCTGCAGCAAATCAAATGTCTCAGGGAATCTTTTCCTTACTCTGCCATGCATAGAAGAAACTTGATTCTTATGCTGACTTTCTTATAATTATTCTGATAATGTAACAGCTCACTGAATTGCCTTCATGAATTTCAAGACTTTCTTCATTTTCCACAGACAGGTAAAGAAAGCTTGTGGTGGATACCTGCTAGGTACTGAATACTTTCTGGAAAATGAGAGAAATGAGCAGGGAGACTGCAGTGGAACTAGACAAGAACTTAGAGCTGTGGGGGCGTCAGTCCTGATTTATGGAAAGAAAAAGAATAAGAGTATTTTTAATGAGATTAAGCATTACACTAGGGCACTTTCAGAATCAGGATGTTCCTAATAAACTGAGTTTTGTGGCCATCAGCAATCTCTGGGAAGAGATTTCAGCCTTCAGTTCTTTTTCTGCTGGTGATGGGTAAAGAACACCCTTTTGTAGCTGATTTCATCTGTCACTTCAATCTTCTCCTCCTCCTTTGAAGTCAGAATTATCTAATTCCTCAGTTAAATCAAATGTCAGTTTCTGTTTTTATTTTAAAAGAATTGTATAAGACACCCTGAACAATCAGTGCTTCAGGAAAGTGTTTATCTTTTTGTCTCATTGATTTTTGTAGACAGTTTTCTCTTCCCTTCAATGTCCCTTTTCTCTTTGAGATGCATACTGTGCTGCAGTGTTGGGGTTTTTTCACAGTGCCAAAACGTTATCTCAGCAAGCTTTAAGATGTGCACTTTATTATAAGAGGGAAATGTCTGTCATGCATGTGTGTTTGGATTGTTTTGTTTTTAGGAGGATAATGCTGCTTGTGGAATAGAGGTCAGATCAAATATATCACAGCAAACCTGCAGGTTCCAGAGACAATGCCTTGGCTTTGTTTGGCTTCCATGTTAAAATGCCCTGTTAATTGAATACAGAACTGAAATGCCAAATAAAAAATGCTTCTTCAAGGAGCTATAGATTATGGAGCTGGATTTCTGCAGTGCAGATGCAGTGTTAACAGAAATATCACTACACAAACCACTAAACTGCAGTTTACTGGATTTTTATTACACATTGACTATTCTCTTTTTGGAACTGTTGTTTCTTAGGTGCTTATCTACGGTATTGTGATTCAGAAATCCCTGGATGAATCATTTACTTCACCAAGGCCTTTTTCCAGTTACCCAAAAATACAGGAGCACTTAATCCATAAACAAAGCTTTAGTCTTTGGTTTTGCACTTTCTTGAACCAACAACTGAACCTACCCCTGTAAGTCAGGGTGCTGATGAGAAAATGGAATAGAAACTTCAGTACTACTGAATTAGGTTGAAAATTTGACTTCAGTCACTCAAACTGGACCTCTTCCTCTTTTCAGATGTAAACTATTACAGCAATCTGGGAATAACTTTGCCCAGGCTTGTAATTGATGGTCAAGTGCATGCAGGGTTGTGTTTAGGACCTGGACAAGTTTGGGCAGACTATCCCAAATATCCTTCTAGTTTTAAAGGTATTTGATGAGTTGGTCTTGACTGGACACCTGGTGCCCACCAAGGCATTTTATCATTCCCCTTCCTCAGCTGGAGTGTTTTTAGCTTTTAAATCTTAACAAACACTAGCAGATGGCCACGTAGTATTGGATAAAATAACTTTGAGGCTTAAGCATCAGAAACTGGGATTATGTTTTAGTTAAATCTAACCACAAATGTTGTTGCGTGAATACCACGAAGGATCTGACAATCTCTTGACACTTACCTTATGTCTTCATTTCAAGTTAGTGAATTCAGCAAAGACTTGTATTCAAATCCAAAACACTAGTGACAGTCAGCTAATAATCTGGGTCTATGGTTGGATATTAACATGCTATCAAGGTTGATGGAAGAACTTGGCAGGTTGAAAGAGTTGGGGTTGTTCAGCCTGGAGAAAAGAAGTCTCTGGGAGAACCTTATAGAATCACCTCCAGTACCAAAAAGGGGCTGCAAGAGAGATGGAGAGGGAGTTCTTATGAGGGCAGGTAGTGATACGACAAGAGGGAATGGCTTTAAGGTGAAGAAGAGTAGGTTTAGGTTAGATCTAAGGAAGTAATTCTTTACTGTGAGGGTGGGTGGTGAGGCACTGGAGCAGGTTTTCCAGAGAAGTTGTGGATGTCCCATCCCAGACAGTGTTTGAGGCCAGTTTGGATGGAGTGCTGAGAAAATTGGTCTAGTGAAAGGTAACCCTGCCCCATGGCAGGGGAGTTGGAATTGGATCATGTTTAAGTGCCTTAACTATGAGTTCTATAACTCTGATACAGCCTGTATGTTTCTACATACTAGATATTATGCGAAGAGATCATTAATACTTAAGTTTTCTTAATACCTAAAAACATACTTGATGAAAGATGCAAGTGATGGAAGCGAAGTGGTATCTTAAAAGATGTAACCAGTCCCCAATTTATGGCTTCAACTAGGAATCCTTCAGAGATGTCTTGATCTAAACTAATTTCAAAATTAATAATGAAATGTAGTGGAGTGCCTTCAGTGAGAAGTAAAATGGTACTTTGTCATAAAAACCATACAAATGTATTCTCTACACATTTAGGACTGTCTCCTGCTGCTAAATTTTTAATATTCTCATACCAAGGCAATGTAAGAAAATGGCCTTGAAAAAAGCACATGATGTAACTTGGGAAGATGCTGCTACTTTGGGTGCAAGTCCTTAGGACTCTGACCTGTAGAAAAAGAATTGCATTGTTCCTTTAATGGGACAATCATGTAGATGTCTTTCTATATGGCAAGTCTCTTTGTTTTCCATCAGCTTGTGGAAAGTAGTTTTCCCAGAAAAGCTTATCTAACACCCATTGAGCTAAATTGAAAAATTACTGTTGATCTGAATGAGAATAAGGTCAGCCCCATGCTGGGAAAAGCAACACACACACAAACACACATATATATATATAAAATAGTTAATGCAGTGAAGTGGTTCTGTGCTTGATAATATAATGCAGATTTAGTAAGTAATTGCCAAATATTCATGATAGATTCTAAAATTCTATTATCATACATCTTAAAGTGATTTCTTAGTTTGCCTAGATGTATCACAAACTTTTTTTTGATGAAATGAAATAATTGTATGAAGTGTTATTTCTCCATTAGGTACTTCAAAGACGGCATGATTCACAGTAAGAGTTAAAAATATAAGGAATTGTGACCATAATAAAAAAAATATATATATTATACTGTAGTTGGAGTAAAGGCATAGTGTACTATATACATAAGGACATGGTCTTAACCAAATACAAGATGTTTCAAAGGTGACCAGAGGAAGTTACTGATATGACTTGGAATGCCCAAGTTGTTGTGATTAGTCTGAAGGCATCTCTGTATCTCCCTGAAAGAGAGACCTTAGCATGCAATAAACATTACTGCACTGATTGAAAATTGACTTTTTGCAGAAACATTGAGTTGTTGTGGAGGTCATCACTCCTAAAGAACATAATCTTCCTATGTTTAGCTTTCCAAACTAAAATTAATTACTGGACGGAAAACTAAACCACAAAAAGTATGGTGGGCTATCATATGCGTTCAGTGATGATTTATTTTATTTTTTCAAGGTATTTCCTAAGCTTGAGTGTCACTTAAGTACTACATTAGGCCTGGAAAAGGAAAGAGTCTTTTATAAAAGGAGCTGAATGTCTTCAAATCTGAGGGATTTCTCATTCTGGTCGACTTTCATGGGCATATGGGGAATGGGGCCTTCTGTCTTCTGTCTGTGCTGAACAGATAAAGAACAGACTGTGCTGATGGCAGTGATATCTGCTTCACAATCTCATGAGCTGTGACCAGTCCTCAGCACCACCTTGTTCCAACTACCAGCTAAGACAAAGGTGCATTGGGAAGGCCTGGATTAACTGTCTCATGATCATCTACATGAGGGACTCTTCAAACACTGCTGATTCCATTTGACTGCTACACCAATTACAGCAGTTGTATAATGGGGAAAAACATAAAGGGAAAGATTTCCAAGAACTGTGAGCTCAAAACCATTTCAAGTCTTGTCCAAAACTCAAACTGTTTTTCATGACATTGGTAGTGAGGAGAAATCAAGTTGTATATTGTTATGTAAGTTATTGACTATTATCTAGGGTACAAGACTGATTTAATGCCAATGATGACACACTGAAACTCCAGCTGAAAGAAGCAGAGCACTATGTGGGAAGGAAGTCTTCCTCTGCTGGCCTCTATTACCAGCAATCTGACTTAGAGGAAGCTTTGACATCCAATCTAATCAGATTAACCCAGAGCAAAGATGAGTCTTGAAATGTGAACACGGACAAATTGCAGATAGGTGCTGATGAAAGCCTTGCATGCTTGCCCTTTGCTAATTTTCTTGCTCAATATGGTACATGATAATGAAGATCAAGAACAGAGACAAAAACCACAAGTCACAGATTGTGGAGGAATAAAAAGGTATTGTGCCTTTCAGCATCTCCTCATTGTTAACATACCCATCTCTTGAGGTGTGTGAGATGTCTCTATGTATTTTCACCTTAGGTAAGCTGCCAAGTGTATGTGAAATAAACAGAGCAGTCATGTCCATCTGGATAGCAAGGCATACAGTTTGGAAGACATTTCTTTAAAAAAACCCTGAAAAACAAAAACTGCAAGAACTCCACTGATTGATTATGCCATCTTCTTTGCAAATTTTCTCCTGGTTATGTGCTAGAATTACATTTTCTTGATGAATTAGATTGGTTTCTGTATACTGATTAAAGTGAAATTGCAGCAAACACCTAGACAGATCCTGTTTAAATTGGTAGGTTGCATGGTCTGTGATACAGACAAAGCAGGAGCTCTGTAGTACAACTATTTCAGCCAACTGGAGGCTCTGTCTCTGCCAGTAACATGAGACCAGATGCTGCACCAAAGGGCAAGTGACACAACACAACTTGCATCCCTATAGCTCTGTTCCCTCCTAAAATAGGGTTGTCTTGTTTATATTGCCTATCAAGATGTTGAATACAATCCTCAGGCTTAGTTGCCTGAGTTAGTCAAGTCTGCTTGCTTGCTTGCTTGCTGCCTGCTCCAGGGCAGGGCTGTCAAGTGGCCCCTTGTCCCTGAGACTAGCTCAGTGGGTTAGAACATGGTGCTGAATAGCACCAAGGTAGTTGTGGGTTTGATCCCCATATGGATTTAGGACTTGATGATCCTTGTGGGTCCCTTCCACTTCAGAACATTCTGTGATTGCCACCTTGGTTGTGTGAAATGGCTGTTGCCCCCCTCCTTCCCTTGGGGACTGCATTGATGTTCAGGCTCCCATTGCTGGTCTCTGCCTGGATATACCCTCCACCTCTGTCCCTGCCCCACTGCCTTGACCTAGGGCCTTCCTCACCATTGTGAGCTTCCCTGACCCACACTGAGCTGTTGGTTGGCCCTGGGCACCTGTACCAGACCCACTGTGCTCTTTGTGCTGGTGTGCTCCCAGATGGCTCCTTGCTGGTCAGATCCCTATCTTGTGCCTTGCTGTCATGCTGGTCTCCTAGCTCCTCTTCCTCTGTGGAGTAGCTAGTGTGGCACTCATTGTGAAATTATAGCCCTTATTTACACATTCAAAACCTGTGATTTTCTTAGTTTTACACTGCAGTTTATACAGAATATCCAGCTAGAATTTATTTTCTGTAATATCTCATAAAAATAATGCCAGCAGGTAATTTTCTTAGCAACACACTATTAAAATAACTATCAGATTTCAGTATAGATTGTTTTTTTTCTATTTGAAAGTAATTTGAAAAATGTCCTCCATTTACTCTGCATATGAAAATTAGGTTGAATACAACATTGAACTTTCTCCTTTACTAACTATGTAAAATATAACCCACAATTTCTTGTGAGCTTTCTAGCTGATACCAATGCTATTGCTTCGAGATCTAGAAATTGAAGATAAAGGCATTACATATAATTTTGATATACATAACATTTTTTTTATGTATATTTTAATACATATAACTTTTCTATCTTCAACAACTACTTTGTCATGAGGAAAGAACCAGTCTTTCCAAGGTCATATGGTATCCAGAAGACTTGAGTTATATCCCAGGTTTTATAATATTTTTAAAGCATATTTCTACTGAAGACTGTTTGAAATTTGAACAACTCATTAGAAGACAATATCATTCCTGATAATGTCTCTGGATGGGACAGGGATCAGAGCAGTAAAAAGAATAAGGATTTCATTGTTAGCAAAATGGCTGCAAAGAAACATCTTTTTTAGTATGTCCAAGTGTACAACTCTATATTTAAGAATTAAACAAACATGAAAGACATCTTGATGTTCTTTAGATTTGCCTTTTTTTTGTTTGTTTTGGTTTGTGGTATTTTGTTTGTTTTGTTTTGTTTGGCACTGAAGTAATTCTTCAGAAATGTTTTATTTCTCATTGATTCCAGTTTTAAAAAAAAGTTAGTGGCCTGGGGAAATTTCCAAGAAGAGCTAAAGCAATGATTAAAGAAGTGGGGAAAAAAAGCTTACAGTGAAAGAACTGAGGAACATAATTTACATATTCTATGAAACAGACATTAAATGGCAATTTTATTAAATTTATTCAGGCATGGTCATATAAAAGGTGCATTGTTTGTTCTTTTCTAGGCTTGAAGTAAAGCTGTTGGCATAAAGTTTATATTGTCATGAGCAGTTTAAAAATTGTCATGGAATCTTTTTGACTGGAATCTCAGCTGATTATGCTATTTGTAACATGCCCCTTACCATTGTTTTGGTCTGGTCCCTCTTGGATCTCATTTTTCTCTGGATCAGAAGGGAAGAACCAACAGTCAGAAAATAGCGATGGGGTCTTTCTTACCAGGTTTTTGAAAACACAGAATTATTTTGCAAGTTTTTCCAGATATTGAAGACAATGTGTGAATTCTTTGTTCAACAAAATGAGACTAACTCAAGTCTACTTTAATTTTAGATTGTGAAAAGGAAATATTGCTCTTCCCCTAATAGGGATCTGACAGTGTTAGATATACATTATCTGTATCTCTTATAATGGGTAAATGTAGTTGTACTGGGATTTTGCCTGAATAGTTAAATAAGCTGAGCACTGCATCCCCAGCTGGTCTATAAGGCACACTGCTCAAGGTTACAAACAGCAAAATTACACTTCATGTCTTAATTAAATTAACATGTACCTACCCTTAGGAACACTGACTCCAGTATATTTTGCATGTTACAGTGACAGAATTGCAGTCACCAGGAAAGTGCTATAAGGAAAAAATAAGTCAGCTCTCAGTACAGTGTACTAAAAGTAATACTTTGTTTTAAAAAAAACAAACCTTTTATTTATTAAAAAGAAATGGTTTCAAGGTATTAAACTGAGAGCAACAGTGTTTGGATAGGAATTCTTGTTTTCCCAAACATTCTGTTGTGATACTTGTCACTTCAAGAGTGGTAAGGTAAGAATCATTTAATTGTGCAAAATCAAATTCTTCAGCTACAATGCTTAAACAGGCCTTGTTTGAATGGCAATATTGAAGTTGTTGTGTAAAATCTGTGGAATCTGGTAAAAGCACAGAAGTTCACTGATAAGTGCTCCTGAGCTGCTCTCTGCTTGCCAAACTCTATTGCTGGAATCAAAAAAGAGTCTCTGAGAACAATTGTCACAGGCTATTTCACAAGTAACAGTATTTCTCTAGAATTAGACTGATGCGATACCATTATTTATTCTGTTTGAACAGAAAAAGTGATGGTATCTGCTCATTACTTTGCCAGACTTGATTTATCTGTGTTTTTATCTCTTATGAGATTATGATGGCTAATATTAATATATAATAAATCATGTATAGTTACACCACACAAGTGGATTTGATAATCAAAATACAAGTTGATATTTCACCAACAGTTACAACTACCGGGCTTTTGAAATTTGTGAGGTTTGGGGGGGAAAAAAAGTTTCATTATTTTTTGAAATGTCAAAATTCACTGTTTCCCTAAGAGTCTGTGGTTGCCTTTAATAAACTTTTAATAGCAACTCATATTTCTAATACAAAGCTTTACAAGATTTACAAGAAAAAGATGCTTAATTACTTCTTTAAAATACTCCCATTTTTTCCATTTATGGTCTGATGGTCTTAAAGGTATCCTTTGATATTGTCATAGTGCACTTTTGACCAAAGATATTGCGTATCTTAATGTTTAAATGAGAAGACAACACAAAGAGCGAATACAGCTAAGCTGCACATTGTAACATACATGTTCAGTGTTACTGTTAACAGTGCAAGTAAATCAATTTTTCTCTCAATGAAAGTGACAGGATAGGTGATGAAGAAGCCAACAGTGTCACTCCCTCAGGGGGCAAATCACAGCTGCGGTGATGCAGGCCCTGTTTATTTGTGTCCAAGAAACTCCTCCTGCTGTGTTACATTGCGAGGGAGCAGGCAGGTTTCTGTGCTCCCTCCCCGTGCAGTGGTGTGTGCATGAGGAGTGGCTGCCACTCATCAGGGAGGTCAAAGATTCATGACCTGTGAAAGAGGGGCCAGAAGTGATGGCCCAGGGTGTGGAGGCCACCATCAGGAGAGCACAGGGAGGGCAGAGCCCCTGCCCTGCCTCCCCAACATTCCCATCCCACACTCTCAGGCTGGGCTGGTGGTGGCCATGGTCAGCCTCAGGTGCCAACAGGTTAAATGACAACAAATCATACTTCTTCACTTCCAGCTTTGCTCCTGGGGGTTCTGGAAGGGGAAGCAATGTCTGATCTGTAATCCCAGGCATGTTTGAGCAGTGAAGCTTAAAGGGCTCAGCCCTGGACAGCCACACTCCTTGCCCTCTTCAGAAGCTGCCCTGTGCATAAGGGCATCTGAGGTACTGCAGGGACTGCCCAAGAAGCTGGAGGAAAGTACCAGAAGGTGCCCATTAAACCAGCTCTGAGCAAAACTAATAGATTTATATTTTGCTTCCTTTGTTCCTATCGCTTCATCCATCAGCATGTGGATTACATCAAGTCAGGCTCCCAAGGCCTCATTCTCATTCGTACGAAGGGAACTTCACATCAACTTCACATCACTCTGGTAATATAAAGAGGCATTAAAATGGGTGTAATTCATATTTACATTATTTTTATGGCTCTGTTGCTATTAGAAGAGTGTCAAGCAGCATTAAGAGAAAGCACTATCAGGCTCCTTGGGGTCTTTTCTTCCAGGGATTACTATTCAGAGCCTAAATGACTCAGGGATTGTAAGTGAGCACATCTAAGAAAGGCATCTGTGTCATAAGGTCGATATCAGAAATGCCTGGGAAAAATTACTAGTTTGAATCTACTAAACTCACTCATAAACACTTGGGACATAAGATCTGCTGGAGCAGTACCACTGAATTATCTGGAAGCTGTTAACGTTTTTCACAAGACTATATTGAATAAAATGTTGCTACCATCAGAAGGCTGTTCAGCACTCTACATAATGTAAATAAATTTGAGATAAATATATTGCCTACTGGAAGTATATTCATTTTATCACCACACCATAGAAATATCAGAAAAGTTATCAAGGATTTATAATAGACACAAAATTTATGAACTTGGGGACTGAATGCTTTTCCTGTTGACCTGGGATATACAGATGGAATAATGTTGGAAGTTCTTTTTCTTGTTTCATGTGCAACTTCAGAATATTTGTACAAGTCCAGTATATTGCTGAAAGCTATTTATATCTAAAAAAAAACCAAAACCTTGATATAAGTGGCCTAACTATGCACCTTGGTTTTTTACAAGTAATATCTCAGCATTAAGAATGAGCTTCCAGTGCTAACAGTGTAAACTCTTCAGTTATTTCCACGTTGTTGGCAACTTGTCAGAGAAAATATAGTACAAAAATTTTTATGCACACCAACCACTTTTACCTATAACTTGCAGTGTTTGTTGACATGAAAAAAGGTTTACATTATTTTCTTAATTCTCTTTTAGTAAAGAAATTCCACTTGTTTCTGCAACTTGTTAATATCCTTTCCCTCAGTAGCTCTGCAATTTTATTTTTCTGTGTGTGTGTGTTTGTTTGGTTTTGGTTGGGTTTTTTTGTTTGTTTGTTTGTTTTTTGTTTGTTTGTTGTTTTTT
>VXAU01002502.1:1591286-1640528 GCA_013399695.1 Formicarius rufipectus | reverse complement strand
CTTTTTCCGTTCCTCCATTTTTTTTTTTTTTTTTTTTTTCCCCCCAAATGTCTTGTTATAAAGCATATGCAGTCAGTAGTTTATGGTCTAATGTGAAGAAGGATCTTATTGAACCCTTCCCTGCTGAGCTTTAACCCCAACTCCTTGATTTGTCCTCACCCAGTATTCTCTCACATGCAAGAAATGACAGTTTTGTTGAATCTTTGAGAACAAACAAATAGTTCCTCTTCGTGTGACACGCATTTCAATCAATAAGATTGTTACACAGTTACTTTAGGTTATGACCAACAAACTGCAAACAAAATAAACCCCAAGTAGCCTGTATGGTATAAAATCAAGAATCAGCCAGATTTTCCAAGGACAAAAATGTAATTCCACAAGGTTCTGGTGTTGTCAATACAATACATTTGGACAAACTTGGCACATTTTATGTTGTTGTGAAGCTTACCACTGCTCCATGTGCAGGGAAATGCACCCTTAAGTAAGGGCAATCAGTCAATCTTTAATTTCTATTTTATTAAAGTACCCCGGTATTTTTGTTCGTTTGTTTGTTTGTTTTTAATATAGGGATTTTATGTGGAAAGGTAATGAAAATGAAGGGATAAACATTGCTTCTATTATACTGTCCTAGAAATATTAAAAAAAAAAAAATAAAATGAAGATTTTCTTTTGTTTTAGTTTTGTGGGGGGTTTTTTTGTTTGTTTTTCTTAAAGAAGCTGCCATTGAACGCTTGAAATGCGTAGTATTTGAAGATCAAATATCTACTCATATACTGTTAGATGCAAGATTAATTGGGAAATCTTCAAAGAACATTCTGGTCATCATTAGGTATTTCCTTGACTTTTGCACTGTAAAGATTTTAAAGAAAGAAATTAATCCCTGTATTGTAGTCTTCTAAGACACGTTTCCAATAAATATCCATACAAATATCTCTATATTTTCTGTTAAGTGGGTTTAGATTAATTCTTTCACTGATTTGTGAAAAGCCTAGTCACTGTGAAAGCAGATACTGAATTTCAGGAAATAAGGAGCAGGCTTCAGAGTCTGCATCACTCCTTCGCCAGGTGGTAGAGCAGCTTGTTGCAGCAGTTAAAAGTCAGAGCCATATGGCTCTGATCCACTGCAACTGCTACAATGGAATGAAAAGTTTGGAAAACAGAAAAAAAAAAAAAAAGATGAATGAAGGAGTGAAGAAATAGTCAGTTACTTTGACGAATGAGACAAGGGCTGCTCTGAAAAACAAAATAGTCTCAATCTGTAGAGTTTGATAATTATCTGCTTTGAAGAGAATAAACGCACAGTCTCTCCCAGCTCCAGTAAGACATTCTGGCAGATGGACCCTTATGCCTGTGTGACTTCTCATCAAAATTGAGGAATATATAAGCTTAAAGGTTTACATGGCCTGATACTCCAGTTTTAGAGAATAGGGAATTACCCAGCATGGAATATGTGGATGAAATGGTCAAATTCTGTCCTTGGCAGATGAAATGGTGGATAAAAGAAGTGAACAAGCTGATCAACTTGTACATTCTGGCTGGATTTGAGGGGAATCAGAAGAGCTATCCAGATTATACCAAAAAGAGGTCTAGTCCAAATTCTGCATTTCCATTAGAATTTAATAGATGGATACAGTTTAATATCAGTATCTTCCTTCTTCTCACCTCCCCAAAGATTTTACAGTTAATAATTACGAATAGAGTACCTCTGTATCATCTTACACCACTACAACTGCCTTCTGAAAGTCTTGGAAAATAGTTGAAGAGTATTTTGCTTCTTGGATTTGTATTCTGAAGGATATAGTCTCTGACAAAATGGAAATTAAGGGTAAAATTAATATTAGGAAAACATCAAAACTTGTAAAAAACACAGACTACCAAGATTGTAAAGTTGCCTCTGTTTTCAGATAAACATAACTAGACCCTCTGGATCTCCAAGGAATACCAAAGACCTTTTCAAATCATTAAGTCAGGTGTTCTTGAAATAAAAGTAGGATGCCTATCCTTGCAATGTTGTAGTGGACAGATCAGAGTAAACTGGGATCATAAGCACTGCTACTTTTCACCACTGTGTCTGCTTGTGAATCCTGGCCCTTGTTTTAGTCCTTCAGTGCTGTTGTTTTCAGCACTGTAGAAAACTTCCCACTCTTCCTGAGTCCTCCTAAAGGCCTGTCCTTCCTGGGTACTGGCTGCTGCTTCTCACCATGGTCTCCACATCAGGTGTTGTCTTTCTCTGACTCCTGAGTCCTGTACATCACAACTTCCTAAAATGTCTTTCAAAACCAAATCACTTGCTTTCTAAGAGTCCTCTAAAGCGTTTCACTGCATGTGTTGCTTCTCCAAAAGATGTAAGAGGTAAGTAAAAACACACTGAGAAGATGAGTACTGTGCATATGCAGAGTAGCTGTCCTCGAACAAGGCAGAATTTATGACTTCATTATTTTTTCCAGAGTTAAAATCTGATAAACCTCTGAAGTATTTCCTTTCAGAGGAGTTTATTTCTGACTTTACTTAAGAATTGCACTGTAGAAAGACAATTTTAAGCAGTGAACTCTGAGTGTTTGGCTCCAAACCTTAGTTTCAAAAAATCTCAGCCATGCCAAAACTTGCATACCCAAATCCAGTTGAGCATAGATTTTCAGGTTTCATGCTGGATCTGTGACTCTAACTAAGGAGCCATACAATTCTTGCACAGTAATTTGTGCTTACAAGTGTCTTTACTACTAGCGGCACAGTCATAGTTTGTTGGTATCCTGGATTCTTCTGGAAATGGTGAGACACAGGGGTATGGAATATGACTTGCTAATTTTGATGATAAGGGTTATGCTAAACGTTCTTCATTTTTATGGCTTTGTCCATGGTTCTCTTAATGCTGCAGCACTCTTTCCAATGCCTGTGGGGAAATCTGGATTAAGGTGGTCCTGGATACAGGTATTTTTTGCCTAGTGAACCAAATTTGGTCATCTTTAGTCTATTAGAAATTTTTCCTCTAAACTGCTACACATGGAAAATCATTAGAGAACTGTGTAGCACTGACTATGAAAGCTTGTGGCATTGCAGAGGTATTGAAAACAAAACACTTATGGCTATGTTTGAAGCAACTGGCAAATCTTGTAAGTGAAAATACTCAGCGCTCTTGTCTTAAAAATTTACAGGAAGAGGTATTTTGTATTTCACAGAAATTTATTTTGCAAATACCTGGCAACATCATCAAACATTCAAAGTTCTTAGCTAACAAAAGTATTGGTCTCTGTTGGATTTTATCATAGTTCTACAGTCATACAAAATTTGTAATTTTACATCAAAGAATTTCCCCAACTCTTGAAGAATTCTGCCTCTTCATAGGAAAAAAAACCCCAAAAAACGATGATGAAGTTTATAAAATGAAATGGTTACCTTGTGGAAAAGACCAGCATTCCCTAATGTGCTCTTCCTCCTCTGTGATGATCCACAAGTGGCAGAATTTTAAAGTTTTAATCCAGGATTTTGAATATGGGTAACAACCCCTCTCCCAAATAATCCAGAGTTACACCAATTGTGATTTTTCCAAGGTTGTCATCTTGCTAACGTTAGCTCATTGATGTTTTGTTCATTTGACAATTGTATCTTCAAATTTGTGGTTTATATTTTGGTTCAAAGCTCATACTATATTAAGTAAGTTAAGATTTCAGTAATTTGAATTAGAGAAAACTCAAATCAAACCTCTTCTATCAAAGTGTAAAAATGCTGGTTCAACAGCTGGTTCCTCAGTTTTGGTTTTATATTTGCATAATGTGATTGCAAGGAAAAAAATATTTTTCTCTCAAAAATACTACAATAATTATTTTATTTTTTTTTTCAAAAATGAATTGTATAGCTATTGAGCCAACATGAGAAAATTTGGATTTTTAGGTTCAAAGGTGTTGGAAAGGCAATGTGATATTATGCTAATGATATAATCACTATATTGACCCTGTTGGAAATCTCAGACATAGGGGTAGTTTTGCTCAAATAAGAATTTAACTAAAATACTAAGGACTACTTTTTTGGGATAAGGATAGCAACTGGAAGGTGTTTGGGGAAACAGGTTATTTAGGATCTAAAAGTTGTGGAATATCTAAGCCTTTGATCTTGCCAATACTTATCCAGGGACTAATAATGAATCAAAAAGTTTGCACAGAACACTCCAGGTACTCTCAGGTGTTAGAAATATATATGATGCCAAATGAGATAAAAAATAGCTGTTTTTATTAATACTTCTTTTTGCAAAGGCCACATGCCATCAATTTTAGGCTGCTTGCATGTCAGCATTAACCTATAATAAGGCAAATGTTGCATTTAAATTTTCTATTATGTGTAGCAAAAACTTTCCTGTTTTTCTCTGTGTTCTTATAGGAGCTGAGTTCTGCTTCTCCATACAAAGATTAAATGAGAAAGTATACCTTGAAACAGCTTTAATGTGCTTTGCCTTAGTAATGTTTATCTTGATATTGTGATTATTGTGGAATGCTTAATCCTTTTAGTGCAGCACAACAATTCAGTAGTCAAAAGAAAGGGAAGTGGGGTGTGTTATCCTGTTGCTGTTGTTGGTGAAGTAATATTCATCTTCAACAGACGATTGTTGGAATAAATGACCTATGTCTAATGTTTTAATATTCAACATAGCATATACTAACGGAATGTGAAGGGCACCACAGTGACATTAGTGTGTTATTGAAAATATAATTTGAGTGTAAGTTCATCCACTTAATATTTTGTTAAAAATATTTTATGGAATATACAAGAAGGAATGTGTGCTTCATTCTTAGATCTATACAAGCTTTTCCTTTCTCCTGAGGTCAGCTGCCTGACTAAATGAATGTACTTTTATAAAGCAAGGTGGCAGCAAGAAACTTCTGACAGGAAAAAAAATGGTTTAGTGTGCTCATTTTTCAGGAGTGCAGCAAAAAGATGAGATGTTAGCCATGACCAGTGTGTGCCTTCTTTCTACATGTTTGTACCCACCCTCACCTAATAATGCTTATTGTCTCAGTGTTAAAATCAGTGACTTTGTGAAAAATCATCAGTGCTTTGTGCTGAAGTGTTTTAGCTCAAGTGCTGAAGAAAACCTTATGGTTACTATGGCTTTTAATAACTCCTTCATCCTGTGGAAGATTTAAATCATACATGTCTAGGGATGTATTTATGGAGGGTAGATTTAATCATCTGTGTCCATCTAATGTGTGCAGGCTCTTTTAAAATAAAGTAATTTTTATCTCTGCTGCTCTTGCTGGAAAGAGAATTCTCTGATGGTGTCATTTACTTTAGCATGAATGCAGATTTTCTTTTAACTGTGGATACCAGCCTATAGGAATTACTTGCCTTGATATATTTGCCTTTTTAAAAAATAGTATAGAAGCAAAAAAAACCCTGGGAAATATCCTGAGAATAAGAACTCTCTACCTGTGACTGCTAGAGGGGAACTAAGCAGTTTCTAAAATAAAAATCAATAGAAAAGCTGTCAGGCACTGGCAACTTATTTACAGGGGAAAAAAATGTGTCTTTTAAAATTTCTTGTCTTAATTTGCTTTATACAGGTGGATTTTTGCTTTAATCTGGTTTAGGTGACTAAATCTCCTTTAAGAATTTTTGTTAATTATGTCTTCAATGAAAGTGCCAGTTTTTACACATACCGAGAAATTTCTAAAAATCAGATTTTTTAATATTTTAAATCTTTCAGGGTTTTTTTTTTGTTTTGTTTTGTTTTTTTTCCCCCCTCACCTGTCTTTTTAATCTTTTCACATGGAGCTAATAGTGTATTATCTACTTTGTCTGTTCTGTAACTGATCTCTTTAAACTGTTTCATTATGTTTCACTCTTACCTGAAACTAATGCATCTGGGATCCCATCTTGAGACATAGAGGACTACTAATAGCTCTTAGATGATTCTGAAAATCTTCTTTTAAATTCTAAGACCTTGTCTAGACCAGGATTACTGTTATAAATGTGTTTGTTGGCTAATTCTGATGGGTCCTTTCATATCAGTTTAGATAAGGGGGTTGTCTGCTTGGTAATATTTTTCTGCATTTTTAAAAAGAGTTGTGGGCTTGACTGTCTTCTGTTTTTTGGTTGGTTTTTGTTTTTTAGTGTGCGTAGCTATCTGTATGAAATATGGCCATATATGTAATTTCTACTTGTTTATATATATAACCTATTTTGCACAAATATGTAAACTAGCTGCATCTGTTTATGTACAGAATGTGATTAATTGATTTCAGAATATGACCAATAGAATAGGTATTTTGAGGGAAATTCAGCACTTCTATCCTGTTTTAATAGAAAAAAACCCCACGTGATTAGAGTAGAAAATGTTTTCAAATAGTTTGAAAGTTGTGTGTAAGTAGAAACACCAAAAATACATGGATATAAATGACAATATTACAAAAATAGAAACTGTAATATTACCAGAATCATTTTGATGGACCACAATATGGAATTAAGAGTCCTGCTGTTAGTAATAATGAAAATGTATATTTCAAGGATACAAAGATAACTTTGATGTTATGATAGGAATAAACAGTATTTTCAAAATTCTCACCAGGGACATAGATTCCTAAATACCAAATTCCAGTTCAACTTGACAAAGTAAGACAGGAAAAAGAGTGAATTGATGAATGTCTGGACAGAAGTCTCTATGTCTTTACACATGTGCACGATTAGATACTGCTGTAACTGCATTTTATGCTACTCTTTTGCAAATAAACACAAACCTGTTCGAGCTTTCTTTCTGTTTGCATTATACATATTTACCCTTGGACTAGGAGGTCTGAACCATAAAGTGACACTAGCAAACAAGGCATGTTTGAGTGGAGGGAAGGTGGATGAGAGGGGAAGAAGTGAGGTGGGCTTACTGAGAAGTAAAATTACTCCTCTTTGTAAACCCCAGAAGCCTGGGAATTGTGTCCTGAGATAATTTCCTGTCTGGGAAGTGCTGGTGGGAATGGAAGGTGCTGGCTGTAACACCTTCAGGTCCATTGCATTTTCATGTAGAGAATAGCTATTACTATTGACACTCCTAGGTCACTAATATCCTTAGAAGACAGTGTTGATAATCTGAAAACACTGGCCTGACAGAACAGAGCTGTCCTGGTTAGTCTGCCCCAAAGTGCACAGTCCAGGGCAGTGAGCCATCCTGTCCTGCCAGTTCTGTGCCACCAGAGGAATTATCAAACTGGTAGAACAAAAGATCTGGCACAAAGCAGAGAAATTCTCTTTAGTGGACTTCAGAGTCCATTCATTATTACCTGTGGCTTTAACCAAACAACTTTCCTACAGGTCTTTTAAAAATGATTGTATATACTATTATTTTTTATCCTGCCAAAGTGTTCCTACTGATGACATGCAGAGGTGAAAAGCAGACTAACACTACAAAACAAATTTAATTTAAAAATTAATTTGAAATTTGAAAGCATAAAGGCTTTCACTGCACTTTCTTTGCTTTATTTATTTTGTAGTAAAAGAGAAGTTGCCAGGGGACACTCTGCCAGGATCAAACATGAATCCACTCTGTCTCCTTTTGGAAGCAAACACAAAACCTTGCTACTGCAAGCACTGTCATTCACTTCAACCTGCAAATTTAAAGTAATCTTCCTTCCCTTTGTCCACTAAAAATGTTAACTAATTAAAAAGAAAAAAAAAAGAAAGAAAGAAAGAAAAAGTCTCAAACAAAGCTCTTACATCTAAATTGGGAAAAGCCAGACTGAAATCCAGTATGTGTTTCAGCTGTTCCTTTCACATGGAAGGTGTCTGGCTACTGCTGGGATAGTGGCACTGGGAATTTTTGTTTGATGCTCATCTTTTTTTTTGAGCTGTTCTATAGTACTGACTGAATTTGTATGTGCAGAAACTATTAGAATATGAATTCTGAAATTGTCCACTGCAGTCACATGCAAAAAAGGAAATTTTCAGAAGTCTGATGTAGAGGTTGGATATCTGTGCTATTGTCTGATAGAATCATAATTAATTTCTCTAAGTGCTGGATGATAACATCATGAAGACATTGACACTCAGATAATACCCCACTGGCCAAATTGCACTCAGAATTTTGTCTTATATTGACTGCTTGAATTCCAGCCCTTGGGGGAAGGATGCTCTTACAAAGAAAAACCTGTATTTTTGCATGTGTCTAACTTTATTAACTCCACCACTTTTGTCAGAACAACTTTTCAGTGCTCTACAAACAGGCAGAGTTGATAAAGGAAAAAGTAAAGTTAGCTCATCCAGGAAATGAACTAATTCGGTTTTGCTTTTATCAGTTTATTTTTGACAGAGATCCTTTCAAAAGTATCTGAATTCCTCTCTGTTGGATATCTGTCAGAAGAGAAAGAAAGTTATTATAAAACAAATCCCCCAAGCTGAGATGAATCTTTCCTTTTTTTGATACAGCTGTAATCCTATAATTCTGCACAAACTGGTATTAGGATAGTAATAATGCAAAATACAATATATCACAGCTGTTCTCTTGAAATTTGATAAAGAATGATGACTTCAGATGGATGATTCTAGCGTAAGGAATATCTGAATGTGTTGTAAGATTAACCCAGGAAACAGTGACAAGTATTACCCCACTGACATTGGCTTCCATGTCACAGAATGTACTCAGCATTCTCTGCATGTACCCAAGGCCAAAGCAGAGCCTTTTGCAGCGGCCACTGATGGCTTTCAGGGGGCAATGAGTTCAGTAGGTGCAGGGTCATTGTTGTTGTGGGGATCATTGTACATGAGACTTTTGTGCCTCAAGATTCAACCTGACAACTGCTTCACTGGGATTTATTTAGTAATAATTTTCTCTTCTTTGAATGAGTATATCATGTCTTCCAGAAGAGCTTGGAGCTACAACCCAACTCAAATTATTTTAATCAAGAGATCTCTCTACCATGCCTATGGCTGAACTCTAATAAGGAAGAGAAACTGAGAATGGGAATTAAGACTGCATACTGGATGGGATGAATCTGATGGGACCCAGAAGGATTTCATTACCAAACTCTTTAGCATGCCTTTGCTGCTGTGATAGCTGTTTGTAGACTAAAAATCAATGATGTTTTCATTGTTGCCAGCATGGAACTTTGTGCCATCACAGCTAATTCCCCAAGTACCTGGGGTTGTCTGAGAGGTTTTGGAGCAGACAGGAAACAGCTATTGCTCTGAAAATATAACCTGAAATTGGAAGCTGTGATTGTGGAGTGCACACCATTTCTTCTACCCTCCTTCCCCTCTCTGTTCTTATCCTCTCACAGCCAGATATCTACTGCAAAGAAACCCCACGGAGCAAGAACAGATCACCCAGAATAAGGTGCCAAGATGGTGACCCTCAGGCCACATCCTTCCAAATCTATGATTGAGGAGCAGTTGATATACTGTGTGGAAACTGCTGTGACTTTAACCAAGCCTGTGTTCTGATAAAGCACTAATAAAGGGTATCTGTTGGCCAGGTTTGGCTTCTCCTACTTGAATACTACATGTGCCTAGGAAAAGTATAAGGAAACAAACATCTTGATGAAAAAGGGTAAGTGTTGTAGCAATGAACATAAACCGGTGCTTGATTTTTTGATTTGTTTAAATACACTGTATCTTTTCACTGATGTCCTATCAATTTTCATTTCTTTCTTTAAATGCCCATTACTTTCACATGTAGATTTATTTTTCATTTAATATTGAAACTCTCTTAGTACCTGCATAGTCAGAAATGCCTGCCTTTGTGAAAAACGAAACAAACCAAAAAAATATAACTGAAAATTGGAGCATGGCTGCATTTTTATTCTAATTGAAAATAAATACATAAAGCTGCCAGTTGTGCTCTGTCTTTTGCCTGATGAAAGGTCATTCGCAATCTTTTTTATAGTTAATGGAATGCACCGTTGTGATTATACTGAAATCTGAATGCCTTCGGAAAGTTTGAAAACTAAACAATTGTATGCGAGATAACAGAGAAAAATAATTTCCTTTGAAGAATGACCTTTCAAAAGTGACTAGTCCACATCTTTTCACTGATGCCAACATGTCAGCTTCACATTGTGTACAAACCTCCCTGTCTCTGCCATATGCAAATATCCTCACTAAAATGGTAAAATAACTCTACGTATCATAATTTTTTTTCTTCACAAATGTTCATCAGATAATAGCTTTTAAACATCTTTGAATACAGAACATTGGAGGGGCTGTCAGCTCAGCCAGTTGATTTTGTTTACAAAATGTCAGCATTTCCTTTTTTCTGAAAAGGACAGATGATAGTGTCTTCTGAAGAAAGGAACCTCAGACCAACTCTCAATTTCCACCATCAGCAGTGACCTCTACTGTCCTATTCACAGGAACAGCCGTAACAAAAGGTGATTGTTGTATACATGAGAAGAGAAAAAAGGTACAAGAATGTCAAGATAAATGAGATAAGATTATACTATATCCATTATAATTTTCTAGTAAAAGATTGTGCTATATTTATCTGTGCAATTTCTTCAGAAATCTTCAAATTCAATTTTGAACAAATTAGAGTAAAACTAGGCGCATGCAAGCTTCAGGCCTTTCTTTTAGATGAATGATTTATGGTCACTAAAGCCTACAGTTACCAAAGAGAAAAATGAGAAAGAAAAATACTTAAGAAAATATTCATAAATCCTCTTTAAGACTAATCAAACTCTTTCCATTCTATAGCTAATTTTTACAAGGTATGAAATACATTTTATTTTCAGAACACAGCCTGCTTCTCAGAATTATTTGCATATGACAAAAAGATAATAGGAAAAAGAAATGCATAGATTCCTTATCAGAAAAGCATTTCTGTGGCTACTGAAGAAAACACATGCTGTTACTGGACCATTTATGACATTGGAATGTATGTCCAAATTGATGACAGGAATTACATAACCTTATGCCACATTCTGACTATGCTTACATCCTTCTGGCTTTCATTTTCTGTTACAGTCTAGAGATGCTATTTTTCTGTCCATCATCGACTCATGGATAGAGGTCTCTGCTTTTTGGATTTCTGTGCCCATAAAATGTTGCCTAAATAGAGGTAATGCAGCTTCAGAGGCGAACGCCAACTGAGCCTTTGATACCCAAACATTGACAAGGTCTGTGTACTATTTCATGTATTAAAAAGAAAAGCATAAATGCACACACTGCATCAAAATAGCACTGTTCTGTGAATAATGCCTCATATATTGGTGCTATTCACCCGGCATTGGGTGATCAAGGTGTTACAGTCTGAACTTGCCTTCTGAAAACATATAGTTTTATGATTCCATGCACTTAAGATTTATATGCAGGGCAATCAGTTTGTACCAGTGAAATTTTAACCAATTGCTAGGTGGCAGGTGATCTGTAGGACTGTTTTTGAGTTTAATTATGTCATCTAAAGGCCCGTAACTTTTTTTCATCTGTTGCATTATGATAATCTAGAACACGGGCTTCTTCCCTCTCAGTAACATCTCTTCAGTGTATGAAGTGCTTTCTAAGATTTTGAAATAGAAGCCAAAGGATTCTGTATCACATTTTGCATCCCTATTATGTTTCATAGAGTGGTAGGAGAATCCAGCTGCATGCTTTCCTGTCTGAGAAGATTATCTATTTATTTAGGTTACTTTTGTATACCAAGTTTTTTTTGTCATCTGCTCCTTCTAGCAGCAGCAGTTCTTTTCCTTTGGTGTTAACATGGAAGTATGAGTCACATTTTAGAAACTTCTGCATTATTTTAATACATTTAATTATATTATATGCTTGTCTACCCATTCATATTTTATTTCAATAACTTTCAAGCTCCTATCCAAGCCCAAAAGAATAGTTGTCATAATATTTGACTTCCTGTGATTCTAGTCTCAACATCTAGAGGGACAAAGGTTCATCCTAATAATCTATTATAATTGGTCCCTTTGCACAATTAATAAGCCAAGTCTTATCAATCAGTGACTTTCTGTTTGTGTAGCAAGTGCTGCAGATACTGTGCAGAGTAAAATCTTATCTGTCAGAGAAACTCTGAAGCGGAGTAAGAAGACGGCTGTGCTGGGTTTGGCTGGTGTATTGTGCAGAGTGGCTGGTATGGGGCTGTGTTTTGAATTTGTGTGGAAAACATTTTTGATAATTTATGGATCTTTTCCTCACTGCTCCGCAGTGCTTGCACAGAGTCAAGGCCTTTTCTGCTTTTCACACCACCGTATCACTCAGTGGGCTTGAGGGGCACAAGGAGTTGGGAGGGTACACAGGTGGGACAGCTGATCCCTACTGACCCCAGGGATATTCCCTACCATGTGGCACCATGTTTAACATAATAAAACTGGGGGAAGAAGAAGGAAGGGGAAAACGTTCAGAGTGATGACATTTGTCTTCTCAAGTCACTGTTACACACAATCAAACCCTGCCCTCCTGGAGGTGGCCAAACACCTGCCTGTCTGTGGGAGACAGGGAATGAATTCCTTGTTTTGCTTTCCTTGTGTGTGGCTTTTGCTTTCCCTCTTAAACTGTCTTCATCTTAACCTATGAGTTTTCTCACTGTTACCCTGCTGATTCCCTCTCTCACACCACTGGGCAGAGGAGTGAGTAAGCAGCTGTGTGGGGCTGACTTGTCAGCTGTGGTCATACCACAAAAATAGCTTATGATCTGAGATATTTCCTAATGACTTTTGAGGGAAGATCCCATTCACAGAACTCTGTTTGGCAGGGAATTGTTTAGGTGAGCCATCAGCTGCTATACATAAAGGAAACAACTGTTAGGGCTTATGAGACACAAAAGAGTAGTTTTGGAAGCCTGTGTTACCCAACTGCTTTGCATGGTAAGCAGTCAGTGAAAGTAGCAGCCATGAATACATTGGAAAACCTCCCACACATCCAGGAGGACTGCTTCGAAGGTAAGAGTGCATCAGTAGCTCCGGTGTTTCTGGAGAAAGTACATTCTGAGTGAGGCCACTGCAGCGGGATGTAATAAACAACGATCCTGAGGTACTTGAGATGGTCTATGTTTAAGTTAAATATCAGGCTTGTGAAGGAGAGGTGGGCAGCTTCATTACTCTCCTTGCCACCTGCAATGCAGCACTAGTAGTGCTGGGATGTCCCTCATCTGGGGAACTATCAGTGCATCTTGCATGGGGGACAGAGGGCTCATGCAAATTTCACTTCCTCCTTTTCCACCACTCAGGATGGATGGGCAGAAGCTATTTATCCACACCAATTGCAGAAGTTATCCTTCCCTTCCAGTCTTCTTCCAGGGTAACAAATTCCAGAGCCAGCGAAGACCATCTCATTCATTCTCTGTTGCTCATTGTCAGATGCAGAAATTGACCTTTCTTAGGCACCCTCTGAGAAAAACCACATAAAGGTAATAACTAAATAAGTCAAGTGAGGTTTAGAATGACCGTGTAAATTAGGTGAGGAGAATATTCCATGATGATTGAAGTGATGGTAGAAGTGCAACTGCCTCATTCACTTCTGCCCTGGAGGTTTCATCTGAAGATGGTCTATTTCTGAAAGCTGTCACTGCTGGACTTTTTCCAGATCTGAAAAGATACTTTTCTATGGCATTGATAAAAATGTGACCATCAGGTCGAGGAAGGTGACTCTGTTACTCTGCTCTGCTCTCCTGAGCAGTTCACCTGGAGTGCTGCGTCCAGCTCCAGTGTCGCCAGCACGGGAAGGACATGGACATGATGGAGCGGGTCCGGAGATGGCCACAGAAGTGATCAGAGGGATGGAGCATCTCTCCTGTGAGGAAAGGCTGAGAGAACTGGGGCTGTTCATCCTGGAGAAGAGAGGGCTCTGAGACCTTATAGCAGCATTCCTAAAGGGGCTACCAGAGAGCTGCAGAGTGACTTTTATGAGGCCATGTAGTGACAGGACAAGGAGGAAATGGCTTTAAGCAGAAAGAGGGCATGTTTAGAAATTTTTGACTGTGACAGTGGTGAGACATTGGAACAGGCTGCCCAGGGAAGCTGTGAAAGTCCCATCCCTGGGAGTGTTCAAGGCTAGGTTGGAAACAGCTCTGAACAATGTGGTCTAGTGGAAGGGAGTTTGCAACTATATGCTCTTTAAGGTCCTTTCCAACTCTAACCGTTCTATGATTCTGTGACTCTGCAGGAAGTCTGGAACTGGATTGTAGCATTTCTAAGGGTTAAATACGAGGGTAGCTTTTGGGAAGGAGGGGGAACACAAGTGAAATCAAAAGTATTATATGAAAACCAAAAAATGCCATATCTGAATTTTCTGGTTTATTTTTTTGTCTTTTGTGTTGCCAAAGACATTCATCAGGAGAGATGCCTAGGAGTTCTTATCCTGCTGTTTTGTTCTGGAATTCATAATCTCTCCTTGAAACATCCTAGTAATTATCACAGTATCTATTTGTTCATTTGTCACATCAGTGAATGAATGAAACATCACTTTCAGTAGACTGAACTTAGTGAAAGAAAAAGCAGGTCTTCCAAATGGTTGCAAATAAAAGTAAATGTAAACAAAAGGTAATTAAAGAATGCTTTAAAGAATATACTGATTTATGCATCTTTTAAATTACTATCTGTTGGATTAGGGAAAAAGGGTCAGTATGATAACGTCAAATAAAATGTGATTTCTGAACAGATATCACACTTTGATTTAGATTCACAGTATCTTTATTTAGAATGTTGAGTTTGGGTGGAGGTGTTTTGTTTTTTTTTTTCATATCTGAGATGCTTGTGTAATACCCAAATATGGAATCCATTTTGGAATCAACAATAACAAGTGACATAAGGTTTTGTTCCTGATGAGCTAACATGGCTCCTGTCACATACATAGAGAGGACAAGTTAGGCAAACAAGATGAAAAAACGTGAATGAACTTAAAGTTACATAGAAACAAGTAGAAATTGAGTCTCTTGGTTCTCATTCTAGTACATTAGAAAATTACCATCTGAATATTTAATACTCCATGCTTGAGATTTAGAGCAACTTGTGGGCTAAACATCTGGAACAATTTATGTTTCAAACTTAGGCTACTGACAGAGCAAAGCAATTGCATATCAGCAGTGAATCCTCCCCTTGTTTTTAACATACAAAATAAGGTGATTTTAATTCTATAACATACAATATGTCATTAAGTACGACTGATCATTCAATCAAAAGGATACAGATTTTTCCAATGCATTAGAACTAATTCAATAACACAAATAGATAAGCTACACACAGGAATTAATAATGTGCTTGTTAAAATATTTATGGAGTTAATTTATTCCATAAATTGAACTGTAGTTCATTGAGATTGTTTCATTTTAATATTTATATGGACAAACTATGTCATAGATGCTAAAAATGTTGAACTTCAAACACACTTTTTGATCATTCTGATTTGTATAAGTGCTTTTCAGTGTAGGGGGCATATTCAGTGAAAGATAAAAGAAAAAATATCTTGATATATCTTAAGGTGATAGGTGAACAAAGTGAAGACCTAAATAGAAATAGGTCACAAATTCTCACTTGCATATAATAAATATTTTAATTCAGGTTACTGTAAAATGCTGTTTGCAGTAACTTTGCAGAGAAGTAGTTCAGAGTGAAGTGACTTTAGAACAGGAAATCTAAATTATATTTTCTGTCAGAATTTTATTTGAAAGAAGTGCTTATCATTTGAAATCAAAATTAATTCATTACTTACAAATCATATACTGGAAGTAAAACCATTCGTCTAACATGTGATCAACCCACACACATTTTAGTTTGTCGTTCTTCTCTTTCTTTTTGCAGGTGTTGTTAAAAAAATGCAGAAACCTCCACTTGCCAAGATGCATGTGTACTTAGCTATTTGCAGCTTTAAATGAGAAAATAAGCCTTCTTAGAATTCTGAAAATGTTGGATTTGTTTTTCCCAGCTGGAGAGTGGGGTTTGCTTCGTTTTCACAAATATGTCTGTGTCAGAATGTTCTTGAGCTCTATGCCAGGAAACTCTGCTGCACGTTATGGAACTCAGCGGAGGGAAAGAGGATTGACTCTGCCTTTGGCAACTGCTACATTCACCTGATGATGAAAGTAGCCTTGGTGATTTTCAAATATGATTGTTCCTGTGAAGCAAAATGGTGGATTAGACAGTGAATTTTGAGACTTCATGCTTTTTTTAAATGTGTATCTCCAACAGTTGCATATAAAAGGTGACCTTTCCTCTGAAATATTCCTGCACTGTACTCCAGGGGTTGTTACATGGATTCATAGGGGTACCAAACCATTATGTATAGAGAAAATGAGAATTATTTTTTCTATAAATCAAGTATTTGGGCTGTAGTTCTTAGAATGTTGTATGTGTATCCAAATAAAAATGAGATTCAGAAAATGAGGATATATTAATGAATCTGACTATTGCTCAATGTCTACCTTTGTTCCCATCACTTTCCCTACAGTATGGGAATATCTTAATAGGGAGTCATGACAAAAGTCGAAAAATGCATAATTACAATTACTTTTTCCATCATCACTTACTGGCCTTCTTTATCCCACTCTATGCCCATACATATTTTCTTGAGATATGCATAGTGTGACATAATCTAAAGAGGAATATCATTACTTGTGTTGATATGAGGTAAATAAATTAATATGGGAAGCTGTGGTTTAGTCTCTTCAGTGAAAACCATATTGATACAACCTTCTTTGCTTGTTGCAGCTTTTCTGTACCATAAGAACATTTTAAAATGGTAAAACTGACCTCCTGTGAAATACATTATGTATCTTTTAAGAGCTTTTAAATAATGGCATGCGAATTTAGTGAGCTCACCTTCCCTATACAGATAGAACTTTAATAATACTCTAGATACACTAATAATGAATACAATATTTGAATAACATTTTATAAATTATTCTTCTTTTTCTTATAAAAAGTCTTAAAAAACGTTGTGAATTTAGTAAAGACGTAACTAGTTATAAATATATAGATAGATAGCTATTGCTGTCATCAACAATTTTTTTTTTGCTTCTACTAATACACTTTTTCATTTAATTTTTCCTGTGATTTAACTATTCCTCTGTCTGTGTATATAACTGTTAGAACAAAGACAACAAAAGTTGTACATTGGGATATTGCAAGAATGCATTTCAGCCTACTGTTTGTGCACCTCTGGCAAAGTCTGGAGTCTACAGAAGAGAGGAGGCTCTTGCCATTGGAGAGCTGCAGGTGGAAGAGGCAGCACACTTTCTTCCACTCATAAAAATTGACTTTTCATACTTCTGAGATCAGCAGTACCATACTACTTCTAACCAACAGCAGTCTTCAGGTGTCCTTGTCACTTTGACAACAAAACCTGGAATTTCATGGTCCTTATGTGATCAAGTAGTAAAATTATATATCCCTTGCACACTGTCATCAGAATGAATATTATACATATTATATCATTATATTAATGTTTATATCCCTATTGTTATAGGTCTCTCTCAAGCTTGTAAATCCTAAGCTAAATGAGTTATCACCTGATCTCTCTCTAGGTGGAATTGTGTGAGACCACGAGCCAGTCCCAGAACTGACCACTGCCAGATGGGGGGATTTCTTCTTACGCTGCTGCAGGAGCAGCTCATCCTCGTTCTCCCTCTTTCGCATGGTGTGATGCTGCCCCTTTTCAGGCTCTAGTCCAGATCATTGCAAAAAGACTGATTGCTCTAACCCAGCAGAAAAGCATCTGAAATAGTCTTGTGGAGAGGTCTGATGTATGTTACAGCTAAAGCAAGGTAAACAGAGACAGCATGCAGCAGGGAGCAGTGACAGGGTGTTAGATTGGCTCAAGCTGTCTTGTGTAATTTTGTTTTTGAAACTGAAGTGACACAGCTTTCATAGCTTGGGTATGAAAAATAGTGTTAGTTCTGGTTGGTGTTTTTCTTGTTTGAGTTTTGGTGGGTTTTTCCTAAACTATGTATTAGTGCTAGTACTTATCATCCATGCTGGTTTTGCTGGGATAGAGTTCATTCTCTTCACAGTAGCTAGTATGGAGATGTGCTTTGGATTTGCGCTGGAAACAGCACGGATAATTCAGGGATGTTTTCATTACTATTGGGCTGCATCTACCCAGAGCCTTTTCTACCTCTCACATTACCACACCAGTGAGTGGGCTTGGGGGCACAAGGACTTGGGAGGCAACACAGCTGGGACAGGACACTTCAACTGACCCAAGGGATATCCCACACCATATGGCATTGTGTTCAGTGTATAGAGCTGTGAGGAGAAGGAGGGAACAGGTGGGAGGCTCAGAGTGGTGGTGTTTGTCTTCCCAAGTCACCATTAACACATGGTAGATCCAAGCTCTCTTGGGGATGGCTGAACACCTGGCTGCCCATGGAAGGTGGTGAGTAAATTCCTTATTCTCTTTCGCTTGCATGCATGGCTTTTGCCTTCTCTGTTGAGCTGTCTTAAGCTCAACACAAAGGTTTTTCTCATTTTCTCTCTTTTGATTCTCTCCCCCATCCCACCCGGGAGGAGTGAGGGAGCAACCAGATGGGGTTAGTTCATGACATCAGCCATTCAGAAAGCTTACTTTCCAGATACCCTGGAATTTATTTGAAAAGAACAACTAAAATGCTAAGGAGTTGTGGTTTCTTTTTGTTTTGTTTTGTTTGGTTGTTGGGTTTTTTTTGTTTGTTTGGTTTGGGTTTTTTTGGTTTTTTTTGTTGGTTTTTTTTGTGTTTTGGTTTTATTTTTGCTTGTTTGTTTTGTTTGTTGGTTGGTTTTACTTTAGTGGGGTTTTTTTTGTTTGTTTTGGGTTGCATTTTTTGTGGATTTTGAGATTTTTTTTATGTTTTGTTTGTGGATTTTGTTTTTTTGGGGGAGTTTTTTGTTAGTTTGGAGGGTTTGAAGGGTTTTTTTTTCATTGTTTGTTTTTGTGTTTTTTTAATGTTATTTTACAACTCCTCTTAATACTTAACCCAAGTTGATCAAAGCTTTAAGAAAGATACATCTGAATCTGTTTCTATTCCACCATAAAATGAATTACCAGTGATTAAAGAGTTGCTGA
This sequence comes from Formicarius rufipectus, assembly GCA_013399695.1. Classification (NCBI taxonomy): domain Eukaryota; kingdom Metazoa; phylum Chordata; class Aves; order Passeriformes; family Formicariidae; genus Formicarius; species Formicarius rufipectus. Next base: position 1,621,580 of record VXAU01002502.1, on the reverse strand, counting down.
ATATTTAAAAAAATTTTTACTAGAACATTAAGTTAACTATTTAACCTTTTTGAACAGTGAACATTGACCTATTAGGGAAGACAAAACTCAAGTAATAAAGGATTATATACCAACTCCCCCTGCCCAATATAGACTTGTGATCAGGAAGTTGATGATTCTCAAGATCCAGCAAAGTGTTCCCAGTTCTCTTTCACTCCCAAGAAGCATTTTATGTCCCATTCAAGGCCCTGTTGGTACAGACATCCTGATGTGACCCTGCTCAACCATCTGGTCCTTGAAATATTGTTCCCTTCAGCATCTCCAGGTTGCCTTGCTGTCTATTTAGAAATGAGTAGGAATACCTGAGGAGTAGCTGGGAACAAAATTAAACTCCCAAATATGACATCCATCACATGATCATTGAAATAGTTTGAGCTCTGCACACAGTTGCCATTTGTTAGTGACAGTCATTGCTATGTTCACTTAAAAGTTGTACGTATAAAAATTATTTTCTTTGTATAGAAATCAATTTCTGTGTCAAATTTTATGTTTTTACTCACCTGAAAACACGATAAATTTATTTAAAAAAAAAAGAATAATATTTCAAACCAAATCTTCTATAGGTAGAAATTTCCTTTTTCTTTTTCTTCTTTTTTTTTTTCTTTTTGTCCTAAAATAACTATATTGTATTATAAATAGCTTTGAAACTTAATGTGGATGACTTTCGACGGTTTTCTTTTTTAATGAAATAAATAAAAATTTCATTGGGATAATCATGTCATGGTTTAGTAATGAATATGGAAAATGCTTTCATTAAAAAAAAAACAACAAAAACCAACCAAACAAAAACAAACAAAAAAAACCAAACAAAAAACCAACCAAACAAACAAAAAACCACAACAAAACATACAGATCTAGATTTAGACTAAATAGTGACTTATTTAACTTCTAATATAAGCCAACATACATTTATAAAGCAGTTGAGTCCAGAAACACACAGGGATATTTCAGCAAGCATCTGTTTACTTCAGAATCAAAATTTGCTGTGCAGCATGTTATTCAAAATTATAGGTAAACTAGAATTAAGAAAACCTACAGTAAAATAAAATATTCAATGGAAAGTATTGGCAGAAAAGGTGAGTACATACCTTTTAAAAACACTGAGCAAAGATTTACTTTTATGATCCTACAAATATTTCTTTCACTGTCAGAAAAAAAAAAAAAAAGGGAAAAAATACCTCCCCAAAAACCCCAAACCCACAATAAAACCAACAAATAGAAACTATATATTCCACTTCATTTTATGTGTGATGATAGCAGTTACTTGGTCTTTCAGAAGTAAAGGTCTTCACAGGAATTATTGCTAAGAATTTAGGACTTAGTTATCCTAAATTATCTGAGATTATTGACTTTAATGAAGTTACTTTCAGAAAAGGACATAATTTTTCCACTTCCTGAAGGTCTGTTGAACATTTTTAATTTTTTAATTTTTTTTTTTAATTGTTAAAAATAAGCTGGAATCCCTTTTTCTAGCCATACTACTTGATGCTAGGAATAGTTTTGAGAAAATAGGATAATGTTATTCACCTAGAATCTTTGAACTATTTTTTTTTAGGAAACATACTATTGATTGTGTCAGCATTTCTCACACCTCATGTGAAGGCTCAGCATGGAACAACAACTCACTCTGCAATGAAACATAGGACATGATTGCCTTGAATCGATCTTATTAGCCCCAAAAGCACTACAATACTTTCCTCAACTACACTGACATAGAATTTACCCTAATTGATTTCTAAAAATATAAATATATACGCTGCTGCCATTTTATTTTATCCCATTCTAGACACAAAACTCTTCTGACATATTGAGCTTTGCAACCAAATACCTACATGAAAGGTTAATTGGAAGGAAAACAAAATGTCTGTGCTCTGTCTCAAAACCCAACCTCACTGAAGCTTATAGAGCATGATTTTAAATAGCATATTAGCACTGAAAGACTTCTGTATGGAATTACCTGAAACTAGCACATCAAATCTGCGCACAATTTCTTCCTATGTGTAAAACTGGAAGCCTATTTAAAGGTAAGTGCTTAAGCTTTCAAAGATGAGCTTTTGGATATTATTTTATTTGATGTGCTATAATGAATTGCTGCATCAAATTGATGGGAACAAATGTTGCAGTACAATAACTACTAGTGAAGCTTGTCATATAAGGCTGATTACCTATAAAAGTTACAGGTTGAATTCTTCTTTCAGTTAAATTGTTATGAGACCAGCATTGCTCAGTTTCTCAGGAGTTACAAGCGATGTCTTTCAGCAATTACACGTCTGCCTTTGAGTAATTTTCTAAATCTGATAGACAAATTCAACCCTAATGCAAGATGAATGTCTTCTAGTTTAAACCACATTGTATGGAACCATTTCAACCCATTTTTGAAGACTGTCCTTGGGAACTCTTTCAGAACATACTGACTACAATAAGTATGACTTTTCCATTCAATCCCACAGTCCAGATATGCCTTACTCCACTGTGGTTCTGGAGGAAATCTATGAAGGGCAACGGAGATACATGAGTTTAACTAGTTGCACAAGGGGAAATGCATCATGCGAGTTACAGTAGACAAGGATGAATCCACTGTCCTCATTTAAATTGCAGCTTAAGCTTGTGCCATTCCCCTGAAGTTTCTGGATGTAGAAGAATGGTGCACTAACTCACTATTATTCTGTCAAGTACATTTGTGTGACTTTTATTATGTCTGCAATTTAAGTTCAGTATAAAAAAAAATAAAATAAATCCTGATTTATCAGTTTTATGACACTGGCATTATTTCTGTGCTGAAGAAAGTGAAAAAATGGTTCCCTGGCAGTCCACCTGCTGAATGAGGCAGATATGTATCTATTGGGATTTAAGGGGAAATACTTCTGGGACATTAGACCTTTCCTCATCTAAGAAGTAAATCTGCAATCTTGGCAAGATTCTTATTTTCCATTTTCGTTATGCCATTTAGGTGCAGTTTCAGACAAATGACATGACAGAAGATGATCATAATGCTCCATCTCATGATCTCATTAGGCTTTAAAAATCACAGAGAGAAGGGAGGAATTTATTTAGGATACATAATACATATAATCCCAAACACATAATAGCATTTGTACAGAATCTGAAGGCCAACCTGGGCCTTCTGATGAAACAGTATCAGGTTAGGAAACAGTCAGACATGTCTCCAGTGCATGGTTGGAAAGATTACAATAGTAAGACAGATCCAAGGGCAAGCCAGTCAAGAAGCAGAGTGAGGGAGGATGGATGGATGGATGGATGGATGGATGGATGGATGGATGGATGGATGGGTAGGTGGGTGGGGAAATGATGGGGCATGGTGAGTCTGCAGCACAGGTGCAGTGTATTATGCACAGCTGAAGCCAATCTGGAGCACTACAGCTTAAAATCAGACCCCAGGGAGGGGGTATTTGTTAAGGTTTAGCAGCTTCTTTTTGAGTTTCTGTGTTCTTTCTCTAGTCTTGAGCTCAGACAGCCAAAATCTTAAGAAAGGAGAGAAGAGAGTCAAGCCCTTTAGGCCATGTATTTAGATGTTTTATCTGTGTGTACAGTAAGATGCAAAAGGTCATGGCTTGATTTTGCTGCTGTTCTGAGCTACTGTAGTTGAAGTTTTAGAGCCTCTGGTGTTTTGCAAGGATAGCTTGGACTGCTCCTGGAGATTCTTTCTGGATGAAAACTGCTGTGGACTTTTCACTTGCAAGTAAGTCAAGTTGGTTATAACAAAACTAAAAACTTTTATGAAGTATGTAGAAAAATGTTAAATGCTTGCTTGTGTTTTTTTTGTGTTGTACTTTTCAAAGATCTTAAGAATCAAAAAAAAAAAAATTAAAATTAGGGTGTATAAACTAAGCAATATTGTGTTTAGTGTCTGTTCCCTATTAGAAGAAATGAATCTGTTTAGAAGGGATCAACTTCTGCATTTTATTAACTATAATTTTTAAGGTCTGATGACTTTTTCTTTTTTGTTTTTCCTTCTTGCTTACCTATGCACTGCATGATACTTAAAAGGAGTTCAGTATTTTTGCTAGTGGTTCCTTTAGCATTGGCTGCAAGTTTCATGTTTGATATTTTCAAGGTGATTATAGTAGATCTAACAATGGATTTCCTCCCCTTAAATCAGACTGGTTTCACAGCATTAATTTATGAATGTCTGTTTGGAGGGGTCTTAATTATCATAGTAAATGATCTTCAACTGCCCCTGCCACCTCAGAATATGAATTTCTTTCAAAGGTGGACTTGATTTGTTAATTTACAGTACTGGTGCTTTACCGAACAGTGGTAACTTTTGCCTGATTTAGCCTCCCATGCTGCTTTAATACTGCTCTGTGAAAACCAGAGTTTTGTGCTGTGTTCTTATTGCTTTATTTGGGTGAATTAGTGTCTTCAGAGGTTACTAAGTATCTACCTTAATATTTTCTCTTACATTTAATACAAACAAACGAAAACCAAACCAATGCCTTCCAGCTGCTGACTTGAGACTGCAGGAATGTTTAGGGATTGGATCACAGTGGAGCCCTCAGGATATGTGTTATGAAATTGAACACTGCATTTTACCTCAGTTGTGCAGGTTATTTTCTTTTTTCTTTTTTTCTTTTTTTTTTTTTAATGATCACATTCAGCCTTTTTTATCCTGATGTATCTACCATCCTACTTGACAAAAAAGCTCAACTTGTTATTGAAAATCTGCTTTTACATGCTCAGTATACAGACTTTTGCATGGTATGATAGTAGTCCTTTGCACATAAAGATTGTACCAGTAGAAGGGGGATTGTGTTGTCCTTTCTGCTCAAGGCACTAACAAAGCAGATTCTGGGAACTCATACTACGCCTAAGTGCTGTAGTTTGTAAAGCACCAGTTTTGCATGTCATCATCTGTTCTTATTTGTAGCAGTCTGGGAAAGTGTCTGTGAGCCACAGCTCCTCTGTTCTTGATTCTGCAAAAGAGCATAATAGGTGTGTGAAGTCTATATATCCATTTGCACAGATATTCATAACATAACACAGAATATTCTTATCTGTGAACGCAGCTTGCTTGCTTTTGCTGTCAAGTGAAGACTTCAGACTCTTTAAAAGTAAGGAGTTGGAGATTAATAGTTAAATCTCTGGCACTGCTACTTTTGGACAAACTGTAGAGGTAGTCAAGCAGTTTGTTAAGGCTTTTTTGATTAGCTATCAGGTGCTGAAGACCAGATTTTAATTTGCAGTGAAGTACAAAGATGGTAGATGCTTCAAGTTTCCAACTGTACATTGATATTAAGGTAAAAATAAAAACAGGCAGGTAAGCATGTCTCCCTGTCCTGCAGGGAAGGAATTGCTGTCCTTTGTCACATGGGTCAAAAAAACTGTAGCAAGAAAAGAAACCTATGTTAGCCATTGGTATAGTCAGGCTCTCTGTGGTATTTCTAGCTTGGTCTTCTTACCTTTCATGGTGATCAAGTGAGCCATCATAGTGGGGGAAGTTTGAGTGAGAATGCTTAGAGTCAAAGAAATATCCTTGGTTGGCTATGTCTACGTTCTTTTCAGTGGTGTTGAAGATTTGTGCTCTAATCCAGCAGCAAAGCTCCCAACCTATCCTCACACCTTATTTTCTGCTTGATCCTTTGGTTAAGTTGTAATCCTATGTGTGGCATTGCAGTCATGAGAATTATGTTACAAATCCAAAATAATGCTTTTGCTGTAGGATGAAGCAGTAAAGGGAAAGAAGCTGAGAGAGGGTGAAATGTGGTTGATTATAGAAATCTTTGGGAAATAAAGTGATATTTCTTCATTCCTTTGAATTTATGAAACATTCTGTATACAGTGTACATACCCAGAAATACTACAGCTAAATGGGCTTTACTCTGTTTTCCTTTTCCCTACCTTTTTTTCTCAGTACCAAATCTATTTCCTTTTCTTTGGGAAGAGAATGTACCTGTGAGTAACAACTTCATAATTAGTCACCCTGGGGGGAAAAAAACCCCCACAAAATAGTATTTTTGCTGGAGGACTGAACTGGGACTGGAGAACTCTGGACCAGTGTATAATAACTTTCCAACCTTGTCTTTTAATAGACAATGTTATTTTGGAGCAGGTGCTATGTCTCCACGTGTATTTACTACACACAATACAGTGGGTCTCCTTTGTTGAAAGCAGACAGTAAGTGCTACTACAATATAATACAATTCCACTGCATAGTATTTATGATGCTACTGATAAGAAGCAGAGGCCGAATGTGTCTGTGTGCTTAGATCTGCTAAGTTCAAGGGAACAGTAATACTGCTCCGTGTTGAAAATATTCTTTTTTACTGCTTTCTTTATAGACACTTATAAGATGCTTATTACCAGGTTGCCTTTTAATATTTAAGTGCTCCATAATTATAAACGTTAACAGAGCCACAGAGAAGGACAGATTAATACATGAAAGGCTCAATTCTGCCTTTTTTTTTTTTTTTTTTAGCAAAATATTGTACCTGTTGCATTAATTATGTGGTAATCCTTTGAATTACATTAACCTGAAATCCTAGCAGAGTCCAGCCTACACTGGTTCTGCACTAAGTTGCTTGTTAACAGTAGAAGAAATTCTGTCACATGACAGTAGGCAGTTGAAAGATGACTAGCAGGTTTTGTTTGTCAGCTTTCAATTAGAAAAACAACCCAAGTTTAATTCGTTGTTTAAAACTTCCCAGGAAAGATTCTTATTAGCTGACATTTTAGATGCTGTATGGAACTGAGAGGATGAAACGTTTCTACAGAAAGCATGTCTTCTCCTTTGGCAATTGGGATTATTACTAGCTGTAATAAAAAAGTGATTTCCAAATGGAGTGTGTATGTAATGTGTTTTGATGTAGTGTGGACATTATCTCTTATGATATTCAGTTTTGACTTCAACTGCATATTACCATAATTTGAGACAGTCACGTGTAGGTAGCTCTGTTGTAACTAAATGAAAATCCAGTCTCCTATTAAGCAAATTTTGCTTCTAACGTTTAAGTATTTCTCCTTCAAAATGCTGCCCTCAGACCTTGTATATTTAGGGATTTATATAGTAGCAGAAGCGATTTATTTTTTTATTTTTAATAAATGGTCCTTAAGGCACTTTGGACAGTTATAGTAGAATTAGCAGTTTGGTCACATTTCAAGTGTTCCCTCTGAGCAGCAATAACACAACCTTGTTATTTCATTATGAAATAGGATCTTCATGTGTGTCTTATTAGGCTGCAATGTGAGGGGAAAAAAAAAGTAATCTCATGGGGCTGATCTTAGTTCATGTACTATGACCCCTGCTATTGTCAAATTGGCTCTGAAGTACTGCCTTAATGCAGCCATGGTGAAATAGTCCAAAGAACTCTTTGTAATGAAAACAAAATTCTGTGATGCCTGCAGATATTTGTGTGGTATTTTCTACAGTGTAAGTGGGTAGATGTGTGTGTATTGTGGTGGATCATCTCAGAGATCCATCTGGGTTGAGAATAATATGTGTGAAACTCTTTATTCTTGTTGAAGTCTGAGTTTAAGGTGGCCTATGTGGCTCTTCAGGATCACAGAATATGCTGAGTTGGAAGGGACCCACGAGGATCAAGTCCAGTTCCTGGCCCTGCACGAGATCATCCTCAAGAGTCACACCATGTGTCTGAGAACATTGTTATCCAAATACTCCTTGAGCTCCGTCAGCCTTGGTGCTTGTGCCCACCACCCTGGGGAGCCTGTTCAGTGCCAAACCACTCTCTGGGGGAAGAATCTTTTCTAGTACCCAGCCTAAACCTCCCAAAACCAGCTTCAGGCCATTCCCTCAGCTCCTGTCCCTGGTCCCCACAGAGCAGAGCTGAGTGCCTGTCCCTTCTCTGCCCCTCCCAAGGAAGTTGTACCTGCAGTGAGGTACAACTTGGCCTCCTCTTCTCCAGCTGAACACACCAAGCGCCCACAGCTGCTCCTCACATGCTTCCCCTCAAGGCCCTTTGCATCTTTGTTGCCTTCCTTTAGGCACTCTCTAATGACTTGTTGCCTAAAATGAAAGAACCTTCTGGAAACATTAGAATAGATAAAATAGAGAGCAGGTCATTTAATAAAAGTGCTTTCAGGAGCAGCAAACACAAGTGCACACACAGTGGGAGGATCTTACGAATTTATAACACCACTCAATTATCATGTCTAATGGATACATCTGACCTGAAAATTGTCTACCCCTGAGGTCTGCCTCTTTGGAGCTTCTCCCAAGGGTTTTGGGCCTTGTATCTTGCTTTGACTACAATAGATTTCCCGGGTGTTTGTGTCCCAAAAAAGAAATCCTTGCTAAAACCTACTTCTTGAAAAGAATGTTAAACAGAATTTTAGGAATGTGGCACAAACTGTAAGAAAGAGGTTTAGTAACTGTTAACTACTATTGTAATGTGTTAGAAACTATCCATCTGTATTAAAATCTACAAATATATATAAAAGTCTTAAGGATCTTAAGGCATCATAATGTCTGTCTTATATTGTTGTGACAGAACTGCCATGATATTTAAGGTGAGGCTTCACCAGTGCAGAGTAGAGTGACTTAATGGATAAAGATACCCTTTTGGGTTTTTTTCCTATTTTTGTGGCCTAAGATGATTGTAAATAAAGGCAGGTTTTCATCGCTTTGGCCAATGCACCAGTGGTGTAAAGAAATATAGTGAGCAGCTTCTAAGGAAGAAGAGCTAAAGGTACCTTTTTGGAAACCATGGCAAATGTGGCTTGTATTTGTGTTTAGATATACTCTTTAAAACTCTCTTGATGTCATCATGTGTTTGTCTTTAAAAAAATTATTTGATTTTTTTTTTTTTGCAACAGTTTCAGAGAGAATTCTTTAAATGAGATGATTCAGGGAAGATTGTCAAATAGTGAGAAGTAAATTAGTGGTAATGACTAAAAATTAGGGATTGAAAGCAGAAACTGGACAATGTGAGTGTAAATCATATCTTTAGTTTGTCCAAAGGCTAACATTTATGATATTTTCTGTGTCAAATTTTCAACAGATAGTTATGTGGCATGTAAAAAAGGAAGAAAGTACTTCAGAGGAGAAAAATTTAGTGTTGACTCTGAATTATTGAGGCTAGTCAAGTATAATGAAGCCTGAAAGCATTCTAAAAATAAATAAGTTTAGATGAGTAGGTAGTGGGACAGGTAATGTAATTCATTCCTAGCAGGAAACCCTAACTGCAAGGAATGATTGGAGTTGTTCATACCTCTGGCATCAAAAAGTAATTTTAATCACTGAGGCAAAAAAAAAAATCCTACTGGTCTTCAGTTAGAACAACTGAATGAAAATAAAACTGCTCAAATGAGTTTGATTTTTCTTGTGGGGTGTCTGCAGTCTGAGGGGTGTGGCCACAGATATTTTGACATTTATTCAGAGAAATAAGCAGAACAACATGAGGCACTGCAGAGCCTGGGGCAGTCTGGGAGCCCCCACCTCCAGCCCTGACCAGTGATCCAGGGCAGGGACAGTGACTGGGGTTGGTCAGTTTGGCCATCCCTGTGTGCCACCTCGATGTCCAAGCCCAGCAGAGGCATCATCTGTGGGACAGGCTGGTTTTGGGTCTGGCTCATCAGGACTGCACAGGGACCAATGGCTGGGTCTGAAAGGAAGTTCCTGGGGCTGGGGGATGAGTCCTTGCTTGTCACAGCCCTTTGCAAAAACATTCTGTCTCCAGTCCTTGCCATGTGGTTTTCCCAGTCTTCCTGCTGAACCATTCCTGTCCCGATTGCTAAACTCTAGCCAGAGGCAGCAGGGAGGGTCTGGCCTGGTACAGGGGCTTCCAGATGCCTTTACAGGCAACAGGGATTTTGGTTAACAGAGAGAAAAATGTCTTTTTGGTTTTCATTAGTTATTTTGGTTGATCCAAGTAGTTCTCTGCTATAGAAACCACATCCTACATTTGGTTACAAGCAGCTTTGGAAATAAAATGCAATTATTCAAGTAGGACTTAAATATTTTTAAATGCCCTGTAGATGCTTTTCTGAAATTCCAAGAGGAGTATTTGTCCAAAGAAAATCTGAACAATGCGTCACCTTCATACTCAAATCCCAATTTAAGTAAAACTTTTGCTACAGATTTTTCTGACCCAAAATTTCATATTTTCACAGATGGTGAAAAGCTGACAGTCTCTGCTTTAAAAAAGATTTCTGTGCAATGCAGTTATGTAAATTTGTGGTGCAGTGGTAACTTCCAGTGAGTCATGTAGTCTTGGGACAGAGCTTCAGCTATTTTGCAAAGCACATGGGATTCAGATCCTTGCACTAGTACTGATTTACCCAGAATCTAGATAGAATCGGGCTCCTCAATTTTTGAGTTTATAGCTGGTTTTCAAAGTAAAAACTTAGTTAAACTTTGGTTTCAGTTTTTAAGAGTTAGCAAAATTGTCCTTTCATGGATTTACTCTATGACTTGGTCAGAAAGTGTTCATTTTTACATATTTGCAGGGGGAACATGAAAACTCATGGCATCAAAAATAGAGATTCAATAAGAAAATAGTGTTCTACTTCAGGTTGGAATTCATGGTCCAAAATAGGTCAAGATGGTGAAGTCGGGTAACTAACAGTATGATGGTGATGTGCATTTACCTTGGGATGCATCAAATGGATTTCGATTTCTGGACAGATAATTCATGGAAGTGACTTGAAACCATGTCCTCCATTTTCATGGATATGTGCAGGCTGCTCTTTTTCTCAGACCTTGCTGAAAGAGCTATTTTTCTTTCCTATAAGAACTGCCATATTGATTTGCTCATGGGCAAGAATATGCTCTGTTTTTAAATGGCCAGAGTTTCAGTTGTGTCACTGGATGTTCAATATTCAAGCTGAAAACCATTTTGTGTTTTAAAGATGGAAAAAAATCATGTCAAATAGTATTGGTTAATAAAGGCTTTATAACATTATCTTGCACCAGACAACTAATTGCATAGTCAACGGATTTAATACTTATTTATATGAACAATATTTTTCTAACAGGAATAAGATTTGGGCACGTTAATCTTTCAGGGAAGAACTCTGTAGCATCAGACACTTTATATTGAAATATGATAGATTGTTTATAGAGCCATTTTTTAGCTCCTCAAGCTTGTGTTGGCAACTAGTTTAAATCAGTGAGATTTTTTTTTTCCAAGAACTATTAATCTCCCCCACAATTTTTTTCAGGGGAGTAGATGCTTGCTTTGTTGACTCCAACTTTATTGCAAGTATTTTGAGTATAGACTTTCGAGAAATTCAAGGTACTAATTGTACAAATACCAGAGTGACCAAGAACTTAAAAATTCAACCTTGTTTTGTTTTTTCTACTTCCTTCTGTATTTCATAGCATGCATAGGAACAGAGCAGAGGGACTGTTTTCCTGAGGGATTTTTTCCCAGGCAGATTTGAATAGTTCATCTTACACCTAGAGACAGAAATAAAATTATTGTAGCTGCATTACATATTATACTACTTCTCAAAGTGAGTGCTTATATAACTTCAGAAAATAATCACAAACTACCTAAAATAAGTTTAACTGAAGTTTTAGTTTTACAATTTAAAATAATCTAGAGGAATTTTTATAACATGCAACAAGTTTTGTTTTATTTTGGAGATAAGTAGGCCACTGTAATTTATATATTCACATCATATGTGTATAATAGTATTATGTAGTAGAATTAGAGATATTTTTATTCTATACATTACTTAGGTCACTTGTCACATGGAAACCTGCAGTATCACTGAATCATTGGGTTTTATTGGTCCAGTTGTATTTTAGAACTTTTCCACTTCAGAGTGCAAAACAGGACTAGACAACTTGTCACTGAAGGAGAACATCAACTATTATAAATCCTAAATCTACAGAAGTTACAACTCTAAATGGCACATGTTTTTAATCTCTTTGATAAAGCAAAGAATTGTATGTGAACTGGTTACATCATGAGTGTGATAGTCCCTGAGATGAGAATGCCTATGCGTTGACACATAAACTTAAACAAAATGCACACGAGGATTCATTAGTTCTGTTAATTGTGAAATAATTGATTGTATTTGAAGGCACTTATTGTAATCAAACTGCAAGTCTGATTTATTGTGCTTTCTTGCAGTGAGGTCTGAGACATCAGAACTTGTTGCATAATTAAGTGAAAAAGGTGACAGAAGGGGTAGAAAAATAAATCCAGCTCTTGCAGTTCATGTTGCAGGTAATCTGGATGTTCATTTACATTACTCCTTTCCTAGTAGTAGTCTTCATTGCAGAAACTGTCTGCTTAGTAACAAAGCAATTAATAAAACATTTAAGCTGAAATGTGCTGATTATTCATTTGGTTCCAATAAGATTAAAATTATTACTTTTAATTAATGTGCTTAAAATTCTTAGCTAAGGTGCTGCTGTTAAAGTTCTATCACTCTACAATGAGCTAAACATCATTGCTTATCCGTGGAGGAAAATGTTAAAAACAGAGCAGTACATTTTGAGCACTCTGTTCAGAAAGTAAAGAATTAATTATTCCAAACTTTGCTGATGTTTTGTCAAGCTTTGTTAGATCAAAGCAGATTTGGAGAGGATATGGATAGTCATCTCAATACATATTCTCTAGTCAAGCATAAGGAACAAATGTCAAGGTCAAGCTCTGCTAAGGCCAGACTCCAAGGCTCATCCTGTTTCTACCACTGCACGCAAGTCAGACGTTCACTTGCTTCAGGTGGCACCATTTGTATGTTTTACGCTAGTGCCCAAGAGCTTGCAATTTTTTCCTAAGTGTTGAGTGATAGATTTGCCCATATGAAATATTTTAAGATGTGTCCCACCTATCATAACTTATTTTTCACCTAAAAGTTTTTTCTTAATTGGATTTTTTTCACTAGTAGTTTCTTCTTGTCTGCAGAAAACAATAGCGAATGCAAAAGGCAAATAGGTCAAATATGTGTATATATTTTTCTTATGTTTTATTTTGCTATCAATACAATTCTTGTGGCCCATTTACCATTTTAACAGTTTGTCATCCAGCCTGAAGATGATTATTAAGCCAAAGATAAACATTAAAAGTTGTTTTCTTTGTTCTAAATTTTTTTTGCTGTATTTCTAGCAGACTACTGAAGCCTGATAAATGAGAGTAAATTCCAGCCTGATGACTTTGAGAAATTTGTAGTGATTAATTTATTATTTTTTGTCAGAGTTTTCCAGTCACAACTGAGAATATATTTTAAGTAGTGTTAAAATGTATTGCCATAATAGTATTACAGCGGCTGAGGAAAGCGATTTGCAGAGAACAATAAATGCCAAAGATAGAAATTAAGTGCTCTGGCTATCAACAAAACAAAACACTAACCTAGCAACGTGTTCATTTAGCACCCTTCCAGATGGCTAGAATTTTCCACAAGAGCACATCTTTTGCAATCATTATTGGAAACATATGTATTTTTCCCTCTGATAGTTAAGTCTCAAATTATTCCTATAGCAATATACACATCTAAACCTTCATCCTACATATTTCTAGAAAGAATATTTCTTCTTGATGTAGCTAGCCTGAAATCAAAATGTGATATAAAGGGAACTATATATCATGATTTGTCACCAAATTGGCAATGAATTGTTGAATGGAACTTGATCCTCTGGTGTTTTGTGCAATCATTCTGCGAAGTAGCTAATTTGTTAATATGCTAATTTTCTAATTTTCTATCTTTGTATTGAATCCTCTTCATGAAAGTGAAACCCAAATTTTTGTTTGGTAGGGATTCTGTTTCAGTGCTTCTAAAATAAAATGAAAAAGTTATTGGAGCTTTAGTAGCATTTTATGAAGCATGATGTAACTCAATTATGGTAGCAAGTGAATTTGAACATCTTTTTTGTCTGGAAAAGCATAGGTATATTAAAATTGTGTACTGGATTTCAGAGATATTTGAAGGGGTTTTAATAATTATTTCAATGGTTAATGAAAAATATCTCCAAGTCAGTATTCAGTGAAAACTATTTACTTTCTCTTTATTTTTACTGAATATTTTCCATTTTAATGAATCTTTTAAATAAATAAATAGCTTGAAGTTTGATGTTTAGTTAAACTGTATTGAAATGTTTGGTAAATTCTTTGTTTTGACAGTTTTCCCACAGCAGTTGTGATTCCTATTCCATGACATGTGACACTGTGCTGTGTGTTTGTATGTTGTCTGTAATTTAATAATTTGCATCTTTTGGTCCTCATAGCAGTAACCTTTTCAGTATTCAATGGCAAAAATGGCCCTCAGGAACGTTGTGATTAGCATGCAGGAACAAAGTGTCAAGGAAAGCGTGAGCTGAGAGCATTGCATTCTGTGATTTGCAGTTTAAAAATATGTACTATCTTGAACATATCTGTACCTCACATAGGGAACAGCCATAACTCTGTAAGGAAGAAATGGGAGCTTAGTGTCAAGCAAAAAAGTGTGTCAAAGCTTTCAGTATGGAAGTTAATAACAAAGATGAAGGAAGGAATATGTTCAGAATAAATTAGTAAATTTTTAATAGTAGCACTTGGTTTCTATCAGCTGGGGATATAAGATGGAACAGAGTGAAAAATAAGAGTGACTTTATACCCTCTGATGAATGACTTTAATGGAAAGATTTCTGGCCTTAGATCTGTTCTACTTTTAGAAGTTTTGCTCTTTGTGCCAATTTCCTTCATTCTGATCAGCCAAGTTCAGACATCTGTCCCTCAGCATCCAGAGCCAGGGAATTGATCTGAACTGCATTGTCTGTTTATATTGAGTTAGGCATGTTTTGATTTCTTTTTCTCCTGTTTTCATAGTATCATTCTCCTTTTTTCTTGGTTTTGATATTAAAGCCTGTTTAAGGCAGACTCTCAGTGATAGCAAATTGCAAAACAAGCATGAAAATTCAGTTATTTTCTAGTCCAGACAATGAAGATACAGTTCTGTTCTTTTTCCTTACTTGGTACATGAACTTTTGCCATATGTATTCTTACTAATCAATAACAATGGAACTATGGACAATGCAAAGGAGTCAGAAAACTGAGTTTTGGTGATAGATAGGAGTGAAGTTTTGACCCCTCTCTGAATGAACTTGGCCATCCTAAAGCTCTCCAGATTTTAAGATGGAAGACGTCTGTTTAATACCCTTTTGTGTGAATGGGATACTGAAGGGACTGACAGTGAAAAGTGGTGGGGGGGAAGAGGGGGGATCTACAGGGAAGCCATGGATATCATGAGAAGAAAAAATAGCTGAGTTTTTAGGCCTCCACAAACTATGAACATGTAGAAGACACAGTAGTAGTGAATAAGTTGCCAGGCAGACAGTAGAGCAGTTCAACAAAAGATCCTCCCTGCCAGGGAAATAAGTACTTCAGTAATACAGAGTTCTTCCCCTGGAGATGACACCAAATGTCTGAGTCATTAACCAGCAGCTTCAGTGACACTTCTGATAGGAATGAGCCAGTTGTGTGTTTTGTGCCAGAACAGCCAGCAGTGATTAGACCTTGTTGAAGAGATTTCAACAAGTGCCAAGTGTCATTGACCCTTTGTGTCAAAACCACTTTAACCTTCTAAACCACAGACTTAGTAGTGGTGTGTATTTTCTTTGATCCAGATATTATTAATGAATAGGAAAATAAAATTTTGTTACTAGTACTTGATGTTTTTCAGCAAATGATTTGTGTAAACACGTGCATATATTCCCAGGACACATTTTAATGCACTTTTTTACTTAAAAATGACCTCACATATCAGCAGCATGTGAAAATTGTAGTAGATCTGTATTAAGATAATAGTAGAGATGGGTTGGTGGCAAATGGTTCTGGATGACATCCATATCTTTCAGTTAAGTAGAAACCAGAGAATGCCTTTTATTCCCCCATCCACTATTTTTTGCTTTCAGTTCTGACTTGTACTAGGCATGTGCCTGCAATCCAGCAGCTGCACTGATCAGGCTTATCCAAGAATGAAAGTGTCGTAGGAACCCCTTATTGCTGACCGTGAGTCAGTGGGAACAGCCAAGTTCAGCTTTTCTGCCTGTACCTTCCTCTTCTGTTATAAAACTTGAAAAGATAAATGTAATTTAAGAAAGAGTGTTTGTGGAAATGGCAGTAGAAGTGCATACTAATATGTAATTCCTATTTTTGGTACTTTTTTCTCTTTTTATGTCTGTTTCTGATGGTTAATCAGGGACAGAGATAATCTGGGACAAATTATTTTGACTGTGAAACTTTGATTTTTACATGATGGTGAAAATGTAATGAGAAGTCTTATGCTTTGGGCAAATGGTTAAGGATAAGAAAAATGCATGAAAGGAAAGCCTGCTTTATATAATGTCCACTTATAATTTTAATATATATTTGCGTATATATATACTTGGGATACTTTATGCAATTAATATTGTTATCTAGAACTAAATTTACTGCATCTAGTCTTTAAGGCATGATATTATAATAAATTTATGTGTCTTTTTGCAACTAAGTTTTTCTCTGAATTTGAAGGTTTATTGCTTCAGTTGGTGAAACTATTTGGTGAATGTTTGGCAAAGGCCAATTCATTAAAGTTAAAATTTATTGACATTGAAAAAGAATTAGTCTCTCTCCAATCAGGAAGAAAGTGTGTTGTGTACTTAACATGGCAGTTGTGTTGTAAAATTTGGCTCATAGATAGGCTTTGAATTCTAAAGAAGCACTTAATGGAAGTGTGTAAATAGTACATCAATAAGCAAAAAGTTTCTTTGTGGTTAAAAGTATCTATGTGCTACTGGTTTGTAGTCCATGAATTATGGAGTAGTATTGTAACTGTGATGGTGTTTTTCTGAAAATATTTTATTATAGTCTACATGGAGAGTTACATTGGGATTGAATATTCGAGTTTAAAAGGTCACTTAAAGGTACAAGTGGGTTTTGGAACTTTTTTAGGCAGTTCAGAACAAACTTTCAGCTGTGTGTGTATGTTAATGACAACATATCTCAACGTGATCCAAGTTTTTGGAAAAGTCTCCTAATGCCAGCTGTAAGTCTGTCTCAATGATGCAGCTTAGAATCACTGAGGCATTTAAATTTGCCTTTTTATTTTCCACCCCCTAAAATGGGAACATGTCCAGTGCATGTCTCAGCTAGAGAGGTTGTCACCAGAAATGCTGAGCTCTGTCTTCATTCAAATTGACACCACCATTGCACAGAAGTATTTCCTTCCTTTTTTGAATATTGTACTTGTTCCAAAACAGAATTGTTGTGTGTTTTGTGTATCTGTACTGCTGCTCCAGTGTAAATGAGTATCTCCTCTGTGTCCTTGTAGGAGATGATCACTCTAGAAAAAATGCTGTGAGTACATTAGGTGTCATGTTTGCTTTTTTCCTGGAGCTAGTTAGAATGTTATTTCCCTTTTTTGCTTATAAGTTGCAAGTAGTAAAGTGTTAATCTTTTCAAGTTTTAGCTGAAAAAAAAACAAAAAACCAAAAAACTGAGTTTTAAGGTTTTGTGTTGACTTATGCATCATTTTAAGCTATAGATATTATGACAAAAAAAAAAAAAAACAGGGAGAAAAAAACAGTTCTTATAAACAGCCTTCATACTGTATAGGGAACATTTCCTGCTTGAAGCAGGTATTGTTAGCAAAGTGCTCAGTAACGTGAGAAAAAGTAGCTGAATGTAGTCACTTTGTCTGGATATGTGGGGTGATGAGCCTCGTTGGTGTGTTGGGTGGTGGGATAGATNTCACGCCCCTCTTGTTCCATGGCCGGTGGTCTTGGAGCGCCAAAAGGACTCTCTGGGAAAGGCACATGGTTTTGGGGAAGTGGTACAAAGGATTCTGGGAAAGGGAAAACATGGATTCCAGAGGGGGGAAATACATGGCAAAGGTAAACATACGTTTTAAAACATCAGTTCAAGGTCTTATCAGTTACATTCTGCATCATTTCAAGGTGTTATCAGTTATATTCTTAATCCATTCCCACAACTTTGTAATTAGCATTTCTTGTCAAAAATACTTTAGGAGTGCAAATGATTTGAAATGAGCAGCTCTAACTTCATTTTTGGACAGTTAAGTGGAATTTCTTAGTGAAATATTGCAATGAGGAACAGGAAGAGCTTTTGGAATTTTTTATACTTTTCAAATGAGACGTAGAAATCAGAAGTCTGAATATGTCCTTCTAGAGCATCTGGCCAAATTCTGACCAAAAAAAAAAAATAAAAAATTGCTGTTGTCCACATTGTGTTCTTTATGGACATGTTCCTTAAGTTTTCCTGGACACTTTAGCCTTTACAATGATCCTTTACTTCTTTTCTAAGTATTTTTATAATGGATAACTGCTGGCCTGGTGTTGTGTTGCTCTTAGTTCAGAGCTTTACTTTCATTTAAAACTCCTAAAAAGTAGACTGACATTTTGTTCACTATCCCATTACATTTACATGCACAGTCAGGCAAGAAATGTTTGTGCCACTTCTACAATGACTTACCAATCTTTCAAGAGTGCATTCATAGAAATGTAAATATAATGGGCGAGATGAGAATGTTTTTCAAAACCCACAGAATACAGAACAGTCTTTTGTATCCCACACCAAATACTGTGTGAGGTCAGACGTATACCACATTTTACAGAAATATAGATTCTGGTCCACCTATTCAAGTGAACCTCTTGAAACCACTGGGATGCTGTGCCAAAAAAATAACAGTTTTTGTAGCAGTTGTTGAATTTGAATGAGTTGGAGAACCTGTTGGGAAAAGTATGCAACAGTCAGAGACAAGTATGGGAGCAGCTCAGATGGACAGCAGAACAATCTAAGAGTCCTGGGATGTGTGAAGAGGCAAAATTGTTGACTGCATTACAAAGGGCAGATTATGAAGCATCAGTGAATAGAAATTTATACTGTTAAAATTCTTAGGCCCAATTGCAGAGTAAAATGCTGTTTAACATGAACCAGCTGCTGCTGCTTCTCCTGTTGCACAACATGATACGTTTTGGGACCATCAAATTTCCTGTCATGTATTCCCATGGATGTCTCCATTCTGCTGAACTGCTTTGGGGTTTATCTTTTCATAACCGTTCTGACATGCCATCCTTTGATTTCTCTGGTTTATATCTTTTGCTGTAGCTCCTTTTGTTTCATTCTTTGTAGGAGTCAACTTGACAGACATTATTCACCTTATCAACTACTGTGGGTGATTCAGGGGTATATAATGAGTTTTAAGCAGTGAACTAGGCCTTAAGGCCTAAACATGCTTATTTTGTAATACATGGTTCATCAATTAGATAAAATTTAGAGACTTTATATTAGAAACATTTATGTGGTGGATGCAGCATTAGAAATCCAGGTGGCAAAGAAGAAATTGGAAAGAGCAGGTGGACAATAAACAATACGCAAATTTAATAAGGTTTGAGGGATCTTGGGGTCTCACTGTAAATTTAAGGAGGGAAATACCTATTCAGTTATTTTTACTTTTCATAATATATTATCTAATTTTATTTATTTCAGGTTTGTTTTTTCAAGTAAGTTTTTTTTTCTTGGCTTGTAGTGTGAAAGATAAAAATATTTATTTTTACTGCAACATCACACAATATTAATCTCTTATGATGCACTTTCAAAAAAGACATAGTAGAATCTTGGATTCTTCTTCATAAGGACTTGTTCTGTGTAAGTAACAATATCAGTACTATTCTATTTTGATGTTTGTCAATGAACACAGGACATTAAACTCTTGTCTTGGTCATTTACTTAACCTCTGTACCTCTAATTTCTCCAGAGAAAAATAGCTGCTACCCAACTTGTCTCACGTAGTTTACACTTACTGTACATTGACCTGAATAATGCAGTGTAGCAGATGATAGATTTGTCATGGAGCTTTGTTTACATTACATTGGAAGCTATTCAACTGTAAAATCAGTTTAGGAAACAGTGAAGTTGATTTCTTTACGTGATTTAGTTGGCTTTTTTTTTTTAGCCACAAGGTCTGTATCACAACAAATATACTAGTTTCTCTTTCTGGAGAGAGAAATGGATTAGACACCGAATCAAAATTGACAGATTTGAATTCTTAAACCTCAAACATAAAACCCCACACCAAAAAAACCAACACAAAAGCTAATGAAAGCCCCTCAACTGGATATCAGAACTGTTCTCCAAGAAATGGATTCATAGAGAAATACATTTTAGAAGACACTAAAGTAAAAAATATAATAGCAGTAATAAAAACACCCCCGTCACACATTTTCAAAGATTGCAAAAGCAACAGCCCAAAACTTTTCTCTCCTAAACCAGGATTTTTATAGGTTATTCTTAGTAGTGACAAAAGTTTGTGGTGTGTTTTTGGATGTTTTTATTATTATTATTTTGCAAAGTTTATCTAGAGTTCTATTGATTTCAAAGCTTTCTCCTGCTACTCCTATCTTGGTGGCACCTCAGTACAAGTTTCTTCAAGGAATAATTACCCTTAGAGAAGAGCTAGAAGCACTGCAAAATGATTAATCAGGACCCTGAAGGAGCATGCACTGAAGAATGGCTTTATCATGAGTTTAAGGCACAGCACGTGTGAGACAGTATTAGGAGTTTGGGAAAGCTAAAAAAATGCATGGTTACTATGTAGATAAGGATATCAATAATGAATAAACAAGAAATACAGCATAAATAGTCACAGAAGTATAAAATCTTCTTTATTATCTACTTCCAACCACCCCAACAGAGGGCGAGGACACCATCCAATCAACCTGTATGTTGCTCAGGGTCCTAGATTTGAACACTTCCAGGGATGGGAAACCCACAACTATTCTGGGCCTGTTCAAGTAGAAAGGCTGATGGGAAAAAAAAAAACAAAAACCTTGTGTACTTTCAGTGTGAATTGGATGAGAAAACTGTTGGAATAGGAACAAAGACTCACTTCATGGCTCAGACAGCCTTTACTTTCTGAGATGGATGTACAACAGCACATGTCAAATATGTCAAAACCTGATAAAAGCATTAGAAAACTTCTTTTTGGGTATTCTGGATTAACCCACCATAATAACGCAAAATCTGGAACAACCTCCAGGGACGTCAGCTGTTATGGTATGATCAGAGTTGTTAGCATTCTTCCAAGGTAGCAAGCTGTATATGTAGATGTAGCTTGGTAGTCATAGTAAATATAAATGGGGAGGGAGGAAGAAGAGTTCCAATGAATAGTATAACAGATTTCTAAATTCTTAATAAATAGCACTTTTTAAACATTTCAATGTTACTGACTCAAATAACTTTGAGTGTCAAGCTCATATATCGAGCACTGATAAAAAGGGTTAAAGATGAAAGTGACTTGCTTCTCTTTTTGGTTCTCTCCAGATGTGTGATAGAGCAGTTTCTCAGAGATGCTGTTTCAGTCTTTTCTTTCTGGTGAAAAAAGGGCTGCAAAGCAGAAGCATCTGCATCAGGAAGAGTAAGAGGGTTTTGGTTTTCATGAGTTGCCATCTGGGAGGGAAAGCAGCTGCAGAACTGAATAAGAAAAGACTTTGGGATGTGGGTTGCTGCTTGCCCTGGCTAGGAAGTATCTGATATGAGACATGTAGGATGAAGAGTTTAGAGCATCAGGATGCACACAGGCTTCTTTCACCAACACATGACATGTTATCCCATTAAAACCTCACTTCAAATAGAAGAGTGTTGCAGTTTCACTTTACAGTACTTGTCTGGGGTGATATGAACAGTTGCTACAATCAATTTATCAGTCTTGTGATTTTATTTTTTCCTAGAGTATGCCAATATTCTACAGAAAATGGCATCCATACTGAATTTATCTTGTCAGTACTTCAAATAATGGCAGTTGCAGGTGTGAGGTCTTGGGAAAGTATTTTTTTCCTAAACTGTTTAATTGTCAACCTGTTAATATTGCTTTAATGGGTTATCAAAGTTCAGCCTGTTTATGATTTGTCATTATGATGTAACCCATCCCACTCATGTTTGCGCATATATATATTTTGCTAAATTAATATGTAATCTGAGTCAAAATAACTGTTGGCAAAATCAATAGTTTTTTTTATGTAGGTACGTTAAAAGGAAATCTGAAGTACATTTTATTGGTTTAAGGCCAAAGAAAACTTTTTGTCAAAAATGTCTATCACAGTAAAGAATATGCGAAGTGTAGACTGGTCTACTAGAATCACAACCCAAAAAGCAAGTAGAAGTAGTATGTTGGTATGTATTTGTAACTGAACAGTCTTGACAAGTTCTGGTATGTAACTTTGAACTATTTCATTATACTTCACTCTGTGCAAAGATTCATACTTGAATCCAAGTGTTGATAAGACAATTCCTTCCAATCTGTGTAATTTTGTTAAAACAGAATTGAAATATATTTTATGCATAATGCAAAGTTTAATCACAGAATTATTTGCCCCAGGATGTCATGTGTGTCAAAGTGCATTTTAGAAATAATGGAGTAATGGACTAAAATACTTCTTAAAATTAGGAAGGTGTAGTGGAGATGCTCTTTTAGCTCAGAAAAATCCCTGTCTCAGGTAGTTGAGGTGAGAGGCTACCAATCTAGGAAGTATCATTCTATCTGGTTTTAATTCACATGTAAATAATCTTTATTGATCTAATCACCATTATTAAAAATTTTCGGAGGCGGTATCCTATATTAAATGAACCTTTAATCTAGTCAAATTCAGCCACAGGTGTCCTCTCTTGGTAGCTCTGTCTAGGTATCTCAGGCTGGAATATGGGAAAGATTTGGTTGATGTAACTATGTTAGGACAAGATACTTCACATTCCCTGGATGTTTTATTAGAGAAGGTGTGTTTCCTTAGTTCAACTCTACAGATGCTAAACATTTGAGTCAGAAAATAGGAGCTAGAATGACAAAAGGGGTTAATACTACTTTTAATTTCCAAAATGGTCCAACTGAAAGGTCATACTTGAGGCACATGCTCTCTATGTCTTGTGTTGTTATTGGCAAAGCTAAGACCAGGGATGACTCTGTAGCTTGATGGTAATGTGCTTCTGTGTACTTTGTCAGCTTATTTCAACACTGACTCTTTGTATTTCCCTCTTACACATTATGCTCTTTTTTGGCTTCTAAGTGAATTTTCATGGTTCTATGTCAGTCTTTGGACAGGAGCAAAAAAACCCAAAACCTTATCAAGAGGAGGCAAAGCTACAGGAAGGCCCTGGATTGTTGATGTTTAGATGATCATAGCACCTAGGGGAATGAGGTGTGTGAAGCCAGCTATTAATGACTAGCCTGCTAGTAAGCCTCACTAGTTACTTGTTTAAAAGAACAACCTAGAAATCCTGAAATATTTGTTTTATCTTAGTTTTAAGTAACAGTTGAACTGTAATGGTGTATATGAGCTGGGACGAGGGGATGTTTTCATTTACAATGAAAACCTGCAAGGCACATTTAAAATCTAACCATTTGGAGAACTTCATAGATGCTTCTGTTATTCTTACTTAATTGGGGAGGAAAATGACAGGTGGACTTTAACAATCACTCCTAAAGGTAGAGTGGGTAGATAATATTTCAAGTGACTTCTGTGATAGATCCTCCCACAATAAAGATAAATATTGGGCATATATATTGCTGTTCATTAACTAGCCCAGTAACAGACTTCTGCAGAGAACAGGCATTTTTGTGACATTTTTAGAAAATGAATGGAATCTTTTCCTAAAACACTTTGATTTATGATTGCTAGAAAATTTTATGCATGACTCATAAAGTTATGATCTGCTAGGTGATTGGAAAAGTTTGATTATTTGATAATTTTATCAAATAATATTAAAATCTTAATGAATCAAGGCATTAGATAAGGAGAAAAACAGTGATATTTAAGGGGGTTTAGGCCATACGGATTGGATTTATACAAGAGAGATTTCCCTTGCTGTGGTGATAGATATGAAAGAACTTGTATTTACGCTGCTGCAGACAAATTCTGTGACAGGCAGACCTTGCCTCCACTTGGTAATTCTAGTTCACTCAGCACCTGCTCCACAATCCTTTGCAGCTAATTAGGGGTGCTTTTACATGGGATAACATGGACACAACATTGGACCTTCTCCTCCTCCCACTCTGTATTATAAGGATCTATAACAGAAGTTAATATCCTCCCCAAATCTTTCAGCTGGAGTCCTGTGTTTGCATGTTACTCTCTGCTGCCTCTCCGCTTGTTTTTTAGCTCAAGTGGACAAGGTATTATCTTGACCATATCCCTGGGTGTGCTGCTTTGTCCTTGGCTCAGGAGAACTTATGAAATGGGAGGAAAACTTGTTTACATGAGCGTGGGACAGGGACATTTTTGAAGATAGCCCCTAGGAACTTTTATATGCACATTTAAATCACATTTAAAGCTCTGTGCTAGGATCAATATCACAATCAAGGTTGAGCATATCCTTCTCTTGGGCTCTAATATCAGCTGGAAAAGGGGTTACTGCTGAAACTGATGCTTGTCAGCCACAGTCTTTACTGGCTACTGTGAAATCATTCTTCCACGAGTCTGATCACAGTAGAAGTCTGAAAAGCTCCATCAGACTACTGGCCCATCAGTCCATGAGTAGACTTCTTCAGTAATTTTTCTAGATGCCTTTCAGGAATTTGGAGAACAGTGGTCATCAATATGACTACATTCTGATGTGGTACCCCCTATAAAGAGATCAAATATCCAAGCTATAAGGGTTCCGTTTACATCAAGCCTGCCCTGGAGGAGTCATGGATGAAATAACTGGCTGTCATGGCCCTGTGTTTGATGGGTGCTTCAAAATCCTTTTTTTGGACATTCTTCTGTGAGTTTGTATCAACCATTCTAAACTCTGAGGGGAATATCCCACACAGTGGGGTAGCCACAGAGGTGTACCTTTGACCTCACAGTTCCTTTACAAGATCGGTGGGACAGAAGAAGTGCCGAAAAGTGATACCTTTGTCATCTTGTAGTGGATGATATATCATCCAGGGCAATAACAGCGAGAGATTGAAGGAAATGTGAGGCAGATAACAGGGTTTGTTTGCTTCTTTACCCCAATGGTGCTCTGTAAAACCAGTAGGCACTGTCCCAGACAGCTGTGTTCTGTATTCCTTTATTTCAAAATCTAAGAAATGCTTCACACCCCCCATCTGAGGAGCAGAATGTCACTGTGAAAGTACTACTTGTTCTCTGACCGAGGCAGAGGGGGTGCCTAGAAGCTTATGTCTTTGCAATGTTTGTAGGTGTTTGTCTGTTCTTGATGTTCATAAATGTGTATGGCTGTGATGTACCAGTCTCACTTTCTGTTCTTGGCCAGCAAAAACATGAGCTGTGATGAAGCTTTTTGTCATGCAGACCTGTTCTCTGGAAGTAGAGTCAGGTAAGCTGGTGATGGGAGTCTGCCAGGTACAGAAGTTGTTCCCTTGTGCAGCCCTTGCCCTTCTTGTTTTAGTCTGCTCCCTGTCATACTGCCTGCCCCCAAACACAATCAGTATCCCCTGCCCCTTTGCTCCTTGCTCTGTGTCCTCAGTCGGGTGTAAGAAAAGCTCAGCATATGCCACAGCAGCTTTCTTGTGATGGTCCAAAGGTCTTGCTCTGGTTGTGTATGCCATGCTGCACTAGACCTCTGGCTGGCAGTGGTCATTAACAAGTTTATCTTCGGGGAGTTTTCATGTTTGAGCTGATGTGGCTGGCAATGTATTCCTACCCTGCAGCATCAGCCAGTCCAAACATTTGCTGTGAAGCAGAGGTTTGATGCTGCCAAGGGTAAGGCTCTTGAGGTCTCTGCTTCCCCCACACCAGTTTCTAGATCTGTTCTGGCTTCAGGGATCCCCTCTGTGGTAGTTACAGTTTGCGTCCTTTCTCAGTGAATCAGATGACCTGGAGTAATGACTGCTGGTTGCAGGATTACTGTGGGTTTGTAGCACAAATACAAAGAACACAAGGCCTGTCACCCAAGGAGTGGTTCACTTGTCTGTGACTACTGTGAATTTTGGAGGTTTGTCCCGAAGTGTAATGGTCCCAGTTGTATTGTCTGTATGGAGTAAAAGGCAAGGTAGCCTTGATCTTGGTAGTGTCTGTTCAGAATGAGTTTTTTTCAGAAGGCTTTCTTCAAACAGCAGCCTAAGAGCGAACTAGTGTGCATAAGAGTATCAGAAGTGGGACCAAAGACCAAAATGAGACATTAGCCAAATTGACAGTGTAGACATGACTATAATTTAGAGATTTTTGAAACCAATGTTTTGTATCTTCCCTGACAAGCACTTGTCGTAATCTTGTGCCTTCTCACACAGTGCATTTTGCATAACAATAATAGAGATAGTTATGATAATTACAATAAAAATTAATAATACTTGCCCTTTTTTTCAGTAGATTTTAAAGTGCTTTTCAACATTGGATAATTAAGTCTAACAATATCTTGTGAGGTGGGTAGCAGGTGTTTGCTCATCTCCCTGGATTGTGTCCCCCACCATGGTAGTACAGCTGCTTCTACTCAAGTCTCATTGACTTCTAAATTGTCATCATGGTTTTCAGGAGATAATTTTCCCACATTCTCTGCCTAGTGTGTTGAAAAGTGGAAGCCCTTTCTTACATGATTTCTATTTTGAGAACACTGGAAATTTGCATGGAGAGGATTTGTGGCTAGAACTGCTGTGGTTACATCCAGCATGTTAGGAATGGGAGACTGTGCAACCATGTCAGTCCAGAACATGCTTTCCAAGTGAAAAGGTGCAGAGGATCTTGGAAGGCAGGCATGAAAAGCCCCCATTACTGTGCAAGAAAATAACTTTCAGATAATTTTGAGTCATATAATAAAGTATACCCAGACTTCCCCCTGGGGGGGGTGGAAAAATCTAGGTTCTGATGATGCTTATTATATATACATGAAAGAAAAAATAAGGTGTCATAGAAAAAAGTTTTGGGGTTTTTTTTCCCCCTCTTATCTCCTTTTTATTTACCCCCTTAAATGCATCCTATGTGCACAAATATGCTTATTTTATTTTTAGATGGTAGCTGAGAGATCATTCATATTGAGGCAAACTAATCCAAGATGTAACCTGTTCCTTCTAATATTCATGGAGTAATCTGAACTCTTTGCAGCAAAATAAAGGGTTCTGAAAGGGATATGAAATGACAGATGCTTGACTAAATTTTTAAAGGTTAAAGTGGAGGATGTAGAGTGAATTTTCTGAACTGTGTACAGAAAAAACACAAATTCTGTTATTAGTTTACAAGATATGTGGGTGTTAAGTAATAACAGGATTCCTACACAGAAATTTCTGATAGATTTCTACACAAACACCTGCGCATTCAATAAGTTTAGACACTGAAAACTGGAATTGATCTTTTGATTCTTATACATTATGCAAGTTCTTAATTTTTTTGAGTAGCACAGGATGTTTTTCAAGAAGACCATATAAAAAGCCTGTTTCTAATTCTGGCCCTCAAGAAATTAATGATGACAGATAACTCATCATGAACTTTGAATATGGGCAGCATGTTGGGCCTATATTATGCCAGATGAGGTAAGTATCTTTGCCCAGGAGAGCACTTCTGCATCTATCAAGTGAGGAAGCACTGAAATAAGACAGTATGTTGAATGCTGTCGTGAATGAACAGGGGCATTTCAGCCCATATATCTGACTTCTTCTGAACTGAGTGTTTATATAGTCACGTAAGAAATTTTTGTTCTATTTTAGAACTTCAGTTCATAGGAAGAGCAAAATAGAAATCCTCTCATGTAGAAGACCAAAGGAATGAAGGTGCTGCTAGAATTATCTGACTAATGTTGAATCACTATGTTTCTGGGGATTATAGAGGACCCAGACAACCTGTATGTAAAATTGAGAAAAAGTATCATGTAATTACTAATATAAGGAGGTAACTAACTAAAAAGAGAAACCCAAGTGTCTCTGACTAATATTAATAAAATTATAAGGATAGCACACTAATAAATGTAATGTAAATGAACTCCAGACCTTGAAATTATTTTTAAAAATCTTTATATTTACAAAAAACTCTACAAAGGCTGAATTCCGATGAATCTAGATCTTGACACATATTTAGATATTGTTTTCAAGTTTCTTTACTGGATTTTGAAAATGTTATTTAACCTTCTTAAAGCAAAAATAGGTTTCAAATAAAATATATCATTTCAGATTTATATCTTCTTGCTAGATGTACTGGACTGTTACAGCCTAATAGAATGATGTAGTCAAGTTAAAATTCAGCCTGTTTTAGTAGTCTTCTAATATCTATTGGAAGAAAAAGTGACCAGTGTTTTTCTGCAAAATGCAGATTAAGCCAGTGATTCTATGGTTACCTAACTGTGTTAATATTGTGTGTTACTTGGTAAGATGTCCACAGTAAAGAGCATCTGAAAACCTTCCTTCTTGCAGTGTGGCCCTAGTGGGATATTCTGATAAGTCCACTCTGGGGAACTGTGAGCACAGAGAAGTAGCATTTTAATATGGAAAAGGGGAGTGTCTGAATATACCTTAACTAATCTTACTAAAATTCACTTTGATTTTTGGCAGAACTGCCAGGTTGAGAGAATGGCTGTGATGGTGTATTTTGCTAGTCCTTGAACTAGAACAGTTCAATTTTAAGTAAAGGTGTATAATGCAACTAAAAAAAAAACCATCTATACACATTCAAATAAATAATGAGACCCTTCTCATAGCCTCAGTAAAAATATCTAATTTGGGATTCTTTGTTTTCCCACCTTCTTCAGGTTGTTGCTTGAAGAGCGTTGGGAGGGTTCTTTCTAGACACACTGGTTTTTTGAGTCAATATGACATGTCTAAGATTTTCCCTTGTAGATAACACCCTTCCCTGTAAAAGAAGTGGCCTGGGCACTGAAACATGAAAATACCCCCAAGTGGAACAACTCTTCAAGCATTTGCTTAATGTTCTGTATAGAAGTGGATTCAAGCATATGCTTATGAGCTTTCAGAAATCAGACTCAGTACCTGGCCTAATACCTGAAAGAATAAAACTCCATGGGTCATTGACCTTCCTATCCTGTTCCCATAAAAAAAATAAATCTAGTTGATCAATTTAAATTGTGGTGACTGGCAAAAGATATAGGATTAGAAATGAAGCCAAATGAAGCCAATGGCAAGTTTAATGATGGAAGCTCAATATAAATCATAGAAGGTTTTAGCACGGCTATGATACGTGCCGTCAGAGGAGATTGCGCAATCACACTTAAAATGGAGGACTGAAATACACTTCTTCAGTTAGTTGTTATATCCCCTTCAATAAAAAAAAGTAAAAGGTGCAACTATTAGAAAAAAAATGTCAGAATGCAAAAAGAGCAAGACTGATTTAGAAGATGGAAATTTTATCAGTTTTTTTGGGTTTGTAAAAATTATACAGTTCACCTGAAATAACCACATAGAGCTAGACATGCTTGGGCAAGCTGCTCTAGAATATGATTTCAGGTCTAATATAGAGTTAGGGACCTGGTAGTTCTAGTTTTGATCTCTTTTTTTACTTGCATTAGTGTGTCCAAATCAAATGAAGATAAATTTAAACTAGGAAATGTAACACAGCAGTTGCACTTTTTACTATGTTGACATAATATTTTAAGCAAATCATATTCAAGTGCAAATGTGACACAATTTTACCACAATTTATTAAGTGCAAAATGGTAATTTACTAACTATATTGAAAGAAATTAAGTAAATGACTTGATAGACTAAAACATATGCCAGTGTAGGGTTTTTCCTTTCTTTTTCCTTTTTTTTTTAAGAAATATTATAAAAGGAGAAATCCTTTTTTAAAAAATGCTATTTCTTCATTTCCTATTAGAAATCATATATACATTTTATAGTGTTCTATCTTAAATAGCATTTTGAATGTTTATTTACTTAATTTCTTATTTTGTTTCTTTGTTCTGAGATCCATGTATTTCAGAAATTATTCCTTGCTCTGTTTGCCTGATGTAACCATTTTCAGTCACATTTTATACTTTTCCTCAAGTGTTCTTCCATGTTCTAGTGTACTTTAATTGCCACTGATGGTAACTATGGCTGTAATTGGAGGGCAGCAGCTGTTTTGCAGTGTCCATGACTAAGAGGAGGCTTATCAGAGAGGCTACTCAAAGTACATGCCAAATCTTTCTTAAGCAAAGAATAATTGTGGGGGCAGTAAGTTCTGTTTCTAAGATAGCATGTAACAAAGCCCAAGTAAACAATCTGAGACGAGTCAGGGAGCTCAGAGAATCTTAGCATTTGCTTTCACATCCTTTCATACCTCTTGTATATGTAAGACTACCCATATCTGCTTTCTAGTTTCAGCCTGGGCCTGTCAAGAACTTTTAAGTTGCCTCACTTCCATCAGCAGCTTAGTGTATTTATTTTCATTTTAGAATTATCTATTTCTTTAGGAAATCAGACTATAAGAAAGTATTTCCT
>VXAU01002502.1:1571367-1585117 GCA_013399695.1 Formicarius rufipectus | reverse complement strand
TGAGAGGAGAACCTGCTAATATTCCATTAAATGATACATGTGAGGAGCTCTATTAATAAAGTTAAAATTAAGGTACATAACAACTGTGTGAATTCACCAATTTTATAAAATATACCTTAGTTGATATTTAGCTATATCTGTGTGCTGTTAGATAGTTTTGAGGGAGTGTATTAGTTTTAAAAATATGCATAATTACGTGTGAAGGTAGACTTTTCTTGTACTTCTGAAATCCCTGCATAGTGGAACTTAAAACTGCAAGTATGTAAAAACTGAGAGGAGGGAGAAAACCTTTTCTGCCATTCCTTAGTAGAAACGTTTCTTTTAGACGTAGAGGAATAAACTCTTTTTTTTTTTTTTTTTTTTTTTTTTTTTTTAAGGTAGGGAAAAAAATCTTTTTTTTTTTTTTTTTTTTTTTTTTTTTTTGATGCAGTCAGAGTATCTTATTAACAGCTCAGATTTATAAGCCTCTCACTAAGACACTAAAAACGGTATCAGTGCAAAAAGTTGCTGCAACAGTGGGGTCTGATCTAGAGGATTTGTTAACCTGGGGTGAAAGCTCCAGACACCCATTTTGCACCTCCTCAGCAACACTGATAATGCTATAAGTGATTTTAGTATCTGAAGCATCTTTATTTAGTTGTAAGATGCTGTGAACACAGTGTTCCTGAGTAACAAACACATGAGGTTACCCCAGCCCTCTTGGTCGTTCTCACCTTGAAGAGAAGACTCACACAGACCACGGATGAGTAAAGCATTGCTGGTGTGGTAACAATTAGATGTGATGGCTGAGCTGAAAGGAAGGACATGGTCATGCTGGGAGATGGTGCTGGAGAGTCTTCTCCTGATTTGTCCTTTTTGCAGAGAATTTTTTTTCTTTTCTTTTTCTTTTTTCTTTCTTTTTTTTTTTTTTCCCTTATACTATGGTCTTAAGCTCAGGTATGAGCACCTGTAATGCTTTCATTGGCTCTGTGCTGCTGTGATATGGTAACACAAGCATCTGTATCTTGTGACCTTTTCTTTTTGGGGGTGGAACTGTAGAAACATCTCTAATATTTACAGTTTAATTTATCAACTTCTAAGGCACATTTGCTGAGGCAACGTTCTATTATTTTGCAGAACTCAAATTATTTTTTTTAAATTTGAAAATTTACCTGGTCTGAAAAGAGCCTTTTGGAACTTAATTTATGAAACAAGTTATAAAGGATACATAGTCATTCAGGAAGCCCTTCTTATTCTTATGTGGCTTTTAGGTCATTGTCTTCTGTACTTTTTACTTTTGCACTGAGCTACTTACACATTTCTAAATACCTAAATTTCATAATTAAGATAAATACTTTATACTCAAATGACTTCTTTAAACTCAAACCCAGTTGAAATGCAGTCACTGTCCTGCATATTGGAATAGAAATTTTTTTTTGTTTGCACAGCACTGATATCAAGATATGATTACCAGTAATCTGAACTTACATATAAAATGTTTCTAAGTGTATCATTTAAGAGGTTTATGTTGTCTTTGAATAGTTAAGTATTTTCAGTTTTTCCACCATTAAGAAACAACATGGATTTGCAGTAATAAAAATCTTCTAAAGATAAAATAATTGCTTAATATTAAGTAAATTGCTGCTTTAAAATCCCTTTATATAAGATATTATCTGAAATATAATGATTCTTATTGTTGTCTTAATATAC
The DNA here is from genome assembly GCA_013399695.1 of Formicarius rufipectus. Classification (NCBI taxonomy): domain Eukaryota; kingdom Metazoa; phylum Chordata; class Aves; order Passeriformes; family Formicariidae; genus Formicarius; species Formicarius rufipectus. The sequence goes on along the minus strand of VXAU01002502.1, from coordinate 1,583,428 downwards.
TTTTTTTTAACTTGAAATGGAGGGAGGGGGAACTCCCTGTTTTTACAGTAATGTTTAAGGCTTTCAGTAACACAGTCTCTGAATATTATATTTCTCTGAATTTTCCATAGTAAAACCAACTTGAATTTCTACAAGTAATTTTATTTGAAATAGAACTACCAAATAAATAGAAAAAAAATATTTTTTATAGTTTTGCAAAAAGTAATCTCAGTGGTCTCTGTTCTGATAAAGGGCTCTTAGGATTACATGCTATTATTTATACCATTTATAATTTTTCATTTAATGATTTTGACAAACATTAATAAAAAGTAACATGATCTCTACTTTTATGTGAATTTCAAAACACACAAAATATTATATGATGTTGTAGCACAATACAGGCTAAAAAGTGTATTTAATTTCTTTTGTAAGCACATTTATATAAAGCAAGTACTATTTAATACCCAAACAGAATTTATTTTGCTTTAAAATAATGGGAACCTCCCAGGATGAACGAAGGAATGACCCAAAAGTTACTGTAATTAGCTCAAGGATGCCTGCTAATCAAATAATCACCCCCAAAAAGATAAGACTTTTTACCTCAGTAGTTATCTTAGATAGAAAATTGACTGCAATCACTTCCTAACATTTGGCAAGACCCCAAACCAATTGGTAATAACTTTGTGTTAAAGTGATACTAGGGCTTATTCATGTTAGTTATTAAATTAATTTCTGGATGCACTTATGAGGGTATGGTAAGAGAAAGTATTTTAGATAATTATATTGATAAGTTGATCATAAGTCTAAGGATATTAAGATTAAATTTAGTTTTAAATGTTTCACTTGCTTGACCATGTATGTAGTGTGAATTGGTCTTGCATCTGCTACACTAGATCATGCTACCGAAGAGATCATAATCCTGGTATTATTTGTCCTCTGCAGTAAATTTACATAATCGTCTCTCCCCAGGAATTGACTTTTTATTTAATTAGGTATAAGTTAAATATGTGCTATGTAGTTTCTCCAATTAAGATTGAAATGTACTATTCCAGTTATTATGTCAGCACTGCTTGCATTCAAATGGTTGTTGCTTCTTTTGCAGCACAAAAATCTTTGAATCCATGAGGATATGACAGAATATCTTCTTCAGACTCTTCTTCATCTATTTGGAGACACACCAGCCCCGTGACCACCAGAGTAACTGCCATGTGAGGAGACCACTACCTCAGCTGAGGTGCACATTTCCAGTTCATCCAAATTATAAGGGCATAACATATGGCTATTTTGTTTTTTTGGGGGGGTTTTTTGTTGTTGCATTTTTTTTTTGTTGTTGTTTTTTGTTTTTTTTTTACTAAAAATCAACTTATGTTCCAGGATGCTAACATTAAAGCAAAAATACAGTAAGCGTTTAACAAAGAAATTTTGGAAATAATGAACAAAATATCCATTTTGCATCATTTAGTATTAATATTTCTGAATCTAAACAATGTGTATACGTGACAAGATCATGTCCACGTTCTGGAAAGGAGAAGTAGCCAGTTCACAACATCCCAACCTAAAACCAATTTTGGTTTCTGATTTGTACTAGGGTATAGACATATATTTTGATGAGATCTGACATTGGCAGGCAGTTATGTTCCAGTGAAAATGCATTTCACTTTAGATTTTTCTGAGAACCATGCTGAACTGAAGCTGCTAAGCTATTTTCTTTTGGCATTTAAAGACAAAATATAATGGAAAAAAAAAAGGAAAATAAGTACTTTTCTCTGCTAAATATATGTATTTTGTTGCCATCTCTTCCTATACTAATTAAAGCAGTTTTAATTACCACAGTAAAATACTTTAACTGACATTTTTATAATGATTCATTTCGGTGGTATATATTTTTCTTAATGGATAAGGTCTACTTGCTGAGCAGACAGAAAAAACTCAAGAGTAATTTCTTGAATACTGAAAATGTCTACAAGGCAAAAAGACATCTGTCTTTATAAATAAAAAAGTATGTTTCTATTATATATTAATTATAAATTATATAATTTAATATTAATATAATTAATATTTATTATATCTCATTAATGTAAATATATATGCCTGTAATGATAATGTATAACACACCTATAGAATGGTTGGATATTTCAGTAGAATTCCTCACACCAGGATCTAGGCAGTAAAACTACAAAATTGTTTTGAACACACAGATGGCAATGCATCACTTTATTATTGCATTTATTGATTTTATTGTAGTCTAGTACAAATCTTCCAGCAATAAAATAGAATAAGATGATACTAAAATGTATGGAGAGATTTCACTTCATGCATTATGAAGAAAGTTGTTGAACTGGTATGTTAGCAATGAGTGACATACAGAAAAGTCATGACTTGTTACTTCACACTTACTCAACCTGTATGACTTCAGTTCAAGAAAAACCCTGAGCATTTCAAGTATCATTGTTCAGGTCAGCTCTAGCAGGAGGCATTCCTATTCTTGTGTGAATTTTTTTTTTTTTTTTGTGGTAAGTGAAAAGAGAAGCTCAGGTTTTTATTTCCTACATTGTATATTTTCCAACTCAAATTGTTAAACCAAAAATGTACAGCCACTGAAACACTTCAAACTCTTATTACGGTGTGTGTTTCTAATGTCTGTCCACTAAAGAACTCCTCTAGCCAGTACAAAATGTGGAGGGATTCCTGATCTGGGAGCTGTTAAACCACTGGCCTCTTGTCCAGCTGACCAACAAGGAAGTTGGATATGTTACAGGCAGGGATCTTTTTTCTAGTTCTCATCTCCAATGAGAGATGGAATATATGGATGTCTATGACAATGACCAAGGTAGGAGGCAATTTTACCACTCAGAACTCTGTGATTAATTTTCCACTGTCAAAGGGGTAATTTTTTACCTTTTTTTTTTTTTTTTTTTAATGTTCTATTCTATAGTTAGATTGTTAAAGTTTCATAGTGTGCCCTAATGAATTCTTCATGTAACTAGCCCCTAGATAAAAAACAAAGTTTTGCCTATGGAATCCTCTTTGCTTCAGTATCACATTTTTTTGGAGTCAAATCTCAGTTCCCACCTTTTCCTATGGAGGGTTAAGCTCTGACAAATGGATGAATATCTGATAAGAAAGTCCATTTTTGCTGGAAGATTTATGTATTAAAAGAGAAGGTGAAAAAAAGTAAAGAGTTCAGCACAAGAACCTAACATTTTGTTGCAATTTTCAAAATACACAAGCAGTGTGGTATTTGTGTTTACAGGGCACATGTATGTTTCATGAAGAGACTGAAAATATTTGTGTGTGTTGTATCATTTAAACACAGCCCTAGAGTTTCAAAAAGGACCTGGAGATATATTTGTCCTTCAGGGAATGTGATAACATGTTACAAAGATGGCACTGCACAGCTACACTGCCATGAAACAGCAAAGGGGAATAAATGGAGGTGAGGAAAACATAAATCTCCTTTATACCCTTCTCCATTCCTCCCTCTCCTCTCAGAGGGTGCAGTCATTCCTTCCTGTGCACTCCTGGACATTACAGCCCTCTGACTTACTTGTGCCATCGTCAACCTCTTCCGTGTGTCCCTGGAGGAGCGAGCACAGAGCAGTGCTTTACGCATCCCACACACAGCTCCACATTTCCTTCTGCCTTCCAAGCAAACTGTCATTTACCTTCTGCCACACAGCCATTAGCTGTTTGAAATCCACATTCTTAGTTGCTGCATTTAACATATCAAGGCTTTTTTGTGTGTCTGGATTGATATACTCCAAAGTGGAAGTGTGTTTTGGGCTGTAACCTGTAAGGCAGCACAAGTTAGCACTCCTTTCTTCTTGAGTGAGATGTAAAGATAGCATCTCAGAAATATCTGAGCCTGGAGAATGAAACGCTCAGCTGAGGCAGACTGCTGTCTCACAGGAGAATCAACACTATTGTCTTTCCCCCGGGGGATCACATCCTGTAGGTGTACTCAGTGCATGTAAAACATACCACGACAAGGGCACAGCTCTCACAAAACAGCATGGCAGCTGTCATGTTTCCTGAAAAACATGGCTAGAGACTACATGATACTTGTTTCCGAGCCTTTCCCTTATGCTTAATACCAGTGGGATGTCTGGATGCTTTTCCATTCTTTTCCTAAGTGTTTGCTTACTAAAATCTCATCTTAAGACAGTCTATGCTAATCACTGGGTTACTGACAGACTTTGCGTGTGGGAATAAACTTTCAGAGCCCTTCCTTGAAACTACTTTACTTTTCAGAAAATAGTCTAAAGATTCAAAAACAAAACGACAGAAAAGGAAAGGAAGAGTGGGTAAGGACCACTGGGAGTGAGGTGAGGAGGTCAAGTGCTGTTCTTGGAGCAGTGACTGATTTTTGGGGCAGGTTCTAAGAACATGTGCTGGCTCATACATTGTGGGTGAGAACAGCAGGAAAACATCATCCTGCTGGAGCTCTGCTCTGCACTACAGAGAAAAAAAATACACTTTTTTGTTGTTGTTGTTGTTTTAGTTCTTGGGCAAATATAAAATTGATCATTTGGTACGATGTCTCTTTGGATACAGGAGGGTTAAGTCAGTGATCTTGGAAATAGATATGGAGATAGTAGCTGCAAATTAAAATTATATCTATGAATTCCCCTAAGTCTTGTTACAAAATGTGTTAATCTAAGCCCCAAATGTTTTCTATGTTCATTAACAGACATTCACTAGAATAGTTTTGTTTTATTTGAGGAGCTTAAATGATGTAGAAAGGTACCAATGAAAGACATTTGTAGTATATCTTTAGACATGTGTAGTCTCACACAATATTTGCATTTCCTTTCACAATGCACACATCACTTTACATTTCTGGTGATTCCTCTAAGAAACACATAATTTGGGACTACGTATCAAAAGTACTGAAGAAGGAATATTGAGAATTTTATGTAAGCAAAAGGTACACAAATAACCATTGTTTCAAAAGTTAGATCTTCCTTACAACCACACTTCATATATTCTCAGTCCTCTTGTGAGTATCCTGCATAAAGAACAGCTGACTTTTATTTTCTTTTTTCCACAATTGTTTTCTCTTTTTATAGGGAAATGTGACTTAATGAATGCAAAGCTACTTTTGTGGAAAAAATATTAGTACTGATGAAATGGGAGTAGTGAAGTTTTCTCACCTTCAAGATGGAATTTCTGCTAATGTGAGAGAAGCAGAGACACAAATGGAGCATGTTTGAGGTAGTGACTTAGTCCTTGGAAGTTCAGGTGAGCATTATACCTTGCAGGCTAAGTGGTTTCTAGAACAGAACTAGCTGAATTAATTTTCTATGGCCTGTGCCCCTTAGTAAGTAAATATTGATTGATCTGCACTAATTCTAAAGAATAATTAGTATGCACTGTTAGATTTGGCAAAACAAAAGACAAATTATTCTCTCTGAATCAATATTGGAACTGAACTCTAATTTCATACATGTCAGGTGGCTTTCATACATATCAGGTGGTTTTCATAACATGCATAAAGCTGCTGTGAAAATTTTTTTCCCCTCCCCTAATCTGATATTTTAGGTTGGTATCTATAAGCAAAAAAACCCCCTAAAACTTATAACTTCTATACTAGTGAAAGTTAACCATTGACTTTGCTCCCAGTGAGACAGGAAATGGACTGAAGAAAGGTTTTCCTTCTCACCAATAAACATTTTAAACTTCTTTGTTACTGTAGAGTTGGCAATACATCTCTGCATCCCCTCAATATTTAAATAGGTGTTGGAAGTTTCCAATATTTGTGTTACAGGAAAAGAAAGTCTGAATTTTTGAGTTAGTTAATAGAATGGGAGATCTATTGCCCTCCTGTCTATCTGCCTCTATTTTCTGTCTCTATACACAGATATTTATTTAAGATCTGTTGTGTTTTTTGATGTTACAATTCTAGTGATACTTGCTGTACTTCAATTGGGAAACGACAACTAGTGAGTTAACGTTTTTAGCTTGGCATATGTGGGTATGTACCAACTCATGCATAAACATAAACCAAACTACCCAGCACAAGAAAAAAAAGCCTGATACCTTTTTTTAGAGCACAAGTGAAAAATAGCACCCAATGAGAACTGAGGACTGCACGCTCCTAATTGCTAAGAGAACGACTTATTTGTCCGTGCCACCCGAGAAGAAAGAAGGCTGAGGAGTGGGCAGATATCTGAGTAACAAAAGATAACTTTACAGTGCATCAGCTCTGAGAGTTTAATGCACTGTTATTAAATCAGGAGTGTGTGGAGGCGTGTGCAGTGACAGGCAGAAAGCTGTGTCTGTTATGCAAGTGGAATGAAGCCAGGCACAGAAGATGGGGATGATTTTTATTCCACCACTGACTTCAAGCTCTCGGTTTACATGAGCTCTCATAAAAGCGACTTTTCAATTAATTTCACAGCTCCTGCTTACTCAGTAACAGAAAGATACACTAAAACAATGTAAGTGGCCTTACTTAATTGCCTTCTTTTTGAACTTTTGCCTCACTCGCCTTTGTGACTTCCACATCAAGGACATCCTTCCTACTCTGTTGTTTTGATTGCCTTACTTGTGAGAACTTCTACAACTCTTCCCCTTTTTGACATATCAGATACTGTGTTTTGATTCTACTTCCATGACTCTTTAAGGCACTTTCTTCTCTTCCTATTAACTTATATTCCAATTCTGAGAAATCACTTTTAGTCACTAACTGGTAAATAATACTAGTTGTCATTGCTTCCCTGCTAAGCCTCTGGACAAGTATTTTCCTGGTATTTCTCATGATGCTCTGCAATTGTGGCAGACTATCTTCAGAAACATCAGAAAACTCCACAGAAGTTTCCTTTACCATGTTAGCTATAAAAAACTAACTATATGTGTGATTCACTCAACTGCATTTTAGTAATGGAAGGATTTGTTAGAGACCTGGTTGCAGTTGCTTTTGGCTTTGGTCATGCATCACCTGCCTTCTCAAACCTTTTGCACTGTAGCTTTCACACACTGCTGCTTTTCTTTGACTCCTTAGGTTGTCCATCTTCCCATTTCTGTTGCTTACTAGGAAAAAAAAAAAGAAAAGGATTAAAAGGATTTAATCAAACATCATCTTGTTATACTCGTCCTTGCAACATGCAAAAGTCTGCTCTTGACAGGAGTGAGGAACGGTATTCAGTACTTCAAGGTCAAATGTTGCAGAAGAAATGCCAAAGACTTTTGAAAAGCTTTGAAAGAGCTGCAATTCATTAAGTTTCTCAAAGAGAATATTGTAGAGGAGAGAATAACCTGTCTGACTACCAAATGTAAAGAGAAGTAGGCCAACCAGAATTAGGTGCAATAGGAACAGAGTAAAAATGGCAAATATTTAATCTATTGTGAATAAACCCAAATCTAGGATGAAAACAGCTGTTCTGAGAATGACATGTTGGAACATAAGCTACAAATGGATTATGGAGAATAAAGAAGGGCCTACAACTTTAATACCTCCAGCAACAGCTATTTCTTATTTCCTTTCCTCTGCCCCCCAGTAGTGGCAGCAGAAGGAATAACACCTGAACTTCCTATCAGCCAATGGTGAAATTATTTCGCTTATTGCCTCCTATGTTTGGGATTCCATTGGCAACTGATAGATCATCTCAAAGAATGAATAATACTGACATTTTCTTCATACCCTGTTATGAACAGGCCTCTTAGGTTATTGGGAAAATCTTTCAATCATAAGACTAGTAGAGATTATAGCAATAGTTCTAAAAGGGGATGTCAAAGGAAAATTAACAGGTTTATTAGGAGCATTCTTAAAAGGGAAAAATAGAAGTAGAAGGAAGGTTACTAAGTTTTTGCTTTTTACATGAAAACTTTACTGTTTTCATTCTTCTTGCAATGTGCATAATTAGATACCCATTTCAGCCCTGAAAAAAAATTTCCCCCTAAACCAAACCAAGGACATCTTTAGCAGCCCCAGCTTGGAATATTTTTTTTAGGGAGCCTGAAGATGACAATCTTCTGTCTGTTTTTCCTAAAGGGGTATTTATTTTTTTGTTTGTTTTTTTCTTCTTTTGCAACACAATAAAGGTAAATTTTGAATAAGTGCTTGAAATTTTTTCCTTTTATGTTACACCTAATGAGAAAAGAGGTAAAAAAATATGGCAGCTATAAGCTTGGATTTTTTTTTTGGTGAATATATTGATTGATTTTTTTAAGAAACAGAATGTGACCATATTAACATTTCATTATGTGTAGTATTAGACCAATAGAGTCATAAAGAATCTGTGATGAGAATATCTCATGGAGGTCTTAGGACATCACAAAAGTCTATCCCCCTCTTTTTTTTTTTTTTNGCTTTATAAACCTTATATAATGAATATAAAATACATACAAATGAGTGCTTTAACTTCATATAAACACCTTTAATCTCAGATGTATAAATTCTCAAAACTATAGTCTTTGACTAAAAATAAGAAGGAGGGAAGAAAAGGCAGTGGGATAGGAAGGAAGTTGAGACATGACATATTTTATCTGTAGAGTGTGAGGCTCCTTTTGTCCTGAGGTTAATTTTTCACACCTGTGTGCGATTCATTCAGGGCATGAGATGCTTCAATTTATAACCGACTCGGAGATGACAACTTGCAGCTGTTCTTTTAGATAGGCAGTGACAGAAAAAGGAGAGGCCTTGGAAATGTGAAGAATTTGAATATTTCTTCATTTTAGAATGATAGGTGTTCGGAACTGTTATCTAATCACTAATTTGGAGGATAATGCCTTAGTAGTACAAAAATATGATGAAAAAGATGATGATCTTTTCCCTCCAATCAGAGCTAAATCTGTTTTATCTGTAGTATTAATATTAGTTTGGTTTGATGATGATTTCTGTAATTGTTTGTGGAAAAAAATTAGAATTTAGGTTCAGCTTTTCTTTTTTTAATTTTTTTTCTCATTTGAAGTAATAGATGGCCCTCTCATTTTTTTCTAAATTTCAAATTTTATGTAAAATTTCCTCAAAGTGATATGTTTATTTTTGTTGCTAAATACCCTTCTCACTTCCTAAAGTTTTTATCACTTCATAGTTGTCAAAGCCTGTCAAAACCCAGCTTATATGGAGCTTTTTTCCCCCCCCTCCTTTTCTTATTTTTGGGTGTTAAAAGTGGTTTTCTATTCATAATGAGCAAATGTGTTAAAAGTCCTGTCAACTTTTCTGACAGATGTGAAAATCTGAGTGATTTCTGGCATGGCTGTATTTTTCCCCACTGAAGGGATTAATTTACTGATTTATTCTCCCTTCCTTAGGGAGCACACTGATATGAGAGACAGAAGAAGTAGCAAACCTACTACAAATTAAGAAATGTGTAAATATATACTACTCTTCACTCAAGTGTTATAAGAAAAAAATGCAAATAGACTGACTGCTGACATTGCCAATCTAAACCGAGCATTTATAAAACTCTGTGATTTTTTTGGTATGGTGCAAAGACTTTTTAGTAAGGTTAACTCTTTGGTAACAGATTCACCTGGTTTTTAGGCTCTGTATTGATAAATGTTGAATATTGTGAAAGTCTTTACCACTGTGCAATTCAAAAACATGAAATATCTGACAATATTTTAAACCCACTTTAAAAGAAGGTGTAACACAGACTCTGAAATCTCCATCTGAGAAAGGAGCTGTTTAACAGTTCTTCAAGCAGAGGAAAAGCAATCATCCAGAAAGTCTTTGAGAAGCTATCAAGGGGTTTGCCATGGACAGGGCAGATGTTAAAAGAGGTATCTACTTGAAATTCTTATGAAATATTGCAAACCAAAATTGAGTTTGCCTACATAATTAAATTTTGCTTTTCCAATTCATGTGAACTTTGGATACAGTTTTTCAGTGATAATCACCTTCTTCCAGGTTCTCCTTTTCCTTTGCAAAATCCTCAATTTACTTACTGAGTTGGCTGGACAGTCTTGGCTAAATTTTATCTTTTGTTTGTTTTCTGCTTTAGCCCACGGTGCCAAATGCAACAGTCATTTTGCGAGTCGTGTTTTGGTTAAAATTATATGTGTTTAGATTAAAACAGAACAAATTAAACAAAGCTTTACAATTTGGGAAATAACAACTATTTCCTTCTTGCTTTCAGTGTGTTCTGCCATCCTCAGAAATGAGCAGCTTCTTTGAAGAGACAGAATTTTTCTTTTTCCCCTCTGTAGTGGGCCTGACTAGACTACGAATTTGTTATGTTTTATTTGTATTGTCGGGAAAGGATAACAGACACGTGAAGGCCATCTCTGACACTCAAGTTTTGTGTTCAAGGTTATTGTTTCTTTAGTGTAACTCTGAAACTAAACAAGGGAACAGACTGTGCATTCTGAACACAATTAATTTACATTTAAATACTCTATTTATCAAAATATTTTTGCTTGTAAAAACTCATGTTCTGTACTATGTATTGTAAATCTAGTTTACTATATCTCTCAGACAATATATAATTACTGTAGAAGATACTTGTCTACAATTTTGAAAAGCTATTGCTGTTGATCCCTTTTGCAAGAAGAAAAAAAAAGTCATGCTTTAATGTTGCTGCACATCCTGTTTATGTCCACAACACTACAGAAAAGTGAGAACAATTGGCTATGAATAAACACTTCCCAATTTCAAACATCAGTATATGTTAGTCATGTAAAATGTGTTCCAATCCCTTGTTCCAATCAGAGACTGAATACCATGACACTCATACTTTAGTAGCTGAAGGCCTTTCTTGGTAGTCTGACTGTCTTGCTTAATGAACCATAGAAAAAATTTTGATTTCTGATTTTCAGTGTTTATTTTTCATTAATGACTCGTTAAAGAACTAGAAAAAATGTCAGTTTTAAAAAGGTGGGTCTTGGCATGTGAGTTCTTGTTCACTTTTAAAGCAACTACAGCTGAGAGGGTGGATGTCTTCTCTGGGGTCCAGTAGTGCTGGCCTCTTAATCACTCGTATGTACCTGGAGCCCACAGTAAACTAGTGAGATGGAAGAGGTGAGGCATTTTGAACAAAGAGTGATTTCAGCAATTAGACCTTTAAAAAGTGGCTTGAAAAAAAAAAAAAAGTATTGAAAGGCTTGCAGCTTATCAGACTTTGGTTCTTTGCTCTTCATTGGCTTTGGACAAACTGAGTGAGTGATAATGCTCAAAACAGAAAATGTGGCCTATGCTCATATAATTTAACAGTTTTGTTTGGTAAGGGAATATAAGTTTGCTCAATTTATTAGTACTGTGGACAGACTCAAAGGAATTAGTGACCTAAAGCCTGTTTTCCCTTACAATTGGAGTGATGTGTCTTCTCTGAGTCACCTTTTGCAACTATTAAATGGAAGACTAGTGGATAGGTTTACAATGGGTTTTAAACATGACAAATCCAGTGACTTCAAGGAAACTAAGAATTTTTACAGCCTGAGAATCTGCACTTGTAGGAGGAAATACCGAGCTGTTAGGTAACTCTTAAATCAGTCCAGTGGATGTGGAGAGGTGTGTGATGGGTTCTGTACAGAACCAATGGATCTCTCAAACTGATTTATGGCCTTTAAACTTTAGGGCTTCATTGGATTTTACTTCACTTCTTTCTTGTCCTCTCTCTTTTCTTCTCCCTTCCTTTTATTTTGTCAAGTATTTAACGTTATCATCATTCATAAATGCAGTGTGAAGAATGAAGGAGAATTCTCTCCCCACACCCTAAACCTTTTTCTTTGGGTGCAAGTTAGTCTTTTGCTTTTCTATTTTTGATTCTGAGTTTATCTACCAAAGTGTGGGAAATGGGTGAAATTCTGTAAAGAAGTGCAGGAACTTGTCTTTAGAGTATGACCTACATTCAACTTAGAAGAGCCTATATTGCCAAAGACTCCCTAATGCTCTCTATCTTTATCTGTGATATTTCATTTTTAAAAACATCTGCACTTGGTCTGAAATAACTAATGTTTCCAGAGAGTGAAACAATGTGAAGGCTTAAGTTTCTAATATTTTTTTCTTAAACTAAATATCCCCCTAATGCCCACTCTTTGTTTCCTTCCACACCTCTGTTATTCCCTCCTCAAACCCTGTTTGATTGGTCAGAAATCTGGGGGGGGGTGATTTTTTTTTTTTTTTTTTTTTTTTTTTTAA
>VXAU01002502.1:1510706-1571346 GCA_013399695.1 Formicarius rufipectus | reverse complement strand
TCAGAGAACAGTTTCAAGGCTTATTCTGATGGTAAGATAAAGTGAATATATAAATGTAGTGATTTCAGTTTCCCAGTTCCTAGATTTATTGAAAAATTCTGGAACACATATCACGGATGAAATGTTCAAATCAGATATGGAAATGTTATATGCCCTAGAGAGGCTTAATAAATCTAGTATAACATTTTTATTCCTACTTTTATTTTTGATATTACTCTAACTTCAACTTTTAAGAAACATTTTGAGAGGACATCAGTCACCTGCATAGCAAAACTTGCATGGAATGTATGAAGGGTAAGAACTAGACATGGTTGATAAGTGGTGCAGTAATAAAGAAGGTGAAATACAGATAGTTGAAGGAACAACTTCCAGCCCACTATGCTTGCTTTGGTTGCTTGCTTTAAGTACTTGTGAATCAAGGTACACACTTTACTTTGGGTTTATACTTAATGCATTACCAAGCTGAGAAATAATTCTGTCAGATGAGAAGTTTTTCCCAGTTGTGTTGAACAACAGAGAAACTGTATTTTGGGGGTTTATTTTGTGTATGAAGAGATTGCTGACTTTTAAACTCATTGAAGAACTTGGTTAAAATTTATCTGATTCATTTGTCATATATTTTGCTCTGATTTTTAGAATTTAGCTAAGAAATTAAATATGAATTTTGGATAAGGAAATCGCTGATCAAGAACTAGAATAATTGCATATACCTGATGACATTAAACATAAAGAACAGTTATAATTGGTACATGAAAACATCAGATAGATGAAGTAAATAATTATACGTATTTAATAAAATCAATTTGTGAACCTTTAGGGTTTTTTGTTCATTAAGGGATAGATTTAGACCACTTTGCCTTAAAAATCTGTTTATGATAATAGAAATTACTTCTCTTTTACCTCTTCAATAAAAAATAGAATTGGAAAAATGTAAAAGTTGAAACAAGTGAACAAATGCCTACATGATGAATAAAGTATTTTCTAGTCAAAGCTTCCCCACAGGTATTTAACATGCCAAAGCTGTGCATTTTATCATAGCATATTTGCTGTATTTATCCCAAATTTTGTGAATACAGAAAAATTCTCTCATTGCAGGTGTCCCAGTATAGCACACTATTATTCATCGAAATGACTTGGAGGTTTACTTGAATCAATTCTGGACATATTAAAACAATTACGAAGGCTTCATCCAAGTATGTGTCAAACACACTCAGGGTTGTCTTTGACACATCACTTGTCAAATAGTATTAATTTTGTGTTTGTTTCTAAGTTCATTATTCAGCTACATGTTTGGGTATGACAAGTACTATAAATGTCTCCTTACCTAACTTTTTTTTTTCTTTTTTCCTAATCTGTGTGTCTACTTAATACTTCCTATTCAGTTTCTTTGGAGGAAGAAGTATCTACATAGTTATAAATCAGAGGGGGGAGAAAAATCACCACTGTTTAAGCATAATACTAATGCCCCCAGTGTCTGATTTTGGAGTTGTGATATGTATTGGTAAGAATATGACATGTTCTGTACATGAAATTCAACCTGTCTGACATGTCCCAATCCTAATTTTCATAACTTTCATATGTTACTGAGGTCTCCAAGTCCTTTATTAATTAAAAACTGAGTTAATAGTGAATGCCCTTTTTTTCTGATCAGTACTCTTTTACCAGGTCTAAACTTTGACCTGGCATGTTTAATAAAGACTGGTTGGGGATTGGTGGTTTCCTGACAGCACTTGATGCTCGTTCTCCTGATTACTCCCTTTGATGTACCCTTGAGTACCATTCCCACTGATGCATGGGCTGCATCAGTTTATAGGCTGTCCCTGTTCTACCTGGCTATTTAAAAGTTCATTCTCATCAGGTCAACCTCTATAAGAAATGTATTTTATTATTGCAGATCAGATTTCTTCAAAGTGAAATAAAATGCTAAGAATCAATACTGGCACTATTAAAAAGTAATCAATTTGTCATTCCCTAACAGTTATCAGACAGCTTGTGCAAGACAGCATATTCTATGCATTATTTAGAATAGAGAATTCTGTTGGCAATTTACAATTGCCATCAGTCTTCTGTGGTGTTTGTTGGATACTGTTGTCATTTTTGAGAGCATTTGCTATACATGGTAGCAAATAGAGATTTTTGGAATCCAGTGTGTGGGTGTGGATTTTCTCCTGTAGTAACTTATTCTGAATACTTAATATGGTCATTTTTATCAACTGATTTAGTTTACTTCTTGTATCTTTTTTTCCCCTTACTTTGTGATCTTTTGATCTTTGTGATGCTTTTGTGTTTTGTTTTGGTTGGTTGTTGTTGTTATTTTTTGTTTGTTTGTTTTGTTTTGTGTCTTTGTTTTATGGGTATTTTTTAGCTATCAGATAAAGGTCAAATAGTGTAACAGATGTTCAAGGTTTAAATGGCTCAAGTAAAATCATGGATTGGATATTTGGTATTATAGTATCATTATTTAAATATTGGATACTTATGCATTAGAGAAAGAAACAAAGTTGGCACTGCTCTTCATGTTGCACAGACCAAATGTTGCTCCTTTCATTTCCTCAGAGCTGTGCTTCTTGAATTTCTCTAATTTCTGTAATTTTTATAGCTATATAATTATAAATCTAGAGGCCTCAAACACATCAGAGAGGTCTTTTAAGTGTCTGCATCATTTAAGACCTCAAACTCCATTCTGAACTTCCTGAAGCCTTTGTTCTGATATACACAGATTTTACAGCAGTTATAGATTACTGTAAATCTATAAAGATAGTACAAGAGTTTTCTTGGATTCTGAAGGGGTTTAATAAAGATCTGCCTACCAGATTTGCTGAATCAGGACTATTTGTTTTTAAGTTCTTTTTATCTCTCAACCGAAATACCACCCATGTCTATTGTATTTATCCTCTTCTCACCTTGATTATGAATAATTTAAGTGTTGAAATATCATTCTTTAATTCAGGAAAATTGTGCAACAGAAGATGCAAAGTGATAGTAGAAGAAAATGTCCTCGAGAAATGAGAGGAGAAAAGATTTAAAATTTCTTTATTATCACAACTTCTGTTTTTCGTTGTTCAAGGACTTCTGTGTTCTCTATCACTTCTTTCTGCATCCTGTTTACTTATTGAGGAAAAAAACCTCTTTATCTTCCTTTCAATGCAATAAATAGGTTCTATTCACTTCTGTCTTTTCTATAACATAATTCTGCATTATTTAACTTAGTCTTGCCTACTTCTTTTTTTTTCTTTTTTTTTTTTTTCCTCTCCTCTCAGTGTAGCTTTCATTGATGTCTATAATTCAAAGCTCACTCTGGATCTTTCCAGTATTAGCTTAGATTCTGTTCTGTAACAACTTTTCTTATTTACTAGTGGGATAAGATTTACTTGAGTCCCAAGATGACTCAACCACCACAAAATTAAAGTTGGAGTTTTCTGAAAACATTGAAATAAATCATCTAGACAGCACCAGACACTTCTTATTTCATATGAGAAAGGTATGAATACTTTCCAGACACACCTGAACAGCTGAACATTGGTTCCTTGTTTTTCTAGGAGGGTTTCTGAATGAATGGCTCCAGTGGTAAACATTCTTAGTTAGCTAAATGCTCTGTGGTTTGCAGGTAGATGAGAGTCCCGAGGGATCACTGGAAGTGAACAATTTCTTTTAAATCAGTATTCAGCAAACTTTTGTTTTCATGCTTTTATTCCTTATTTGCTACCCACACAAACCCTTTTCTCTCATAGCACCAGTCCAGCTGCCAGTTTTTCATTATCACAGAAGCCTCAGCCCTCTGAACACGGTGGTTTTGCTTCATTCTCTGTTCATGACTATGACCTTCTCCAAGGTATTTTCATCTATTTCCATGTCCTTACTGCAGATATGGATGAAAATCTAGTCTATTTCTATTAGCAGGATGAATGGAATTGTTCTTCAGTTGTACCCAAGCACTTCTATATTAGGTCAAATTGCCTCTTGGTTAACCAGGACATCTTTCAATTCTTTTTTTTTTTTTTCCTTCATGATTACAGATAGCTCAGATACTGACAGAAGTTCTACTGAAGCTGTTTTTTTTTTCTTTTTCTGTAGTTATTGCTTGTTGATACTTAGGTTAATGAATAGCACATTAATTTCTTTTTTAGATGAATTTTTGGCATTCGATTTAAAAAACGTCAGCATGGATTTAGATGGGAATTCATTACTGGAGCTTTCTTTCAGAAGTTTGATAGCAGTTTGACTTAAACACAGGTGTTTGTGTTTAACGCTTTTTTGTATGCTAGTTTTTCTAAAAAGAGGTACCTTTTGAAGACTGCTCCTCATAAAAATGCAATGCCAACATTAAACCTACATTAAATTTTTCTCTCTTTGATAGTATTAAGGTTTTTATAATTGTTTGCAAGAGGTAGAGTATTAACAGGACCAGGAATCTAAAGCCAGACGATTTTGTCAGCTCCAATATTATAGCAAGATTACTCTAAAAATGACTGATCCATACAGGAAGCTCATTTTTTCAATGAGTATTTTATTATTTTAATTTCCAAGGTCAGAATATATCTATGCTAGTAGCTTTTAAGAAGGGAAAATCCCTCATTTGGTGTGCATGACAAAAGACAGAAAAGGGCTTCAGTACCCTAATATTTTAAAAGATTTTGTGCTGAGTGTCCAACAAAAAATCATTTATCACTGTGTCTACTGTAGTTTGCCTTTCCACCCAGTGGAAAGAAGAGGGGGAAGAGAGGCATGAAACTGCTTCTAGTTTTGAGATATGGAATCAATAGAGACTTTATACCTAAAAAGTTCTTAACAGCTTCTAAAATCAGTACATAAGAACAGACTAGCAGTTGCTGTGAACGGATCATGATATCCTTGTTGAGCCTGAAAGTTCTATGAGCATGTAGTAGTGCATCTAAATCCAAAATTTCTGTGTTCATAGTAACTAAACCCCTCACACTTCTTATTTATATGAAATTCCATTTTCACTTTGTTGAATTAATTCTGGTTTGTTCTTTTTTGTTTGTTTTAGTTTTTGTTTGTGTTTGTTTTTTTATCTTCTGAAGATTCATTCAGGTTCCACTTTGCCAAAACCTGTTATAACTTCTGTAGTTATATGTACACTTATATAGCCCAGCAGCTCATGTCATTTCCTACAGGCTTATTACTTCTGAAGTATTGTCAGCACTTTATTTGTCATGGCTAGCAACCAGAAAAAGAAATATTTCAAAGTTTTGCAAAGTTTAATGCTGATTTTTTTTCCTTTTTAAATTTCTTTTAATAATCTCCATATATCATGAAGATTCTCTTATTTTGGTGTAATTTGTCTGATACTTTTTGGGACAGAAATCTCTTTTTTTGTCTCTTTTGAGGCTCATGGAGAATTTTTTGAGTTGTGTATTGAAAATTACACTCATCTGCAAAGAATTCTGAATGTATCATGTGGTTACAAGGTCTCTTATCCGTGTTTTCCCTAGCTGACGGATGCACTTCAGCTTTCTGTTTTTAATAACTATGCTTGAACACACCTCCTCTAACCTTAAAACAAATGCTAAAATGAGCCATAGACAATTCCAATTGCATGATTTGCTCATGAAAGGTGTCATTGCTTTATAAACTTTAACTTTCTGAAAGCTTCCATGCCTGCTTGAGACAGGCAATTAAGTTGTTGCATGAAAAGTAACATAAAGGTAAACCACTTTGTTAGCAACTCACTTGGACAAATCTACTACTATTCTCACATAGATGAGATTTTGTGTTCCAGCTCTGTCTTTCTAAGGGGAATATCATTCAATGTGTTCCCCAGAGCCACCAAGAGTGACTCCCTTTTCATTCTGCCCTGTAACTGTAAAGCCGTAATGCCTTGGATAATGACTGGGAAGGTAGTTTTAGCAAGATGTGCATCTCTATATCAAATTTATCAAGGTTGCATAATAGCTGATTAGTTATGATAACAGGCTTTCTTCATTTTATTTAATGGACTTAGTTCCTTATTTCCAATAAGGCAAGCATTCTGAATTTGAGGTGCATCTCTGACTTCTGATTTTCTTTTTGCTGGAGTAGGATGGACAGTATTTTAGTATGCAACTCATTTGAAATAGTTCAGTCATGAAAAACATATGTGGTCTTGCTTTTATAGAATTTTTGGGCTGAAGAACAACAGAAATTATTATATACTGTTCTTTCAAGTGATCTGAGTTCAGAGAATTAAAGCCTGTTTTCTCCCCCAGCCTTGTCTTAGAAAATGAGCACAAATCTTCAAACAAAGAGAAATGTTTTGCTTAAAATTAAAACCCCAATCTACAACAGAAAAAAACGAAGCATAACAAATCAAAATCTGCTTGAAAACAAAATGTATTTTGATGATTTTGACAGCAAAAACTGGACACTTTTTGAGATTTACATGCTTTCACTTTTTTTTTTTTTTTGACAGCTTGGTAACTGTGGAAGACATTTCTGTTGCTATTTAGTTTTTTTGTAAGTATTAATCTATTTCTACCAGAAAATTTGGAAACAAATTATAAATTCAACTAAAGAAGGAAACAATGACATTATTATGAATTATTTTATAAATAAATAGCTAGATACCAAAAACTCAGATTAATAATGGTTAGATTTTCTTAAACAGTAACTCAGCAGAGGAAATATAGATTTATCTTTTTAATTTTACAGTAAGAGAAAAGTAGTTACACATGTGAAATCACATTTGCCCTAGCATGGGATACTGAAATATGCATCCATTTTTTATTCTGTGTTTTATAGGAAAAAAATGCAGATTTAACAGGTTGACATACTAAGATTTCTCATATCCTTTTGTTGTGTGTTTTTGTTTGTTTGGTTGGTTTTTTTTGGTTTTGTTTTCCTACTACTTATAAGTGATTGGGAGGATGCAAATGTAATGACATAGAATAGAACTCTTTAGCATAATATTATTAGTGGATTTTTCAGTTTACTTTTGTGGGGCTCTGCAGAGTGGTCTGTTCATCCTCATGGATTCAAGTAATGAGTATGTGACTGGTATTTGGGTAAGAGATTTGTCTTTTAAGATGAAGGAAATGAAGTCCTCAAAATTAACAGTATTTTTGTTGCTGTCCTTGTAGGATTTGCCTTTCATGGCATGTGTGAAAACACCCCTTAGGCTAATCACATAGAAGTGCTAAAAAAAAAACCACAAAATGCATACTTGGAATAAAATTATAGTATCATGATTTCTTTCATAGTATCCCTTTTGGGGAAGGACAGAGAGGGAAGAAAGGGCAATCAGTCCACAGAGGAAAAAAATATCACTATTATGAGAAAGGCTGGCATGTTCCTTGTTTTTGTTTGCTTTTTTTTATTTTAATGTACTACGGTCCAGTAATAATGTTATTGAATAACACCAAGGACATATTATCATCCACCTTCTACTTTTTATTTAACTGAACATATGTTCAAAGGCAAGTAATATCTGTTAGCTAAGATATTTTCTCAAAGAAGTGATACCCCTCCAGGCCAAGTAAATCTGCCTTACAATTTTTTTTAATGACCACCTTTAAAACAACAACAAAAAAAATACCCCCACCTCTCCAAAAGTGCCACCACCACTCCCTCCCCTTCCCAAACCCTATTGATATTCCATTAGCCACACATAGAAGAATTGTTATTTCAGTGACTCCTGATAGATCCTGAATCAGAAGCCTTGGGTGGGATTAGAAGAAATTTGTTAGCTAAAGAAACCGGGTTTGTCATACACTGGGTTGGTTTAATTTGGAGGAAAGCAGATCAGGGAGTGATCTCGTTGCTCTCCAGATGTTCCTGAGGAGAAGGGATGAGGTGCTGATCCCTTCTCCCTGGGATGCAGTGATAGGATGTGTGGGAATAGTTCCACATTCCTCCAGGGAAATTTCAGACTGCACAATAGTAACATCTATTTAGTAAAGGTCTCTTAAACATCTCTTTAGTAAAGAGTAAACATCTCTTTAGTAAAGGTGTGGTCAAATGCTGGAGCAGCATCTCTTCCTGGAGAGAGAGGTTGTCAATGCTCTAAACCTATCAGTGTTTGTGGCATTTTTTTCCTAACATGGCATACCAGTGAGTCTGTTAAACTGAAAAGCTGAACATTTTGAAATTAAACAAAACTGCATCTAAAGCCTCTCTTATTTGCAATTTGTTGTATATGAGATATTTTCTGCTCATGCTAAAATGTTCTCTCTACTTAGAGAAGAATAGTCAGCTGAGAACAAACAATAAGCCTTAGTTAAAAGGGTTATAGCTGAAATAAAAAACTATAAAGGCTGGGCCATTTTAATACTAATGTTTACTTGGAAGAAAAGGGGTTTATTGATTGGAAATCTGGTGTAAGGTTCTTATTGTAGGTTCATTGTTATTGTTTTCTTGAAACACAGTTTTGCACACCAGTAGTCACTTCATCCCACATTTCTCTAGTCAATTAAGTTAGGAAAAAGAAAGAAACGTTAGAACAACATTAAAGAAAAAAAATCCATAATGGTTTGAATGTACAGAAAATGTTATGAATGTTAGATATGCAGAGATCATCTCAAGAAATGGGCAGATTGAATTCTCCAAATTTCTGTATATTGTCAGACTATGATTGTACTTTCAGAGTTTAAAACAATGCATGAGAAGTAACTCAATATTCTGGCTAATAGAATGACTCTTGGCTCGTTAATGAAAACATGGTGAGTGAGAATTGAAGATATGCATAAAAATGAGGATCCAGTAGCACAGTCCATGCTTACAGTGAGAATCATTGATTTCTCTGGCTTATCTGAGAGGTCCAGAAGCAGGTTTCCTGGAGATAGTATTTTTAATTACCTATAAAATCAAGCTTACCATAATTAAAATTTGACAAATGTCCCTGAAATTCATGATGAGAAAAATGTAAATAAGAACTCTGAAGGAGTAAAGCCTATGTAAGAAGTAATGTGGCTGAATTTGAGTTTCTTTATTAATCAGAGGAGAGAGGTAGTTATTCAGTTCTGAAGGGTGAAGAGAGTTGTGCAAACTCACTGTCTTTCTGATGAAAACCAGAAGTCTGGTCAAGTAGCTTAAATTGCGTAGCTTATATTGATCAACACCACTGTTTTGTTACACTTTTTTTTAGTGCATAACCTAAATTTTAAGTTTATCTGGCATGGAACTGTCTGTATTTTTTTTTTTGTTTCTTTTTATGGTTTTGAAAATGTCTTGTGAGGAATAGAATTCTTTTTTAATAATCTATAAGAATTTATCCTAGTGAACAATAAGATTTTTTTTTTAAATTGTGAAAATATTGAAGAAAAAAGATAGCATTTTTAGACTACTTTATGATAAATTATAACTTTACACAAATATTTTATGCACATGACCAGAGTACATGCCATTTATATGTAGAATTATGCCTATTTTACCAATTGGTTTTTTGTTTTGTGACTGCAAATTGCAAGTCACACTAATTTTCTGTTTATTCTCTTCATTTAGTGTGATTTCTTTGTTTCCCATATGGACTAGTTCATTAGACTAATTGCTTTTGAGTTGGAGAGTCAAATGCACTCACTCTGTTCATAGCTAGCTGTCCTTACTATGAGTGGCCCTTCTGGAAACCACGGTGCTTGAGCGATTGCTGATAGCACTGCAAAAATACATCATGTAAAATGAAACTCACTGTGTTCTTATTGATTTTCCTACACGTGCCACTTATCCACAGAATAGTCAGGCTCCACTTTGTTATGATGATGATGATCTGTTCAAAGTAGTTCATGCATCAGCACTTCAAAAGTGTGATTGTAATATGATAGTACCGGAGGACTCACAGCTACACACCTGGTAGTAAAATTCACTTCTCTAGTGAAGAGCCTGTCTTTGGTTCAGCTTCTGAGTGTTGAAGTGAAACACAGAGTCACAGACTAGTTAGGGTTGGAAGAGACCTCTGGAGATCATCCAGTTCAACCCCCCTGCCAAGGCTGGGTCACCCAGGGCAGGTGACGTAGGAATGCATTGCAGGTGGGTTGGAATGTAAAGTAAAAACAAATGAATTATATATATGTTTATATATAAACACCTATATATCTCTCACATGAGAGCTCGTCCAAGAGCCATGTTAAGGCAGCACGGGCCTTTAAGGCTCAAGAANGGCAGGTGACGTAGGAATGCATTGCAGGTGGGTTGGAATGTAAAGTAAAAACAAATGAATTATATATATGTTTATATATAAACACCTATATATCTCTCACATGAGAGCTCGTCCAAGAGCCATGTTAAGGCAGCACGGGCCTTTAAGGCTCAAGAACTCACACACACGCTTCATGCAGTCAATGAACCAAAAAGTCTTTACTTTCATTCTCAGACCAAGCCTAGTATTTATCCTCTGTGCCTTTCAGTTACATCATTATCTAAAATGATTGGATAGCTTAAAACTGTCCATGCTCAGTCGATCTGAACAGTCCTGGCCTTGGTGTTTCTTCTTAATCAGCAGGTGCAGATAAGGTCTTGCTCCAAGACTGTGAACCATTCTCTTGAAATATGTAAACAGAGACCTACCTTTCATGGGAACCACAAAACTTGGATTGTTCAGAGTCTCACAGAATATTCAATTTTCTGCATTCTGCTACAGGAATGTCTCCAGAGAAGGAGACTCCGCATGGTCAGCTTGTGTGCTCTGTCACTCTTCTTCCTCATGTTGAGGTGGAACTTCTTTTATTTGATTTGGAGCCATTAATCCTTGTCATATTGTTGCTGGGCAGCACTGAAAATAGGCTGATACCATCCTCTTGGCACCCACATTTAAGATATTTATATGTATTGATGAGATCCACTCTCAGTCTTCTGTTCTCTATACTGAAAAGGCCAAGTTTCCTTAGTCT
The DNA here is from genome assembly GCA_013399695.1 of Formicarius rufipectus. Lineage (NCBI taxonomy): Eukaryota > Metazoa > Chordata > Aves > Passeriformes > Formicariidae > Formicarius > Formicarius rufipectus. Next base: position 1,560,529 of record VXAU01002502.1, on the reverse strand, counting down.
CTCCTCATAAGAGAGATGCTCTTAGTCCCTTAATCATCTTTGTGGCCTTTGCTGGACCATCTCCAGTAGCTCCTTGTCTTTCTTGAACCCTGGAGACCAGAACAGAACACAATATTCTGCTTGTGGCCCACTAGGGCTAGATAGAGGGAGAGAATCACCTCCCTGAACTTTACTTCAGTAATACAATAACCACCTATGCTTGCTCTGTGCACATCACTGAAAGATTTAGTTAAAAAATAACCCAGCTGTTCAGGAATGTGTAACTATAGTACAGGTGACAGTACATAATCCTTTAAACCTTAAAATAAATACGACTGTATAGAAGAAGGTGTGTGTACAAAGATACATACACATGAAAATGCATATAAAACGTGATAGTGTGAATCTATTTGCAATACTTTGGACTATTGCATATATATACACATAAGTAAAGTGTTGTTAGATTTTTTTTTTAATATGTTCTAGTTCATGCTAATTAAGGGACTTCAGACATCTCTCTTCTTAATGGAAGAGAACTAAATACATCTAAATCTCCTCAACAGCTATGAAATTCTTAAGTATTACTGATAAAGTGTGTAGTAGCTAATTCCTGAATCAGCAGTATTCGAGAAGTTAAACCACAGAGGGACAATACACTTCAGTAGAACTAAATAGTGGCACTGTAAGAATCAAATTGCCTAACTGAAAAATTCTAATGTATTTCACTTCTATCAAGTGGCATACCTCTGGTAGGTTTAAATTGTAAGGGCTAAAGTTACAGACTCATAGTCTGCAAATGCAGTCTGACATTGCAGCATCTCTTAGGGGGTCCCTGACACACTTGAGGGTTTACATTTTCATCCTGTGATCCCTCAGGAACTTCAACAAGACAATTTTCAAGTGTGACTATAAACACAGAGTTGTTTGGCAGGATAAACAGTTTCAGTCTTCAGAGGTTAAACTGCATCTACTCTCCCTCTGTGATAACTTCCTGCTATTGAATGACTGCACCTCCCTGTAAGTAAATTTAAACTTTGCTTTGAAATAAAATATGCCCAATTGTGGTTACTTAACAGACTATGAACTCTTGCTTAATTAATTTTAATTTCCTTTCTTTTTACCTTCACATTGTCTCATTTCATCTGTCTCCCATAGTGAATTGAACAAGTGAAAATGTTCAAGTAGAAAAGAAAGTAATGGAAGGACTATGCATATGCAGCTAAAATTCAGGTTCCAAGTTTTATTTTAACTATTTCTCAAGCCATAACCAACAAAAGAAATAAAGGTTATATATGCTTTCAATAAAATGCCTTTACTGCATAGATAAAAAACAACGTACTGCTAAAATACATTTATATGTTGTAACTCAAGATATAGGGAATAAACATTGCACTAACAAAACAATATAAAACAACCAATATTTTTGTTTAGCGATACATAGAGTAAATAATATTAATGTGTTAATGAAGGATGATAATGGCTGTTTATTGTACTTACAATTACAGAGATTAGTTTCTTCATACAATTCAGTTTCTAACTATTTTTACATTGTTCATAGAAGCAGAGTATCCTGAACTGTGCTATGTATTTCGTAAAGAATGTTAGACTAAGTTTATTTTGACTATGATACCTAAATGCAGGGATAGGAACCACATAAAAAACTTTACCTATTAAGTTTTACTTATTACTAGAAGGCTTTTTTCAAGATCTACCCCTTAGTAACAGCTAGAGATAATATTCACTCACAAGAGATTTAAATGTCATTTGTTAGAAACCTATTTATCATAACTTCCAGTTTGAATAGATTTTCCTTTGCCATATATGGAGGCAGAACTGCCTTAGTCACTTAAGCATGTGTTTCTTTCTAATGAATTTTTTAGACAAAATACAACCACAAAACCTGAACAGCAACAACAAAAAACCCCTAAAACCTGAAAACTGCATATTTAATTCCTTTCGGTACAATGTAACATCTTTTAAATAACATTTAATTTGAACCATGGTCACAGTTCAGTAAGATATGATGCAGTTGCCATATACTACAAGCCTTCCATTGAAATAAAATAGTACTTTACTGGAAGAGACAATACACTCTGAAGTGCAAAATTCTGGACTCATGGTGATATTTGCTTGTTTCTCCTCCCAGGCTCTGGGTGGTGTTCAGTAAATCCTTCCTATGCCAGCTCACGTTTTTCACATTTTTTCTTTTCCTTGATGTTTTGAAATTCATGAGTGGAACACAGTGTATATTAATTAGGTATTTCAGAATAATGAAAAAATTTACAAAAGCTATTTTTTTTCCAAACCTGAAATTAAGAAATGCAAAAAAAATGCTATTTGATATTTCCTCACAATAATTGCATTTGATTTAGNGTTTTATAAATATCTAATACTTTAATTACTAATTATAATTATTTAAATACTTCTTTATTAATTGGATACTAATTTAACAGCAATTAATGGTTTAGAAAGTAATTATTATTTTAATAATTATAATTTACACTTTAGAAATACCGGAGCTCTTAATGTCATTCTCATATGGTTTTAATTTTTTCCAAGTTCTTTTCTCAGATACTTTATATAGTTGTATAAGAATTAATTAAAAAAAAATGTAGCTGCTTCATAAGTATAAACCCCCTCTAAAATTAATTGTTCTCTATACTAGTTGCATAAACAATAAGTTACATAAGAGGTTTAGGTTGGATATTAGGAAAAGGTTTTTCTCCCAGAGGGTGGTTGAGCACTGAAACAGGTTCCCCAAGAAAGTGTTCNCAGGGATAGGAACCACATAAAAAACTTTACCTATTAAGTTTTACTTATTACTAGAAGGCTTTTTTCAAGATCTACCCCTTAGTAACAGCTAGAGATAATATTCACTCACAAGAGATTTAAATGTCATTTGTTAGAAACCTATTTATCATAACTTCCAGTTTGAATAGATTTTCCTTTGCCATATATGGAGGCAGAACTGCCTTAGTCACTTAAGCATGTGTTTCTTTCTAATGAATTTTTTAGACAAAATACAACCACAAAACCTGAACAGCAACAACAAAAAACCCCTAAAACCTGAAAACTGCATATTTAATTCCTTTCGGTACAATGTAACATCTTTTAAATAACATTTAATTTGAACCATGGTCACAGTTCAGTAAGATATGATGCAGTTGCCATATACTACAAGCCTTCCATTGAAATAAAATAGTACTTTACTGGAAGAGACAATACACTCTGAAGTGCAAAATTCTGGACTCATGGTGATATTTGCTTGTTTCTCCTCCCAGGCTCTGGGTGGTGTTCAGTAAATCCTTCCTATGCCAGCTCACGTTTTTCACATTTTTTCTTTTCCTTGATGTTTTGAAATTCATGAGTGGAACACAGTGTATATTAATTAGGTATTTCAGAATAATGAAAAAATTTACAAAAGCTATTTTTTTTCCAAACCTGAAATTAAGAAATGCAAAAAAAATGCTATTTGATATTTCCTCACAATAATTGCATTTGATTTAGAACTTGCAACTTGCTCCTCTCCAAGAAATTCCACTGTGATAGTCTAGTAAATGTGTGGAAAAGAAGTAAATCACANCCAGAGGGTGGTTGAGCACTGAAACAGGTTCCCCAAGAAAGTGTTCACATCACCAAGTGTAACAAAGTTCAAGAAACAGTTGGACAATGCTCTCAGGCACGTGGTGTGATTTGGGGTGATGATCCTGTGCAGGGCCAGGAGCTGGACTTGATGATCCTGATGGGTCCCTTCTAACTCAGGATATTCTGTAGTCAAAGGTTGTTGATCAATCAAAGGCCACTGAAAAGGCAGCCTACATTTATCTGTGTGTTAATTGTACTGTTTAATTCCACTGGTTTTGACTCTCTGCAGAAAATGTGACTTGCAAAAGTCACTAAGTGGTAAACTCAGTGTGTTGGCTGAATTTCACTTACAAGAAAAAGCTTTCCTGATTTTCCCAGGTAGTTATGCATGAGGCCTTTTTCAGTTCTTTAGTCTCCTCAAAGGCATCTTATGAAAGGATGACTTCTCTTAGCTTTTATTCTACTTGCCTAAGCATTGCATAGAGAAATGGGGTAAATTAGAGTGTTGTGACCTTGAATGACACAATGGAGAAGGTGTATTCAAGGCAGAGCATGTTTCAATCCTTGAGAAAAAGTTAGCAATGGTTTAGTGGTGCTTCAGCAGGGATAGTTATAACAAACTGAAGTTGCTAACTCTTTTCTAGTTTCAAAGCAGACTGTGTAAGATGGGGGGGGTTATCTTTTGAAACATCGATTGTTACTTTTTTTTTTAGCATAATGCTTTTAATGAGATAAAATTATCTAATTTTGTGTTTGTGTCCTCATGAAAAATGACTCTAAGTTATTCTTGTCTTGTCTTGCAGAAATGTCTGCTAGGTTACGCTAGACTTTAAATTAGATACATGCTATTTGTTTCCTGTAGTACTTTTTTCTGGTCCAGGTTTTGTGGTATGAAATTTTAGATTTTTAAAGCATGATTAAAGTTTGCAAAAAAAATTGATGCTATATATAAGTCCATGTTTGGGATTTAGATGATGATCAAATGGTATTTTTATGGCCACAAACCGTGTGAGATACTTTTTTCACTGACTTCTTTGATTTTGCATCCCTGTACTTATACGAATTTTTATGTTTGTGCTGTTCTCAAAGGGGTCAGAAATGTTTTGTTTTGGTAAAATTTATAAATACAGATTACCAGAGAGTAGTTAGCTGGTGTCTTTGGGATATTCTCACTACAGAAGAGTTAAGTCATCCAGATTTCCTCCTCAGCTTTTTCTGTTTGGCCTGTGGCTGCTTCACCCATTCCCCAGCACATTTCTTTCTAGGCAATCTCTTTCTCAGAGATCTGGCACATTGCCACAAAAAGGGCTGAAGAGCTTTTAGATGTAGGAGAGAATTATTTGCCCCCAGTGCTGTGAAACAAGCTGTGCTGCAAGCATACAGCACAGGCTGTACTACTCCGAAATACTATTGTCTGTCTCTTCCCATCTGCTTCTAAAAGCATCATCCCGTAAGTCAGAGAAGGACCTACAATTTCAAATCAAAAATGAAGCCCTGTCCATTAATGCACTTATAATAGTCTTAGTTGTTGTATAGCTCCTTACAATTGAAAATTTCAGTGTGTCATAAACATTAGTTAAGTCCTTAATAGGCAATTTTGTTGCTTATCTATTCCCCATAGATAAGCAACAAAAAGTGCCTGTCCCTAGAAACCTTGATGGCTATCAGGGATGAAGTGAAGGATTTTTATTAAGGAATTCTTATTCTGATGTTAGCACAGGAAGAGCTTGCATAGTTTATAATCTAATTACTGGTTATACTTGAATTTATTTTTGGGTAATCCCTCAATGACAAGAGATGTCTGTCTCAACAATTGTCTTCCAGTCAAACTCAAGCTGATGAACTGAAGTTTCATAGTTTAACAGATCTTTTTCTTTCAGCTTATTAGTTATGTCACTGCTTAAAAACAAACAAATAAACAGCACCCCTCCAACCCCCCAAAACAAACAGTTTTGCTGTCATATGGAAGTGTCATCTTTTTAGTTTACTATGTGAACATACACTCCTGCTACCGACATAAAACAATTCACAGGGTAGGATAAGTAAATCAAGAACATCACTTAATAGTATTGAAAATATCTCACTTCGTGAGTTATATAATTGAAGGATATTTCCATTCCTGAATGATATAAATTATTCTGGATCACATACTTTTCATCAAATCTTTTACACACAGATTCTTCGAATTTACCTGGTTTGAGAGTCCCATAGTATCAATCTTAGAGTAAGAGCAAATCTGCAAGGAGAACTATGCTCAAAGAGGTTTAGAATTTAAAGGAAAAAGGATATATTAATGTAAGGGGAAGCTCACAAGTGTAATGTGAAACTGAAAATGGAGCATTTGTAGAATTCTACAAGATGAAAAATTTATTGTCTATTTCATGCTAAGTGGCTAATGAGAATAAAATAGATAAACAAAACAAAATTAAAAAAAATTAAATAGATAAATTTGGTAGCTGCATCTTTAATTTTTAAAGACCATAATTCACAGGTCAATGTCATAAAATTTCCAGTGCATAGTAATTTTGTATTTTTCAAATCTACATTTGAAATCATGGCACTTTTGGTTGCATACCTACATGTTAAAAAATAACCCCAAACTCCTGTATTTTAATATTGAGTATTGCTGTTACCTCTTGTTGGATAGTGCTGTGATTTATGTTATTTATTCCAGACTTTATGTCTGAATAGACGTGTGCATACACATACAGAGGAAGAAATGAAAAATGCACTATGTATGTAAACAAATTAAAACTCAGGGGAAAAAAAAAAAGGGAGGGGGGTGCAGAATATGTGGTGACCTTACTAACTTTTTTTCAGTGTTTTTACTCAGAAAGGTCAATGGATATGTTTAAAGCTGCTCTCAAATTTTGTGTTTTCAGTATGCGTTTTTGAGAATGATGAAAGGCATTCTATGTGTTCTGTGTCTTTATAGTGATCTAAAAGTCACTGAACACTTCACTGAAAAGTAAAGTATGCAGAGAACAGTAAAACAATGCAGGATCCTAAAACTGAAAGGAACTGAGACAATAAGTAGGACAAAGTGCTTTCTCCATTTCCTCCTCGTGTATGAACAAAACCTGTCTGTGTTAAGTACAGTGAGTTCATGATGGAAATACTTTGCTTATATTTTTCTGACATCAGGGGAAAGGTCAACTTTCTGTGAGATCTGAAGCTCTAGAAAAAAACATAATGAAACTTTTTAAAGATGGAATACCCTTTTGCTTTAGCTTAGTCTCACCCTTCCCTGACTGCTGCTTGTTCTGCACAAGTCACATCCTGGGGCAAAGTAGATCATGGCTGAATTGCAACCACTCAATCAGTCTTTAATTCTCAACTGTTAAAATCCTCTGCAACCCTTAGGCAAATTTTTTTAAGGAATTAATCCCTTGTCAGCCTCATGGTTTAACAGCTTGAATTTTTGTAATGATATTCTCTATCTCCATGCTTCATAGTAGGCAGATTGTTTACTAAACAGATTAAAAACCAAGAGAAGGAAAATTGAGCCAAACCTCTGGTCTTTGTGATTACACATACTTTTCTAAAAATTATTGCTGAATGTTTACATGGATTCAAAGAGAAACTGGGCAAATCTGGGGGAAAAACATCAAATGAAACATGCTAAGCACAAAGGGGCCACCTCAGCATTGGAAATCCTTTGTGGTGTTGGAGTCTGTAAGAGTACCCTTACTCTCAGAGGAATCCACCACTGCAAAGGAAAACAGTGGTTTTGCAAAACCAGGCTGCTCTGACTCCTTTGACAATTCCTATGATTTTTTTTTATAGTTATACATGTTCTTCCACAAATTTCAACATGACTGAAAGTAGGAATATAACCCTTTTTGTGTTTCATAACATTTGTAGGAAAGTGGCACCTCTCTAATTCCACACTAACTTCACGTCAGTAACTGTATGTCAATATCCCAGATTTTTAGTTGCTTTAATGATGTAAGAATTTTGAATGTTCTAACTCCCAGCACTAACACTGTTCTTAAAAAAAAAATTACATTGCTGCTGAATTGAAAGATCCAGTTCTTTAAATAATCCCAATGTTTAAACTAATTAGGTGGCTTTTATTTTTCAAACAATTTGAACCACAGTAAAAAAAATTAAAAAAAAAAAGGTTGTAAATTGGTGTGAAGAGATCTGTATTAATATATTTAAAACTGTTTGAATTGTCTATGCTGATGATACCAGGTAATATTAATGAGAGGAAAACTAATTTGAGAAAAATCTAATTTGTTAAACTGTTGAAAATTCTAGCAAGTTTTAGAAAGAAGTTCAGGGGTGGGGAAAGAGCTAGAGCCCTTCTAAATATGAACTCTATTTGCTGGTTCAAGATAAAATAGATCATTCAACACAAACTGAAAAATAACTTGAGCTGAATGGTCAAATCCAGTGTTGAATATTTCCACTTTTAAAGATGACTTCACAAAAGAGTGCACTACTAAGAGCATGTTTAGTAAATAACACCTTTGAGATTTGGAGACTCCAAAGTTTATATGACTCTGAAAGTCACGGAACAACCCAGAAAAGGGAATATAACCTTTAAAAAGACTCTTTGCACAAAGTACCGTGCAGGATGGAATTCACATATTGAGTCGAACCAATAGTCTTAATTTTTTTTACGTGCTCTGAAGAGAACACCTGTAAATGACCCCCAATATAGTACTAATTCTGCCCTTACATTGAAAAGAAGAAGTTTTTATATTGAGGAGCACGTTGTAAAACTATGCAAAAATCAATAATGCGCTCCAGGTATATCTGGACAATTTTCTTTAGAAGTCTTTGATTTAAAATTCCCATCTGTAATTCATTGCATCCTATGCTCAGCGATTAGACCACCACATCGGAGATGAGAAGTGTTAGGCATTGCTGAAAACCTGAAAAAATCTTGAGTAGCTGAGTCCAAGGTTGCTCAGTGCAGCTGTTTGTGTAATTATGATGTATTAGAAAAACCCTTTGTTCAATAGCCTTCAAGCTGCCTGGAGAATAAATTCTAGAACAGGGAGAACATTTAACAGAGATGAATACATGTGAGCAAACTGCAACAATCAACTTTTAGAGGGAACATGGACATTTTTCACAGGTCAAGGCACCACTCACTTGAAAGTGGTTCTTGCAATGCAAAGTAATATACACCATGGCTTCTTTCTCCACCTCCATCATTAGCAGGCAAGTCAAAAAAGAGTACTCAAGACAGGCTTAGTACTTGAGCAATTACTGTATAAAAAGAGTGGAAAAATGATACAGTTGTTCCAGGAGCAAAGAGTGTCTTTGGGACTGTGTCATTAGGATCCATTACATCTGTGCTAAAAACAGCGGACACAGGCGTCTGAATTTAACTTGAGTTAAATTATCCTGGGAATTGCAGAATAATAGTCATTTATTTATATAAAAATGCATTTTAACGGTGATTTTACAGATTTTGCATATGCATTCAGAGGCTGGCCCAAAGAGAACATTAATCCTCATGTCAATAAATACAAATAGTGAAGTGTAGAATGAACATACCAGGTACAATTTCTACTCAAAGTCATTGCTCCTTAGGTGTCACTATGACTAGATGAAATGGTCTCCAAGTTATTTAGAAGACATTTAAAATCATTTAATCATAAGCAAATGTCAGAGTATTTTTGCAATCAGAACTAAAACCTGTGCACCTTAAGCACCTTTAAGGGCATTACAGAAAATCTCAGATCATAATACGCTTCCAAAGTAAGGTGATATGTATTTTTAGCCCCATTTCACAGATGAGAAGCAGAAATGCAATAACTACAAATAAACCATGCAAAATTGTAAGAACTCTTTGACTTAAATTTTCATCCAACCAATCTTTTTGCTTCTGACACATGAGAAAGGACAGAGTGTCACCTCTCTGGTTATTTCTTTAGCCTTTCCTCACCCTGCATTTGAGCTGGAGGCTGTAATTTAGAACTGTAAGAGTAGCCTGTCAAGGCTGCAGGTTAGTCTGATTTCAAACCCACTGCAGATTCAAAGCATTGTATGGCAACAAATTCCAGAAGATACTGATTACACTGAAAAAATAAAAATTTCTGTGTTAATATTTCTGTCTACTAACTTCCTGTTTCTTAATTCTGATGTGAAAATCATAAATAATTATTCTTTGTTTTCTGTTAATGATTTTAAATACCTAAGAGTTCACTTTGACAAGCCAGTGACAGTGCCTGTTTAGTACAGAAACAATCCAGACCTTGTTTTTATTAGCCCTCTTTTTGACAGTCCTAGTTTTTGTTAAGGAGACTGAAATGATTCTGTAATTCAGGTTCTAACTATACTGTGACTGTACATGATGCCAGGATGATGGTCTCTTTTACTCCCTGTTCTTTTCCTTAGCTGCTTTTGTCTTATTCTACTTAGCCTTTGCCTATCTCTGAGTATTGAACTAGTAATGCTTTCCTAAAATTATGGACAATGACAATTAAATATCTTTTCTGAATGATAACAGCTTGTTCACTGCCCATCACTCTCTATTTCTAATGAACAGCTTCCCCCCCTCCCCCACGTGCATTACCTTACCCCTATCAACAGCAATGTTCATTTGCTCCTTGTCCCATCATTGATCAGCACCTTGAAATTTACTGCAACTCTTAGCAGTCAGTTTTCATCATTATTATTTTAAAGAATTTTCTTTCATTGGAACAGTCACCTCATTATTCATTTCTTTTTCTAGATCATTTATGTTGAACAGTAGATATCCCAGCAGAGCTCCCTGAGGGACTACACTGTTAAACTTCTACTTTTGTTGAAGCTGATCACTTAATCCTACTATTTAAGCTATTTATTAATTCATGAGAAGACCTCCCCTCTTGTCCCATGACAGCTGAATTTCTGATGAGTTAAGATTTCATCCAAGTCTATAGTGTTTTGTAATACTTTATAGGTACTGTAATAAAACAATTTACTACCTAGTATCAAAATTCTAGGTCTTTATGATATTAAAGCAAAAATAAAATGCAAACCCCTCCCTCCACAAAACCCAGCTGATAACAGTAGGAACACTATTATAATGCAAACCTTGTAAGATTTAAGATTTTAAATTAGGTGGCAAAAGGTTCAAAATCGAATTTAAACTAGTTACCTATACCATGAAGAGTCCGCTTTGATGTACTTATTGGCTATTTCTGGTCTACCAATGAGACATTTTTCTGCAAATGGGAAATGAAATAAAGTAAGACAGGAAGTTACAGGGCTGCAATGATAATGGTTGCTTCTCTGGAACCAAGTTCTGTTTTGAAAGCAGAGTTTATGGTTCTTAAAAGCTAGGTTGTAATAAGATAATTGATGCAATGCTGTAATACCATTTAGTCCCACTTGAGAGAGAAAACTTAATATTGAAATATTTTTGACTGACAACACTGCCATTTATCTTCCTAGCAGGAGTCAGATGAGAACAGTAAAGTGAGGAGAGCTCTCTGTGCACCATCCATATCAGCTTCCTTCATTTTTAAAACAAATTATGTGAATAACCACAATAAGATTGTGTTCTCTCACAATTTTGGATTTCAATACCCATAGTGGAGCTTCAGTACACTGATAGGATCTGAAAAGTTCTTTGGGTCTGACACTTTGTGGACTAGAGAGAAAAAAAACAAAAGCATGCACATCCCAGGTGTCATCAATTCAATCACCAAAATTAGATGGCTGTTATGTAAATTATGCAAATATGTGACTCAACCTCTTCGTTCATATTTGAGGAATAAAATATTTAATGATGTTGACATTTTTAATTATCATCATGCCTCTGAGTTAACTCCTAAGTGGGATCAATGTTATTGCAGGATCTCTGCAGACTCTGGTAGCCATCTCTGCATCACATCAGATTTTGTTGAGCACGTACGTCTTGACTGTATTTGAAAATCTGAGAAGATGGACAATAAAGAGAGAACATGTCAAAATCACCAAACAGATCAATTAATAGGTGATGTAAAATCAGTGTGTTCTCTGACAGTGTTCAAAATTTTACCACATTATGATGAATGTTTTTCCCATATCTTTCCCCATACCCAAACATTACTTATGATGTATGTTTCAAAGAAAATCACCAAACTACACCATTGTGATGTAAATGTTGCAAAAATAGAAATATCATGACTTTGAACTTTTTAATTTAAATGTATTTGTCTGTCTCACATCACTGAACTATATTGTTCCTTAGATTTACTTAGCAGGCAGAAAATAAGAGTCAAAAGATAGGCCGTTCCAGAAATTTAATTTCAGCTCTGTCATTGACATGCCTCACAGAAATTTCCTGATAGCTAAACCTCAGCTTTTCCATCAGCAGAAGAGGGATAACAGTGCTTAACTAATTCACAAAGCCAGTGACATTATTGCTGTTGTTTGTCCTATTTTGTATGTAGATGTAATCATCTGTGTTACACAGAACTTTTTAAGAGGAATCTACCTATCTAAATAGAGATCTTAAAATCCTGAGGATTAATTAGTTTATGTTTGCATAGTTCTTTGAAGCTGTGGAACACTATATAAATGCTAAATATTATCTACTCTTAACCATTAACCATGACTTTCTGTAGGTACTGCATATTGCTGTGTGTAATGTTACTACAGCCCGAGTCCTTCTGTAAAACTCAGAGAATCATTAATTTTCCTCCTAATATTCTTTCTCTCTTCTTCTATAACCTTCATACTCTTTTTTTTTTCATACTCTTTGCAGAAAAACTGCCAAATGACTACTCCTATAAAATCATTTCAGCCATTTTAGTGTCTTGCTGCAGAGAAAGTCTCCATCTTATTTCAAAGTATCCAAACAGCACAGAATGATGCAAAGGTATAACTACCTTTGATATGCATAATGTGTATATATACATATGTATATAAATATTCAGCTTCTCTTATTCAAGCTACACAATTTTGCAGGAAAATGTACCACAAAATAAGGCAATTGAAATCTTTGGCTTCTACTTCATTAATAGCAATAAATATAATTAAATATAAATATATATAAAATATAATTATATATAAGCTATAATTATAATATCTATTATGTATTAATTAAATATAATTTTTTAAAATAGCAATAAATTCTCCATCATGTTAACAAATGTTGCAATGTCCATTTATTCTGAGCCTAGAGAATCAGCAGAAAGGACATTTATGATCCATAAATGCAGTAGACAATGAAAACATCATATTTTTATCCCATTTTGAAGAATTAAGTAATTTACAATGCTCAGGTCACCCTCCTCCAGACTGTGGGACTACATCAAAACTGTCCACCTTTATATTTCTGAGCCTTTAGGTCCAATTTCACATCCTAACTACATCCTGACTCTTTCTTAAAGTGAGATCTAGGAATGCACCAGCCCTTTTCTCTTCATCTGCTCTTTTTCTAGGTGAAAGTTTGGGCACCAAGTCTCTATGGGGCATGAGGGCAAATTTCCAAGTGTACCAGTCTGGGTTATCAGGAAGGAGGGGCGTGTTGTGACACACACCTATTGCTGAGTATTTACTTGGCCTTTAGTGGTGTTAATTAAAAACAAGAAATAAGAATGATGTTCAACTGCATGTTGGTGAAATCATCCCTTAGTAGCCTTGAAACAAGGAATATATTTGGAAATGATCCTGTCCCACAACTCAGAAAAGTCAGGGTGGGATTGAAAAATTGCTTGCAAGATTTCCAAGGAAAGTGGAATCAAAGAGCCTTTTTTTTCTTTTTTACCCAAGGGAAGGATGGTGCACCCAAGTGCACTACCCTTTGCTGCAAGTTGAGCAATTCACAGAATCTCTGCTGTTAACTGTGACATGAGTTTCTCTGGTTTCTTCACAGGGGCATGAAATTGTCCTCTAGCAATGCTACTTGTATATATCTGAGTAACTAAGGCAGATCTCGTTTTTCTACTAATACATCTCTCCCTTGGGATCATCATCTGACACATTGCAGGGACAGATTTCTTGGTTCATCATTTCCTTCCTCTGACTGAGAAAAAATGTCAGTTTAAAGATTTACTCTATACAAGCCTAAAATACCAGTCCCTTGTATCCTGGATATATAGTAATATACTAAAGTGTGGTTTAATCTTGTGAAAACAGGTAACTTGGCCATGGGTGATACAGTGTGAAGGGTATCCTGAAAATTTTGATTGCTCCCCATTTTATTTATCATAGTGGGGCAGATTGGAGGCTTTACAGATGGCAATCATTCTTCACATTAGCTGTTGAGCAAGGAAGGAATGAAATCTGCTCTATAAACTTGAAGGTCTCCTTATCTGCTACTGTAACTCAACTTTCTTCTCTCTACAAAGTTGAGGGGATCCTACTGAAATTCCACAAAGCCAAGCAGAAGAGGAATAAACTTCTTGGGTCTTGTAACAATTCTCAGGGCAATTCTTATCACACATGTTATCAAACTCCACCAATGTTTTCAGTATTAGGATTTAGTTACCAACAGAAAATGCTTGGAAGGCACTTTTCAAACAAAGTAGTTTAAGTAACTACTTTGTTATGATTCTGGTCATCAGCGGTGCTTATAAGCACATATTCAGGCTGAAAAAACGCAACAGTATTTTAAAAAATATATTGCCCTTATTTGAAAGGACATATTTTTTATTAGAGACGACATTATTTGCTAAGTTTAGTTAATGAATACATAAAATAATAGTAATGAGCAGTAACTAGGAAAAATATTAATGTCTTTTTCTCTTATGATTTCTAGTAAGCTGAAGGGTGAGAAAGTGACAAACCTGTAACGGACAAGGACGTCTCTGTTTTTTCACTGGTATTTATCTTCTTATAGTGGTAAGTAGATAAACTAACCAGTTGTTCTTTCTTGATACTAATAAGAGCTTTTTTATACAACTCAGATTTTCATCTTGGTGTTGACTTTTTTTTTTTTCCTCTGCAGATCATTATTTTTATACATTTTTCAAATTAATCTACACCCAAATTTACTACATTTTCTACATGTACCAAATCTGCTGCCATCTTATACAAATTTAGCTAGTGAATCCTAGTGATAATGTCAATTATAACAGTTTAATTAAAAAAAAAATAAAATTGATCTATAGGGTTTTTTTCCTATTTTAATACCTTTAACTACTTTTTATTGCTTGTTTTTTAAGAGAATGTCTTTTCTACTTTTCTTGTTTTCCTAATATCAATGATTGTGAATGTGTCTACTTGCAAGTTCAAGTTTTGATCTGCAATTTTAACACAGTTTTTATGCTGTCCTTTTGATATTTTGCCTTTCTTTTCTATTTTGAAGCCGTGTTGCACTGGTAAAACAGTAATTTTGTTCAGAAAGAACAGTAGAGAGTTGATATATCTGCATTCTTGTAACATTCATAGCTTATAAAATACTGGCCTTGTGATTACTAACTCCTTGAATAACCACATTCAAGTCCAAGGCATTGGGAGGAAACATGAATCATATATCTGACTCCAGCATTTCAGCAAGTCAGTGAAAGGCTGACTGGTTTATGCCCCAAAGCCCATGGATTCAATAGATGTCTTTCATTTAAATGAGTTTTAGGTCAGATCTGCTGTAGCTGCACAAACACTGAAAAATCAACAACATTCTTTAATCAATCTGAGTAGCCTGCTTAAGATGATGAAATGCTATATATTATGTAACTAAATCTGTAAGAAGTGCCTGGGTTCAGTTGCCTGTTTAAACAAAATCAAAGGTAACTTGAAAGAACTCAAATGCGTAGGAAGCTGTCTGAAACTACCTGAGCATGTTACCAGGAAAACTGTCACTTTTTTCACTGGAGTGGAAATTATAGGCTTTAGGAAGAAATTTTTAACACTTTACCTATACCTGAAGAACATAAACCTTATTGAAAGACTTTCTGCTTGGTCACAGATACTTTTTTAATGAAAGATTCATGTGTATTTTGTTAATACATTCTATTTTGCTGCATTAAAGAGAAGTGTGGGTGGGAGGTGCAGGGAAGAAATCTTTCCAAAGATATCCCTTTTTTAACTCCACTCCCAGCTTTATCTGCAGGCCTTGACTGTTTTGGATATAATTTATTTTCCAACAATTTCTTTCTCCTTGTTCCTTAGCAATGCCTCTGTCCTTGACTGCATTTCTGTCTTGGGATCTGTATTTTTTTTTCTTTTTTCTTTTTTTTTTTTCCTTTCCTGTGGAGTAAATGTCTTCTTTGTTCATATTACTTGCTGTTTCAGAATTTTTCTGGGTCAGGAAAACTAGAAGAAATGATAAAACTTTGTCTTTGGGGAAAGCTCTGAGTTCTTTGAGCTGACCCTACAATGAGAATATCAAAGTCAGTGACAGACCAAAAGAGTAAAGAAGATATTGTGGAATTGACTTGCTTTGATGGTATAATATAAAAAAAGAAAACAGAAGTTGAACCAAGCACAAAACATTTCCCAAAAAGCTTCGAAAAATCCAAAACTCAGTTCCTTTGAACATTACTGAATTAATCTTTCATATTACTTTATGGTTTTCTAAAACTTTCCAATGATTCTATTTTTGCTGCTAATCTTCAAGAATAACGTAGTCTGGCATATTCCCCTGCACTGGTGCTGCACACCATTGTCCCACAAGAAGTCAGGTGGATTTTAAGACTGTTGGTGTTTTTTCTTACATTTAACATTTTGAAGTCTATGAACGTTATTGAAGAAAATCTGGGGATAAGGGGACTCTAAAATCGAGCCTTTGAATGTTCTAGAAAGACGACGCCAGAGACAGCTGAGTAGCTCAAAGAGCAATGCCTCATGATGCTTTTCAAAAATTCCCATGAAAAGCATGTCGCTGCAAGGCAAGAAGAACAGGATAAAAGTCTCAGAGTAAAAGCGAGGACTAAAGAATAATCTGGCAGGAAGAGAAACCTGTTTTCCTAACAGAGTTGCTGTCCTCACCCAATTCCATTCAGAAGCAGCAGGGCCAACTTTGTCTCCTCAGGCAGCCAGCAGTGAGGCTCCAGTTCCGTTTGCAAAGGCAGAAATGAGAGGGAACAATGGTCGGATCATTAAAGAAATGAACTCTGCAGCACAGAAGTGAGACAATGAAGCCCTCTCTTTCACAGGACTGAATGACAGCCTCAGATCTCAACACGATGAATGGAAACTGGGGCTAGAACAAGCTTGCTGCAAAAGCAAAGCACTTAGTAGCAAAAGTGAAGGATCAAGAGAAAAGATGTGCAGATCAAATGTAGGCTTTTGCTGGAGCAAAGGCAGCCAGGACTGACATGATTTGCCTGTCAGTGAGGCTTGACTGACTAAGAAAACAAGCATCTCCAAGCCCAGCTGCGAGAGAAAAGGAGCTCGTAAAGTCCCACAGCCAGGACTGCTGGCCAGATCAGGTGTATTGCTCAATGATTTGTTGAGTTAGAGTAGGGAATAACAGAATGAGGGATTATATAAACATTATCATTGGAAATGGGTAAAAAGCACAGCTCGATGTTTCAACTCATGACAAGAATAGACAACACTTCTCAAGTTCAACTCCAGCCTCTTTCATAAATTTCTTGAATACCCTCCCTTGACCCTCCTTGTTATCTAGAAAATGGGGCAAGACTTGCCACATGTGAGTAAATGCATCCTTTAGGTGTCCATAAAATAAGACAGTGATAAAACTAATGAACTATATTGCATGAGGGATTTTTTGTAATATGCCATAAGGAACATTTATATCCAAATTCTAAAGAGGGAACATCATTGTTCTTTTCATGAGGAAAATAAGTGTTTTTTGACCTCAGAACTTAAAATTTTCCCTCCAGTACATCTGGGATCACGCACAGAAATCTTTAGGGAATGCACATCCTTAACGGGTATAAAAAAAAGACCAAATCTTTACCCTGATTCATCTGCCTATATGTTAGATTTTTTCTCTTAAAGATGTGAAAGGGCGATACACTTAGGAATGTGTGCTTTTTATATCCTGTGAATAATTTTTCCAGTTCAAGGAGAGCAAGTGTGCTCTTTAAGCTATCACAGGAAAATAATTTCCCTCCACAAGATGGCTCCCACAGTGAGAAACACTGGGCTTTGAAGAGTTCTTTTTTCAGTTCTTCAAAAACTCATCCCAGCTCATGTAGTTTAATCTGTGTGCTTTTAACTTCTGAGGATTAGTTTTGTACTAAAAAAAAAATGATTTTCATGCCGCAAGTATTCTGTGGTGCAGGATAAATAATTTCATTATTGTGATTGCTCACAATATGGGGCAAATTTCTTGATGCCTGTTTTTATCATTTTTGCCAACTGTGTATTTTTATTTTATTTTTTTTTAATCTAATACTAGTGGCTATTTCATGCCATGGATGCCTAATAAGAACTCCCCACTGAAATCAATGAAGGACTATGACTAAAAATCAATGGTAACATATGATCCAAGTTGTTATGCTCTAGAATATTCTATGACAGTCTTTTGGGATACAATAGCAAAAAACAATTCTGGGTATTATCTTCACAGACACACTGCATTTAGAGTTTATCAGTGACAGAGTTTCATGGAGCTTACTAGATTAAAGAGAAAAGAAATATCTAAAAAAATATATAAAACTAGATCTGTAGAATTAAACATTTCTGAACGTGTATACTCCTTGTTCCTGATGCTCCAAAATAGTTACGTGCATATTCACATTAAAACTCTACATACACGCTTGAAACTGTGGAAGAAGATGAAGCTACATTATTTTATCTTATTTTGCTGCTGGTAAAGAGCACACACAAAGGAGAAAGCAGTGTATTCTGTTCATCTAGGCAAGTCCTAACATTTTGGTTTTGAGCCATGACCAGCACAAACAGGTATGACCTAGTTTTGTATACTCCTGGCTAATAAGGTTTTTCCATACCGGCAGTACCTGTAGTTTTTTGCCAGTGACAGATCTGTATATAGAAGATGCACTTGCAATAGTGTGAACATCTGTCTCAAAAAAAGTGAGAGGCTGAGGATGAAATGCTTACTTTGTTTACCTGCATCTCACTTAGGCTAAAAGTATAGAGAAGTGCCCAATACTGGTGTCTTTGCATGTCAGTCAACAAACTACATGGTAAACAGTTGTCCTGTGCTTAACCTCAGGAGGATATTTCCTCTTACCTTGTCATTCTTTATGAGTGATAACCATGTAAAATAATTTCCTCTTTTGAGCTTTTAACACAGAATTTTGGAAAAGGACACCCCACCTTAAAAAAATTTAAAAAAAAAATAAAAATAAGCATTTTTATTTGCTCTGGTTTTGCAAAAAGAGGAAGATGAAACTATTTGCACCTTTCATGAGACAGTTATTGAAAATGATTGAAAGTTGTTTAATAGTTCAGGAGGATTTATTATGAAATGGGTGCTGATGTTTCTTCTGACTCAAGTTGCCTTCTATTTAACTGGCATATAAATGAGTTTTAATTAACCTGTTTGAAAATGATAGAGAAATAGAGAAAGACCCAGTGCCAATTTAATAACTAATGTCCCTATTACCCATGCCTGCAGGAAAGCCTGTGGGAAAAAGAAAAAAACCCTGGACATTTCATAATGTTCACCTTGCAAAGCTTTGTTTCCCCAAGCCTTTGGTATTCAAAAATCTGTCGTGCAAAAATGATGCAAATCTCTAGTTTACATAGGTTGTATAACCACAGTGTTTGGTACAGCTTGGGGAACTTCCAGCAAAACACAGTTTAATTGCAATATGCCATTTCACTGAAACTACAATCTTTTACTCCAGATTTCTACAGCTGAGCAAATATCCAGTGCTCTTAACAATGATTCTGACAAGAACATCAGTTTTATTGAAAACTGTAAGGGTTGGGAAGGTCTGTGAAAATATCAACTCTTATTTTATTTTTTAAATTTTTATTCTTCTGTGAATGGGAGATGCTGCTTTCCATCTCAGTCTGGACATTGGCAGAGGGATCATCTATCACATGCAAAAGCTTTCACTTCCTTTCCTGGCTAGCATGGGTCCACATTTGTAACTATGTTCCTCACACAGTAGGGGAAAGTTAGAATCTGTAAATTACTTTACTGAAAAAAAAGAACAAACAAGAAGTTTGGAGTTGGAGTGATGTATAATTAAGGGGGGGGCTAGATGGAGTGGAGGCACTAGTTTATACTAAACAGTTTTAGAGGGAGGAAATATTTTTTCCCTAAACCTATGATAACTCCACTGTTTCAAACACAGAAAAAAATCTCAGAAAAATAATTCTTGTAAAGACATACATACATTAATTTTAGAAAGTAGTTTCATGTTAAAGAAACTAATAGAAATTGTAATTCATTCACAAAGAGAGAAAATGGAACTTGACGGTTGCACGCGATGCAGCTGAAACAGTAATTGTAGTTTGTATATTCTGTACCGACACCTCTGGCTTCATTGCCCTCAGGCTCCAGGGAAAAGAAGTTCCTAGGTATTCTAGAAATCACTTAACAAAATATACAGGTATGTTCCAAGTGTAAAGTCAGGGTTTGGTTTTATTTTTCTGTGGGGTTTCTTTGTTTCTTAAAAATTCAGTGGAGATCAGCTTCTCGGTGGCTTGTATGTTTTGCTAGGGAATATGTATCTGAGGTCTTCCAGCTGCTTTTGAATAACTGTCATCTCAAATCCCTAATGCTGGGAGGGGGAAATAAATAAATAATTAAAAAATCTATTAATATGTAGTAGGAAGGGTTTACAAAGTTGTAGTTTCGTATATTTCTAAATGAAACAATAGACCTTTCAGTCAACTCCATCTTTGTGAATGTTAATGACTGTTTTGTTCACTCAGTTGTGGTTAGAGTTGTCCTACTAATATTTTTAAAGGTAGATTAAACACCTATCTCTATTTGATATTGTGCTGGTTTTGGCAGGGGTGGAGTTAATTTTCCTCACAGTCAATGCTAAGGAGCTATATCTTGGATTTGTGCTGGAAACTTAGTTGATAATTCAGGGACATTTTTGTTACTGCTGAGCAGCGATTGGAGGAGACCTTTCCTGCTCCTCACCCCACCAGTGAGTGGGACACGAAGAGTTGGGTGGGGCTATAACCAGGACCCCAACTAACCAGAGGCATATCCCATGTCATGTGGCACCTTGCTCAGCGTATAAAGCTGGTGAAAAAGAAGGAGCAGAGGGACCTTTGGAATGTGGCATTTGTCTTTCCAAGTCACTGCTAGTTGTGATGGATCTTTGCTCTCCTGGGAATGGGTGAACACCTGCCTGCCCATGGGAATTTCTTGTTTTGCTTTGCTTGTGTGTGTAACATTTGCTTTTCTTATTAAACTGTCCTTGTCTCAAACCACAAGTTTTCTAGATTTTACCCTTCTGATTCTCTCCCCTATCCTGCTGATATGGGAGTGACCAGAGTCCTGGGCTTCTCACTGGGGTTAAACCATGACAGTCCTTTTGGACACCCAGTGTGGGAACAGAGGTCAAAGATAATGACAGATTTGATTGCAATGTGCTAAGCAGAAGTTAGACTCATTATTGCTGTTCAGCTATTAATGGATGATTCCTGTGCTTGCCGTGGGTCTCACCTGGATGACTGACAGTCTGTAGTCCTTGTTAGTAGACTATTTTTGCTTTCTCTGCTTTTGTAATGCTGTGCTGCTGATCACCTCACTCTGTTGTGCCTGGAAACATTTTGATAAGGGCAATGGCAGTGGCAAATAGCCAGTGCTGCTGTACTGGACAGGGTGGAACTCCAGTGTGAACTCCAAATGCATATCCTTTAACAGGAACTATGGGGATTGCTGTTAAATCAGTGAGCCACATGACATAGAGAAGATGCCAGCAGTGCCCATTGCAGATTGAATTAATTAACTAACTGAGACAAGTCTATGTTTGTATGAACAGGTTCTGATGGTGCCCTGCAAACAATGAACTGTTGGATAGATTTAAAGATCTTTTTTCTGTGGTGGTGGCCCTTTGAGACCAACAACAGATAATAAGAGAGGAAAAGTATTTTCTCTCAATTTATGCTCAATTAGAATAAGTTGAAATATGTGGCAAGTATAAAATAATTTCCTGTGCATTCTCCAGAGATCAATTAACTAGAAATCTTGAAAACTGTTATTAAAAAAATGGTATAACAAAGATGTCCTGTCACACCCATCTTTGCTTTCCTTGTGAATCCTTTGTACCAATGATTTAACACGTATCTCCATAATTCCTGCATGAATTTAATGATCTTTCTCATCATGCAGAATGTCACTGCACCATACTTTGTTGTAACTAAGGTTATTGGCCTACTGTGTGCAGCTATATTTATATAGCTATACACACATAAGCATGTCTATTCACATTTATATATTTATACATTCACATATGCACACAAATAGCCTCCTTCCCTGGTGTACCTCCCATAGCGCACATTTCATAGCTGGATTTCTGTGGAGGGAATAAGAAGCACCACTGATTTAAAATACCTTCATTTTGACCTATAAGTCTCAGCTAGATCTACACAGAACAAAAGACTCCTGTTTACGTGGAAATACTTTTATGATGAACCAGAACTATGTATTTAATCTTGTCAATGTTCTTGTAGAATTCATGCAAGTATTTGAGAGATATTATAGTTACAAATTTTCAAAACCCGTTATCTATTTGGTTGCTTCCAGTTTGAGAATAATCATTCAAAATATATCACGCTTTTCAGACAAATATTGCAACACACAAAGTCAGAACACAAAGTAAGTTAGGAGATTCATCAACAAGCATGTACAATTGCTTTTCTGTTTCCCTTAAGCTAGCACCTTTTTAGTCCAATGTAATAAACATTCACAGTTAACAGCTCATTAAGGTGATATTAACAGTTTACCAATTGTTTCATTTTTTCTAGTTTATTGCAAATTTTTATTAGAAACAAAGTATCAAAAATAGAAAACATTCTGCAAGTTGTTTCAGAAAAAAAAAAAGAACAGCAATAGCAACTTCTTCTTTACTTCAAATTTTGATGTACAACAGAGAAGGTAATTGGAAACTAAATTTTGACAAAGGGAATATCTAGGTAAATGGAGTTCAGTGGTGCAATAATTTGCCAAAGCCACTCTCTGTTCTGTTCTCAACAAATCAAAAAAAAAAAAAAATGCATCTGAAGAGAGTCAGGGAATAGACTTTTGAAACTGCTTGTTGCATTTTCTTCTTCTAATTCTATCTATCTATCTATCTATCTATCTATCTATCTATCTATCTATCTATCTATCTATCTATCTATCTATCTATCTATCTATTTATCTATAGATCCCAGGGCAGTGTACTCCTATGCTTTCTGGGCCTTAGTGGGAAGCAGAAATAGTTCCTCCTTATATCCAGTTGGATACAAATCTTCTAAAATTTTATATGCTTTTCAGTGTTTCAAAACTCATTGCTATTTTTTTACCCATTGAACAAAAAGCAGAACACTTCTTTTGGATGGAAAATTTTTTAATTGATTGTCATTGTATCTGTGTATCCAAAATTCTATGCTTTATGTCTTAATTTTGAAGAAAACACCACTAGAAATAGCTATAAAAAGACATTCTTGATATTCCATGGCAATAGAAATTGAAGTATAGAAGGAAGCTGATAACTTCTGAGGACACTTTTTCTCAAAGTACAGCTTAAGAACATACAATATCAAGAGTATGAAGATTTTTGTATGTATTTTTTTTTATTGGAGCAATTAAAAGCTCCTCCAGTTGAAACTCCTAATTAAGGAAGGCAACCTGAGCAAGTTCAAGCAGTTTTTCTCTCAAAACATTTACTGCTAATGGGTTGCAAAACATTTAGAGGGTTGTTATTTTCAACATCGTCCGATCTTGATGAATGTGAATTTTTCATGAATTTGAAGAATTTTTCAGGGAAGTCAGACATAGATGATTAGTGAGGAAGCAGTAAAGGAGAATTGGGAACGTTAAGAGTTGTACTGGATTCCACATAAGGACAGAACATATGAGCAATTTGGCATTCATTGCAAATGTTACCTGTGGAAACTGTAAAACTTGCAACCATCTAAGGAGAGCAAAGCCAGGATTTACCATTTGTTGTGGCAAGTATTGTTGGATTATTGCAGACAAACAGCACATATGACTGTTCAAGACCAAATGTTCAGGGAAGACTGTAAGAACAAGACACCCCTATAGTATTAAATTTTAAAACTCTTTTTCAGACTCCAAAAATTTTTGACTCTGGGACTTCCTCAGGCACAGTTGTTTCAAGTATCCTTATTGGATTTTTATTCTTTTCATTTGTCCTAACACCCTTTGAAGGCTTGTAAGTCCTCAGCATTCAAAACATTACATGCCAAGGGACATTTCTTCATGTACTATATGAAAACCTGACACCTACTTTGACTTTTGCTGGTTCATACAAGGATAATAGGGGTGTTATACAGCATTTCCTTAAAGGCAACCTTTTTAATTAGGCCTTGGGTTTGAGAAAATCTAATTCCAAAAGCCAAATGGGATTTCTATGCTTGAAGCAAACAACACTCCACTTTTTTTGTTACATTTTGATGTTGCTTTTTCAGTTTTGGGTGTAGAACATCCATTTATCTTGCTCAAAAGTGCTATATAATTTATTATTATGTTGTCGTGGTTTTAGGCTTTAAAGATCAATTTGCACTACCATTATCTTAGAAACTGGCCAAAAGACTTTCAGTAGGATTTGTATGTGACTTATTTCTGTCAGCATCTGATCTTAACAAATTGCAAGTATAAATCCTCTACTTGGAATCTATTGTTATAAAGAGGAGCTGAGATTACACTGACGTGTTTTCCGTTCAAAAGTGTAAATCAAATCAGCTACTCAACACTAGGAATTTCAGAAATTGGCACAATGTCATCTCCAAGGAAATACATTTTATGGCAGCTTCTCTGACACATATAAACATTTTGGCTTAATGCCATTATATAAATAAAGACATCTGCTACTGTATTAGATCCCCTATGATATCCAAGAAATCCACAAGAAGCTGATGAATATCCACACTGGAGCTATGGAGACCCTTGAGGAGAGGAAGCCTGAGGCTAGAGAATGTACCAGAGAGCATTCCAAAGATGCTAAGTCCTTGTGTTTAGACAAGTAAGAATATTCAGAAACCATTAGCAGATCATAATAAATCACATTTTTCAATTGTCCTTTCAGCAATGGCACTGGGACTTTCTATCCTATGGAGGCAGATCATCATCAAATCCAAAAAATGACTAGAAAATTTAAGGATTACATGCCCATAAATGGATGCAATAGGAAATAAGAATGAATGCACCTTTCAGCTTCCACATAAATTGGTCAGGCTCCCTAACACTCCCTCACACTCATTTCTTCACTCCTTTATTAGGGAGTGTGTATGGGGTTAGGTGGTCTACTGCTGTGACCAGGTAAGGAATGTCTTACATTATATCCAGAGCTAATAGCTGAGCAGGAGAGGAAAAAAGAACTCTTTGAGTAACCAGAAGATTAACTGAACATTATTTTACCTTGAGAAGCTTTGATTCATAAAACATTTAAGACAAGATTTCCCTTTCTTTTCTTTTTCCCATGCCAAGATTCATCTGTGGGCTCTCTGGGCTATTTTATATAACCCTTCACTTTAAAACAGATTACCTGTAGTCTTAGACCAAAATATAATTCCCTCCTGTTACTAAAGCTTCTCCCTGTTTAATTAGCTCACATATGATGTGGACAAATTATTGACATTTAACTGAAAAATCTCTTTAATAAAGCCATATTCATTCAACTGGTGTTCAGTGGCTAAGTTAACCAAATGCTTCCAATTAATTTTCCCCTTAATTTGCAATGAAATTCTATAAATAAAGAGCTATGCACTTAGAAGAAATAGTTCTCATTTTCACTCAATATGAAGAAGAAGAGTAATAAAAATATATGACCAAATTGATATTAACTTTAGCATGGCTAAACAATTTGTGCTGGCCAAACCATGGCTTTAAAATAAAAGGAATTGCTGAGAATCACTAGTCAGTGGCATAATTGACTTTTGGTGGCTTCAAAAGACCATGAACACAGCTAATAGTTTTTGGCAGTTCCAAAGGCATTAATCATGATCAATGTGCAATATTAAATAAGTCTCCTTCAAAATGAATATAAATTAAGACTGTAATTCCATCTCAGCCTTCTGGTGACATGAGGAAACCACCTGAGTTTCACTCTCATGGTTTATGATGTCCCCCGAAGCCTTTGATGGAATTATAGCCTTATTAAGTACAGTTGGGGTACATTATTCCTTAAATTATTGCAACTACAACTCATTATTCCCTCTAGAAATTAGAACTTGCTGTACTTCCAACAACCATGTAATCTTGAAGTAAGTTAGGGGGAATTTCATCATGGGAGGACATCTTTTTATTTTCTGTCACTACTACACATTCACAGCTTGGTAGAGCTCCTAGCACGTAATATTAACAGCCTTCCAACATCTTTGTTTTGTTTTTAGGAACACTGTTCACAACAATGTAATCGAGTCATCACTGATGTTTATATAGATTTTATAGGAGATTTCAAATCAATTTTTTAACCTTCTTTATATAAAATCATTTGAACGGCTGTGCAATGAAGCAGAATTCAAAAAGACAGAGGAGGATGGGGATATAGAGATAGACTTTTAGGGAAGTATCAAAAAATATTAATAGCATTTCAGTAAAAAACACATGCAGTCATATCCTGAGTAAGAGAAAAATGATATGTTGTCTGTATTTCCTGAGAAGAGTTTAATCCTTACCATGAAATTCAAGAGTGCAAGACAATGATTACCAGTCTGTAACATGAGTAACAGTTGTGGTTCTAAAGAAGAGCAAGACACATTCTGGATCAGCCAGCTATTTTGGAGATTTTTCACAGTATTATCTGCAGACCATGGCCCACAAAAGCAATGCTCCTATGGAAGATGAGATTGCTGGTCTGGGACCTTTATTGGCGCAGGAGGACGGACTGGTCTCTCAGCCAGTACTTATCCATACCAAGTCCTGTGTAGTGTATAATCAAAATAAATTTTAATATTTATATCAGATGCAGAGCTAATGTTTGCAGTGCAAGTTAAATATTTCTGTCATGAGCAGGTCCAGCTTGGCAGAAGATGGGCACAAGTTCTGGAGTATTTTGTAGTTAAGAGGAATGAAGCCATCTGGAAGAAAATGCAGGGTGTTTATAAAGCACGCTTCTAAGATGGGAATTTTTCCTCTCTAATGATAGTTTAAATTATCACAGCCTTATCAGTTTAGTTAGCTTTGTGTATTTTATTCTTTCAGCAGTTTTCACAATGCCTAGGCTTTTAAATAGTGGTAAGTATTATTCAACGCCACATGCTGGAAAAAAAACCATGTTAAAGAACAGTCCTTAGTGTAGCACATTTATCAATAAGTCTGAAAGAATTCAGGGCTTTTATTTTCACTCTTTTTTTTTAATTATTTTTTTTATTTTCTGTTCTTATTTTATATGTTATTTTGAGGACTGCAGTTAGAAAGATTTCTACAAGCTGTGCTTGCAGAACTTTTCCTATTGTAAAAAATATCTCGTTATAAATAAGAAAAAAGTAAAATTTGTCACTGCATTGCATAATTCATGTAAAATTTTCTGGGCTTTTGGCAAAGACTGAATCTCCTTTTGGAGTGAATCTTAGAAAAAGAAGAATCCTTCATTAGGTAGAGAAGTTACAAAACTCATTTATTTACATCACCAGCAATGGGTTATAAAATGTGGCCTTGCACTAAAGAAACATGCTGAATGACATACTTGAATTCTAAGATGTTATTAATATTTTGGAGTAAGTATATTTTTGTGAGTATGTGATTACAGCAATCCTGTTGCATACCTGTGAATTCTTCTGTCTAGAAAAGATATTTGCAGATCTTTTAGAATCAGTGTTATTATTTGTAATGCTTTTTGTAATTGAGTTCACATCTAAAATTTTAATATGCGAGTATAAGTCTCTGAAGGATGACAATTAAAATTATACTATTTGTCAAAGATGAAATCTGAAAAATATAACATGCTGTTTTAGGTTGGCTAAATTTATTATTTGAAAATCAAGTGCTTACAAATAATGCAAACAGTATTAGTGTGGTTTCTTTGTGTTTTTATTTTTTTAATTGAAGTAAAATTTACTTCTTGCAATCAGAGGAAAATTCTAGCAAAGTGGTGTACAAAAGAAATATGTGAGGACTCACAAAGGTCATGAGCTTCCCCTCTACTGAAACATAGTTTAATTTAAATATTTTAAAAGGTTTTCATTTCACAGACTCTCAGAATGGGGCAGGTTGGAAGGGACCACAAGTGGGCTTTCTGGTCCAACCTCCCTGCACAAGAAGGGTCATCCATGAGCACACGGCCCAGGATTGCGTCTAGACAGTTCCTGAATATCTCCTGTGAGGAAGACTCCACAACTTCTCTGGGCAACCTGTTCCAGTACAAGGTCACACACACAGTAAAGAAGCTCTTCCTCATTTGCAGATGGAACTTTCTCTGCATCAATTTCTACCTGTTGCCTCTGGTCCTATTGACTGGCATTGCTGAGAAGAGCCTGATCCATTCATCATTTGAAGGAGTGAATTTTGGATGACCAATAGCTTTTAAATTCACATGGAGGGCTTGTTCTTAAATCAATAGTGTCATGAAATGTTATAAAGCAATACACTCAAATAGCCTACTGTTTAAAATCCATGAATAATCTGCTGATGTGTACACACTGGAGATGGTTGGCTTGATAAAAATGATGTGTTATGGCTGGTGTTAGAATCATATTGAAAGATAGATAAGTACAACACAGAAATTAACACATCATTATGGTGATGTAAGAGTTGGTCTTTTTCTAATAAGACAAATGTGATGAAAAGAGATTTTCTAATATATACTACTGAAAAATATTTAGCATCTGAACAATCAGGAAGTACTGGGTTAATGCCATAATGACAGCTAATGTGTAAAATCCAGAGAAAGTAATGATCCATGTTAAATTCCACGTGCCAGTTATAAATATCAGCAACACAATTAGAAAGTAGACATGTTTTATCAGTTGCATTCTTTAAGTCTAATTATGCATTGCATAGTATTATGAATGCACATAAATTTGCCTTTTGAGACTTACACGTTTTAGATCTGAAGCCCACTACAAAAGCATGTTGAGAGTCATAGGGAAAGATGATAGATAACAGACTATTTCAAAGGAACTTTCCTATTTGCAGTAGTCTATTTTTAAATGCAATTAATATGTTAAAGAATTAGACATATAAATACCATCAGATATTCAAAACGTACCTTCAATAGTAATACAGAACGAAATTATTGTTGTATGGACAGAAAACATCCTGAAAGTGATATTCATGGAACTGTCACGGTGATAACTGCAATGGATAGCGTTTTCATGGTATATCATTATGACTGTATTTTTTTCACAACTCTCTTTGTAAATTTAAGTTTACCCCCACCCCCCAGTCCTGCAACTCTGCCCCTTGAAATAGTGTCCTTAAAAAAAAATTCTTTGTGATAAGTCAACAAAAGAGAAGAGACTAATGTCACCGTGGCATGAATATTACCAGAGATGCCAAAGACCTAAGTCTAAGACTTTTTTGCCAAACTCAGCACAAGAAATGAAACTTGATCTTCTGGGCTGAAATATGTGACCAAGCTATGATGCTATTTGCTTTTCCAACTCTTTCTCTTGCTCCCCCATGGTAGTATTTGAGAACATTTGAGAACAAATTAAAGGAATCTTCATTAATAAGTCTTCTGCATATGGCACACTAATCATGGCAGGTTTTTTGTAAGACACAATCTCAGAGAAGCATTTACTTTGATTTTTGGGGAGCTGTAGTAAGACATCAATTTACTTTTACTGTAGTCTGGAACTCATGAGAATTTATGAGATTATTGCTAAGTAACTTGCTTAGGAAGGGGATTTAAGAGATGGATGGGTGGGTAAATGGATGGATGGGTTCCAGTAACAGGAATCCCTCAGGGCTGCCTTGCCAACTTCCCATTATCTAAATGTTCAGCTTTCACTAAAACTTAACTCACCTTGTGATTCTGACAGACAGGTAACCCCTACCACATGGCAATTTGCTTCTGCCAGGCACTGACCAGAATGGAGTGCTGCTGCTTCCTGCCCATGCTCTCACAGGCTCTTTATTTCCTTTTGAGCCATTAACAACAAACAGATTTGTTAGTTTTTAATTACTGAGAATTGCGTATTTTGGCAATGCAGAGGAAGATGTCACTTGGTTTTATGTTCCTGGAGTGTTATAGGGTTCCTAAAAAGCTGCAGCTTTCCAAGAGTACTTATTTAAGGATCCATACTTTTACAGGGAGAAATTATGACTTTTCAATTTCCACGTGCCTTTTTCATCATTAAAGTTTCATCATAACCCCATATTCTTCAACTGAACTCATTTTGTAAAGCAAACACAGAAAAAAACCCTCCACCTTTGATTCAACACTGTGGTTTCCTTGCTTATGTGGGCAACACATTGCAAAATTTATCCAATTGTTTTGTGCTAAGGTATAAATATGAAAATATGATTATTTAAACTTTTCTGTACTGAGGCACAGGGCATGGGTTTAACAGCCTGCATATTAAAAAGTGAATTTGAAACATTTGGTGAATCTCAATTGGTGATACACTTGGTGATACAATTACACATTTCATTTCTCTTTCAGTTTAGCATATGGTTCCTTTATGAACACTCTTAGTAGTTTTCAGTTTTTTTCATTAAATTAAAATTTAAAAGAAACCCGTAAACTCTAGAAATTGCATACTTAGAGTTGAAATTACTTTTTGACCAATGACAAAACTACATGTAACAGTAATAAGATTTTAAAAGCTTTTCAGATGGCCTGTTTCTGCCCATGTACAGCCAGACCTTCATCATCCTGTTTGAAACAAGGACTGAAAGAGGCTGATTCTCTGGAAATCTGGTTCAAGCATTTTCAGCCTGAGTACCCACTGATATTTTTTAAATGTGTGCTAATGATTACTTTAGACTACTATATCATCAATATATATAGCTGCACTGGGCCCTACTGGGTGATATTATACATGCAATACACATGTATATGAGCAAATAGAGAAGAATCACTTCACCAGTTATAATTTTCTCTTCAATCACCAACTTTGAGCCACTTCTGAACCTCAAAGAAAGTGTCTATTCAGGAGATTGTGACAATGCCAAACAAAACTGTAGTGTAGAAATTAAAGATAGTTGAAGAAACTGGCAATTTTTTATAGTTTAAAAATCTTTCAAGGTGATAAGTGATTATTGATAGGATATGAAAATTTTTATTTCATTTTTTTAATAAATTCAGTTCTGCTTTGGATTTTTCTTTACAAGAGAAATCATTGGAATACCCAAAAATTATTCTCAACATTGCTGCATCACCATCTACTTTTATGTGTATTCTTAAGTAACTTTAAGCAGCTCAAAGAAACTTCTGGATTTGTGAGCCAAGGTGCAATTGTGAGCTTTAGTGAATACAGATTCATTTTATATGGGTTTTCTTTTTCTAGTTTGTGAATATCCACCTCTTCATCAACTTCACAACAAAAGAGAAGATGAAAATCAGTCATAGAAGTGTAGTGGTTTGAATGGAAGCAAGAAGAAATAGTTCAACAGTGGCCATCTACAAAAGTCCTGACAGTTTTTGGTTTTAAATTACCTGACTTTTTTGTAAAAGCTTGTGATACTGAGAAAAAAAAGAAGAAAAGTGCCAAGTCCAAGTTAGCAGGGAATACGAAAAAGATGTTATTACTACCATATCTAAAGAGGTAAGAAAATATGTATTAAAATATCCTTATTAATTAATTCAAGTGAAGGGCTGAATAAAAGAAATCTTTATCTGGTTGTACACCACAACAGGTGTAATTCCTGCCAAATCTACAGATCTTGGAAAATGTGCATGGAAGTGAGATTATTGTAGATACACAAGTCCACCTCTTAATAATCTCTCCACGGTATCTTTTCAGTTTAAAAGAATGTTACAGGGGCTGTTCTACATATGGCAGCAGTGTGATGGCTGACATAATTAAATTAAGTTTGCTGAGAGGTTTTGTTGTTGGTGGTGGTTTTTTTCAGTTGGCAGCGGGTTTTTTTAATGTAAATTCTAGTACTGACCTACTTTCCACAGGTGTTTCAAATCTGTCATCAAGTTTTCTGCTGAGCTGGCTTTGTTAATTTTAGTGAAAATGTCGCTTCTAAAAGATAAGATCCAGAAAGCACCTCTCTCTGCAGGACTTTGGAAGGGCATCATGGGCCTCCATGAGGATAAGGAAAACAAAGGCAAGACCTGAAAGTGTGATTGTTTTTAAATGCCATAATACATGAATTTCTTATTATATATGTATAAGGGGGAGATTCGAATTTTTTTTTAAGTAGAATTGGTAATGGGCTAGAAGACTCCACTTTCCATTACTATGCTTATCCCCAATGTTGCAATTTTCAAGTGCTAAATTAATGCTGAGCTCTTTCTTCCCTTATTAAGCTGAAATTCCTGCATTACAAAGGGGAAAAAAATCAGTCTAGGCATTCTACTCATTATATTTTAGAAAAGGTTTGAGATATGGTGTGATTTTGTAAGATTGAAATAGGAAAAAGAGTGAATTTTACATAATGTGAATGATAAGAGCTCCCAAAGAAGCATAGATATTGGTGATATAACACTGTGTTACATATCTCATGTTTTGAACATTTAAAGTTCTATTTTATGGATCGTGTCAGCAGGGAATCTAATATTAAGCAATATGTTTTAATGGAGTTGCTGTTGTGCTTCTCTAATGGGAAGATTATAAAATTATAATTAGTGTAATCCTGCCTCTATTACATAAAATGACAAAAATGCCATTTACTTCAATGGAAACAATATTTATTATGCAGTTGTAATTAACCTTCTCCATGCCTCTTTCAAACTTGCTACTCTCAAATAACCATGGAACTCTTTACAGCTGGCAACAGAGATTAGGGACAGATTAAACAAAATGAAAGAAGCGGACATAGTTGATATCAGTTAACAGAGCAACTCTAGCACAGAATCCTCAGGAAGGGAGGTTAGAAAATAGGCTAAAATGAAGTGAACATGAAAAGGGAGTATCCTGTTTTTCACAGCCTTTGCAGCATCTCTTAGGAATTGTAGTGATAAATGGTGCACAAAGTTTCTTTGTGTGTCTTGCTAGAGTCAGCAAACCTTTTCTGTGAAAAATGTAATGGATGGGGAGTGGCACTGCTGAATAATAAAAAAAGAATAAAAAGAAGCAAGACACCCTTATTGATCAATATGGCAATGTTACTGACTCTGCTGCTAAAGTTAATGTGCTATTCAGAAACTTCTATTCTAAAGAGGGTAAAAGGAAAGTTGTAACTTGCTTTCTCTGTACATGGTTAGGGAAAAATAGTTTATAAACTTCACAAAAAGTTAGGAATTTTCACTTCAGATTTACTTCCAGCTGTTGATTCTGTAGATTAATTTTCTTGCAAATGACAAAATGATCTGCCTGCTGTGGAAAATAGATTAAATACAAAATGTACTTAGTGACTGTGAACACTGATTTGGTCTTTGTCTCATTCACAGGAATATGTTTTCTCTGTTGTGACTTCTTTTTCTTTATTTGGATCTCATAATTTGATCCATACCTTTAAATGCCCGAACTACTGCAGGTTCAATAGGGTATTGGAAACACAGTATTCTTCTAGGATGGACTAGCTAAAGTCATACTAAGGAAAAGGATACGTGTAAATCCATGTGCGTTTTCCCTTTTCACAAAGTGCAATTTAAATGAGCAGTAAACTGAAGAGCAGCCAAAGCAGTGACCTCTGAAACCCAGTCACTGGAGAAAATGTGGGGTCAAATCACACACTGACAGGAAAATCATGCACGGCTTTCACCTGAGCATGAGAATGCTCATCTGCAAGGGGAGAGAGTCTCAACACCTATGAATATTTATACATGTTGTACAATTATTGTTGAATATTGAACATGAACGTTCATTAGTTCAGGAACCAAAACCCCACTTTCCCTCATCTCAGGTAACTGTTCAAGTCATTAGACTCCAAGGTCACATCCAATCCTCAGTACAGGCAATGAATATTTCACTATACCATGCCAAGTGTGACAACTTCTGCAACAGGGATAAAGGGGACTGAGATACTTTGAATCTAAAATCCTCTGATTCACATACTTAATGTGTTTTTTTTGTTTGTTTTGGTTTTGGTTTTTGTTTGTTTGTTTGTTTTTGTTTGTTTGGGTTTTTTTTTTCTTTTTTTTTTCAGTTGTGTGTTTGTTTCTTTTTTTCCCCAAAATATTTGGCTATAAAAGTTTATGCTTCTAATTATTGTAAAATGTATATGTTTAAATTACCAGTAGCTTTTATTTATGTTTTCTTTAGCTATGGGTGTCATTACTTAAATATGAAAATATATCAACCATATATAGCAACCTTTTATATATAAACTTTGACTATATTTTATATATATATATACACACACACAATTAGTATATAGTTTTGGCAACATGGTTACATTATGACTTTGAATTCATAAAAACATAAGTGGGTTGTCACAGAAGCTGCATTCTTTCTGAACAAACAGAACTGTTTCAATCAGCATTCTTCTTGCCTATTCTCTGAATCTTATATTCACAAAAAATTAGCTGTGACTTTCTGCATATCACCACTATTTTTCATTAACCTTGGCTGAGGTATTTTTCTGAATTTTTTTATGTCTATATTTCAAGATTTTAACTTCAGGTTACTCTGTGTACCATATTCCAGATTTTGGAGGACTGACATTTCAGTTTTAGTATATTTAAAAGAAACAATAATCATGCAACATATCCTTTCTATTTAGTAATCAAGAGTTAGCTGTGGGTTAAATGATGGAAATATAGACTAGATTTCTCTTATAACTTTCTCTCCCTTTTACAAAGAGATTAGGAATCCCTATTTGTTATTGCTTCCTTTGACAACCAAATGTCCAAATAACTTTGAAATATTTTAATGATACTTACGAAAAAGTTACCAGTAAAAGTACACTTGAGAAAATAAATACACATGATTCTATTCATACATGTTTGTATCAATGCTTATATTTAGAAATTAATTTAAATAGAATTAAATTAGTGAATAGTTTTCATTTCCAATCTGCACTCATAAAACTTCATATTAATAGTTCTTCTGAGTCACACCTTGATAAAGGCTACATAGGGACAAAACACTTTTGAGATAAGAATCGAAATCTCTATCCAAGGCTGTTTTTCTAGTTCTAAAGTAGCCTAGATAATTTAAAATGCAAAACATACGTGCATCTCCTCTTTTGCTTCTGTCTCAAATGCAGTGAAAACTTTCTGTTTCATTGTTTCTAACCTAGGAGTACTGGAAATTTTGTCAATGTATTTTATTAAAATAATCTCCTTTCCATTTTATAACCCAAAGATTTGCTTTTCAGATCTGGCACCTAATAGCATTTATTCCGAAAGTGATGAGTGTTGTCCAATTACCTATTTTTCCACTTGAATAGTGATTGAGTTCTGCTTGAGGACTCTTATGCATTGTTTGAATAAGTCTGACAGAGCTCTAAAACATTTCTCAGGGACAGTAAACAAGGTACTATGCTCCTGAGCCTGCCTCAGGGGTGAAAGGAAGTTATGAACCACATTTTATCCAGGTGCCATAGTCAGCTGAACAATAAGGATCTAATTCTCCTTAAATCCATTTTGTATCAGTGGAGATGCTTGTCACATGTAACTTACTGTACATCTAAACAGAATCGGGACCTTTGTGCTTGAGAGAGCAAACTTGTGAGATTTACAGGTCAAATCAAATCCCTCCACCCTGAACCCAATGAAAAGTGAGGGAAAGAAGAGCATGGTATGGTTCACCGTGACACCACATGTTGTTTGCATTTATTCTTTTCTCTTCCAGAGCTATCCTATGTAAACTGCTCTGACAGCTATAGTTTTCTTCTTGCCTGATGACAACTGGGAAAGCTGCAGGACTAAACTGTGTGCCAGAAACCAACCCTTTCCATTTTCTCGGAAAGGGTTATTAACACGGTTAATTACATGGGGTTATTAAGGATTATAAATACGTAATGAACTGTTTCAGGTGTCATTTCTCATGAAAGTTGGACATGACTTTACTTTGATCTTGGCTGTAAAACCATAAGTGCTAAAGCTGCTTGGTTTTGCACTGGTCTTTTGACACCAGACATGATGTCCAGGAGCACATGTGCTGTCAGTCAGTCTTACACTGAAATTGTCATCTTTCCCCCACAGTGGAATCAGTGACCTTTCACTGCATGAAGGGAGTTGACATGACAACATGCATTCTATAATTTCTCACAATATATACCTTTTTGCTGCTACAAACAAGTTGACCTTCTAATCACACAGGCATGAGACTGCTGACAGTGTAACATGCTCACTACTTTTTTCCCTATTGTCTTTTTTAAGAAAAATTGTTCCTTTTAAATTTCACATATGTATGTTTCATAATCCAATTGTTTGATAGCTGCCTGTACATTTATTTCACCCATGTGGTCAGGTAATGTATTAATTATTAGTAATATTAATGTTTAGTGATTAATAATATTTAATTATTCAGAGAATAGTCTTTGCTTATGTGTTGCATAATTCTTACTTGCCCTAGTTTACAACAGATGTCTTGGTGATAGGAAATGGCTTATGTTCAAATTCAGAAATGTAGATGTACAGCTCCTGTCTGGATACATAAACTATCATGATTTGAAAAGTGTTATGCAGTTACACTGGATTTTTTTTAAATCTGCAAAAAATGGATGCCATGCATATATGAATATTTAGAGGCTCTGCATAGCTGTTGTTTCTTTGTGAAGACTCTCCTCAGATTCCTCAGTGACTAAGGAATTCATTGCTCCAATGACCAAGACTTGGAGAAATCATTTTGCTGTGTAGACAAGATAACTTTTCCATGCACCATTTTGCAAAGTAGTGTCCAAGAATGCTTGCTGTGCACCTGGTCCTAGTGTCTTTGCCCTGCTCTTTGCCAGCCTGACCTAGAGTCAGGTGCTGCTGAGCCCAATGTTTTATTCCCTCTGTCATTTCCCTGGTGGAAAGGAGTGTGCTGGGCACCTGTCCTGCGGCCACTGCTGAGCTGGGCACTTGGCACCAGACCCAGAATGTCTTACAGTTGTCCCTTCTGCCACCCCTCTCAGACTAGGAGGGTTCTCAGCAGCTTATGCTGAAAACTGGTGCTGATGTTGACTTTATTGCTTTCCAGGAGTAGTTCTTCAGCCAAGCGCAAGGGCAACCTTAAAGGCACAGTGCAGTGCCCTTTGCACAAAACTCTCTGCTGCAAATTTTTAAGCTGTGTCCCACAAAATTTAACAGAGGAAAAATGTGTCCTCTGTAACATGTTAAAAAGGAAAAGTTAAGAAAGGCTCTCTTTCATTTTGAAATTGAACAGATTTTCAGAGTTTCTCTACTTTGTTCCTTATTAAAATCCTCAGACTCTTACCAGAAGAAGGCTTTCTGAGAAAGGGAATGAGATAATTTGAGCTATTTGGCAGAGACCTATTATGAAATTATTCTGCTGTAGCCATTTGCGTTATCTCATCTAATATTTGTCGATGTCTTTTAACCTCATACCCAAATTTTAATTAAGAGTACCCCGAAAAATACAAATTAGTTTTATTGGTGTGATGGAAAAACTGACTAGTCATCTGGTACTATATTTCTCTATTTTATGCTGTATGATTATTAATCATAATCCATATATGTGGCTCTTCAAGTAGTTGCCATGTATTTGTGGCTCCTACTAAGTGCGCTCTAAGATGGTCTCTTCTCTAGTCAAATAACCAATTTAGGTATGCAGGTTTGTGCTTCTCTGCTTCTGTTTCTTAGTCATGAGAGAGTGTTTTTAACAGGAGTGGGCCAAATAAGTTACTTTAAACAACAAATTTCTATAATTTAGATTCTCCTGGCTGACCTATGTCATCTATACAGTGCCACATCAAATGGTTCAGCATTTTTTCTTTTGTCAAGATGCCATATGACACAACAGAGAACTTAAAGGAACTAAATCTGAAGCAATACTTCCATTTACAATTTACAGTTGTGTTGGTTTGGGACTGGGATAGAGTTAAGTTTCTTTGTAGCTGCTGATATGGGGTTGAGACTTGGATTTGTGCTGATAATTCAGGGAGGAGTTTTCATTACTGCTGAGCAGTTCTTAGGCAGGAACGGGGCTTTTTCTGCCTCACACACTACCCAACCAGCAAGTCACCCGTTGGGGGCACGAGATGCTGGAAAGGAACACAGCCAGAACATCTGAGTCAGGGGATGTCCCAGACCATATGAGCTTTATATGCTCAGCAGATAGAGCTGTGGGAAGGAGTAAAGGGGAGACGTTGAGAGCGCTGGTATGTTTTCCCAAGTCACTGTCATGTGTGCTGGAGACCTGCTCTCCTAAGGATGGCTGAACACCTGCCTGCTCATGGGAAGCAGTGAATTAATTCCTTGTTTTGCTCTGCTTGAGCACCTCATTTGCTTTATCTGTTAAACTCAACCTGTAAGTCTTCTCACTTTTGCCCTTCTGACTCTCTCCTCCATCCCACCAGGGAATAGTGTGAGTCACTGGGTGGGGTTGAGCTGCCAGCTCATGACAGCCGTGAGGATGTCCCAGAGCTTTAATTGGATAATCCCAGTACCTATTGTCCACTTGCTTAAAGAATTCATTCATCTGCAGCCTTTGAAGCCGTTCATATTTCTGCCATGTTTTGCTGGAGCCAGCAAAGTTTCTGGGTGCTGCTGTTTCCAACCAAGCTGCCGCATTTAGGGGATAAACAGGAAACGCACATATGTGTGCTGAAGGATCTGTCACATAATAGACAAGCTATGTTCTCTTTTCTGGTGTGCAAACATCCCTCATTCAATATTACACTTTCTCAGGATTTATTTTGTTTGCTTGGGTATTAGGGGAAGTGGGGGAGAGGAGCATCTTCTTCGTATTTTCTCAGTCAGCAGCTTTTTCTTAAAAAGCTTTATCCTTATTAGGACTAAATCTTTATTTTTCCATAGCTTTATAGAGGTTTCTTAAGAGAAGAAACAGTCCTATATTCTATTTATTTTTGTTCCTGTACTATCTGCTATTGATTTTTCTCTTTTTTTAAACTTTTTTTTTTTTTTTTTTTTAACAGGCAAAGTAATTTTTCAGCTTCAGGGAAACAATAAAGCAAAACATTTTGTGGGTGGATAATTCCAAGAATAGGATAAAGACTTTTTGCTGAACTTGTACACGACATATTTTTGAA
This sequence comes from Formicarius rufipectus, assembly GCA_013399695.1. Lineage (NCBI taxonomy): Eukaryota > Metazoa > Chordata > Aves > Passeriformes > Formicariidae > Formicarius > Formicarius rufipectus. Next base: position 1,521,792 of record VXAU01002502.1, on the reverse strand, counting down.
ATTCTCCTTAATTTCTTTCACAATTCTCTTATTTTGTTATTTCAGTACTTTTTTTTTGCTTCCCTTCAGGAATACCTATTTTGATAATCATGTTTTCTTCCTATTCCTATTTATTATTTTTAGCAAGACCCTGGCTTAGGAGTTTTCATAAATTAATATCAAACTTTGAATTATACTGATAAATTTTATGATTTCATAAACTAGATATTTCCAAATCAAGTTTGCAATTTTATAATTTCTCATTTAGACTCTGTATTTGATCATTTCATTTTTTAAAATCTTCCATCCAGCTGCAACTTTGGTTATCAAATTTTGTTGCCTTTTCTTTCCTCTGTGCTTCTTTATATTCCATTTTAAAATAAAAAAAAATAAAATTCTTAGCTGCATTTGAAAATGTTTTTGTATTGTTTTATTATCACTTTCATCTAGAATTATGAAAGTTCCAGGGTCCAAGATGGAACAATGGTGAGTACTTATCTTTGTTCAATTGCCTTTGGATATTTGCACAATACGGTTACTCTGCATCTAACATGTTCTGATCTTACTATATCCTTTTTCTCCACCTACCTTTAAAATATGGAGGCTTTGAGGCGTATATGATCTATCCATTTCTGGTTTGCTTCAGTAGCTTAATTAGAGACCTATGATTCATCTAGTTCTGGCACATGAATGGAGTGAACTACCACATCTAAAAGAGTAGCTATTGCTAGGCAATGTTCAGTGTAGGTATCCTCCTACTTGAAACAATCTCTGAGTTTTGATTAGTAATTATAAGATGGTTCTCTTCCCAATTTTTCTGATTTTTTGCAGCTGTAGAAAATATATTGTATTACTTCCAATAAATTTGAAGACTATTCATATAGATAGTGTCTCATGTAATCCATAGTATGTACATTTATGTGTGTGTATGCAACATCTGAAATAAATCAGGTAACACTGATGGTAAGTTTTTTGTTGCTTGGTTGTTTAGTTCCAAAAAATTTCTTTATAGACGCAATATAAAATTTTCTGAATTTAAAAGTTAGCCTTAAAAAGCTCCTCCTTCAGTGTAAAATGCTCTATCATTTAGGGCAAAATTGGTGAAATGCTTGTTGCAGTGCTGGGGTTTCAGCATTACGTTCATTATAGACTTCAGAGAGGCAATCCTACATAATTGTCCATGAACAGACTCAGTAGAAGCAATTAATTCACTAATAATGTCAGTAGTCAGGGTCTTTTAAAATGGATCCTAAATCTCCAGGGGAATAAATGTCAATATCTAATACCCCTTCGTCTTACACTAATAAATTTTCTCTAACAAAAAGTGAAGGACTATTGAATTAGTCAGTGGGTCAAATTCAGACCAGGAAACTAATGCAAATCTCTCGTTAAGTTTATATGACTACCAGCTTTAAGGACTGGGACATTAGAACAATTTCATTTGGGTAGGTAGGTTTGAATAATTTTTTTCAGTTACAAGCTTTTTGTCCTCCAGTTCTGTGAATAATTTTCAAAAGTATTTACTTTCTGCAGTAAGAAAGGTTTGGAAATTTTCTAGTTAAAAGGGCCTAAAAATCCAAAAGTCAAAAATATTTATTGTTTGAATTCTTTTCATAAGCTCCATAGTGAAAGTGATGATATTTTCAAGTTTAAATTTTTATCCAGTGACATAGCAAAACAGGTCTTTACAATGACCTGTGTATAGCTTGAAAAAATTAAACCCCTTCAGATAGAGTTGTGCTGCAGTGTACAGATCTCTGTTACTACAAAAATTATACACAATAGTTGCACAAAAGTTTACAATGAAAATTAATTGGACAGACTGGATTTTTTTCTAAAAGAGAAAGGAACAAAGAACTCTTTTTTTAATATGAGTTAAATTATGACTATATTATTTTAATAGTATCTTTAGAGTCCTTTAGATTGGTTTGAGATTCTGGCAATTTATAGACCTATAATTATTTCTAAATAAATGAATTAAAAAAAGAAAAAATATCCTGTGAGATAAAGACCAAAAAGGAAACCATGGGAGTATACTAATAAATGTTATTACATGAAGGAGAAAGGGAGAACCGATGATTCTGCAGGTGAAGATTTCAAAATGAGCAAAATCCTCTAGATAGGGAAGCATGTGATACATTATTTATTGTCTAGGGAGGCAATTAACCACTGTGTCCTCCATAAATGCACAAATAAGAGTTTGGGGCATAAAGGGTAAGAGGGCCTATTACCCTTCCTCATGCTTTTAGCTGTCATTATGGGCTGCCATTGCACCCATTTACCCGTGTTTCACTTTAATGAGTGCACAAAGATGAATAACGCAAACAAGAGAACTGAGGGTGAGTCTTCCAGGTAAAGAACAAGATAGCTGAAACTTTTGCCATAAAAATATCCAAAGAAAGGATTTATGGTTTCACTTGTGGTGGATCAGATCTCATCTATTAACCATGGGTTGCAAAGTGCAACAGCCAAAATACCTAATCTGACCTGGTTAATAGAATCATCATCATGGTCATTCAAAAATTGCCTTTTGCCTACTCTTGCATTTTTCACTCTTTGCTATTTCTGCAGTACTACGAGATCCATTTCTGACTCCTCTATCACAGCATGCAACTTTTTTTTTTCCTAAAATTCTTTATTGCTTATTTAGAGTCCACTCAAAATTTCCTGTTCACACCAAGACTAGAAACATTTTGAATATTCTGGTGTACTGGAATTGGCACATATTTGTTTCTATTTCTAAGTAAGTACACAGTAGTGGCTTTTTTTTTTTTTTTTTTTTTTNNNNAAGTCCACAATATGGTTTTTTTTTTTTTTTTTTTTTTTTTTTTCCCCCTCTTAATCATGATTTTCTCTACAAAACAGGTGAGGAAACTCTACTTAACAGGCGTGGAAAGTGATTGACATTGATGAGTAAACCACTAAGCCCGTGCTATGCAATGTGAGTCAGGATGTAGCAAGAGACAACCTCAAAGGTAGTGTGTCAGAGAATTGCTTTGTTGGGTTGAGATGCTAAAAGGAGTTAAAAAACTAGTGGGAAACAGCAGCTTAGCAGCTTTTTATGGCCCTTGCTGATTCTTTTCCCGTTTGTCTCTTTGAAGGGGTATCACCAGCACATCTTTTTTTACACCAGCTAAAACACAGAGATGTTTTCAGTCTTGTTTTGCAATTTATACAGATGAGTGTGAAGTAGCTGAGCAGACAGGGAAAAGAAGAAGGCTTTGTCCTTGCACCAACTCCTTTCTCAGCTTGTGGCTTACTTATGAAATTCGTTTGTGCACCTCTGGAGCTGGACTATGGAAAGGTAAGAGTGACCAACTCCAGTGATCTAGAGTTGCATGCTTTTGCATAATACTGGCCATGAATATTGGTAGACTTAATTTTACATTCTACCTAAGATAGCTGTATTTTTAGCAGGTCCTTTCACTGCTTCATACCCAGACCAGGTTTATTATTAGTAGTTAAAATATCTTTGAAGCAGATAGGATTTGCAGTATGTCATTTGAGCAGATTCCTTAACCATTCAGTATGGAGAGGCTAAAGCGCCGATGCTGTAACTTGTTTTCTGAGCTGTGAGCTGTTCTTTCTATCTGATGTCTCTTGGAGGTTTTGTACAACCTCCTGCTGTAGTTTTCAACACAATAGCTTCAACTGAAATGAAATTGCTCAGAAAATGAAAAACAAAGCACAAGAGTTGAAGCAAAACAGGCTAGAAGGTTTTTATTCTACTGTAGGTTATATGTATTTAAATTTGTGTAATGTACGTAAAGAAGGATTCATAAAGACTCATTACTTCCCTTGATACTGTAAAATCTACATCTTAGACTCATAAATACTCAGATACTGAACAATGAGAACCACCAACTACCTTGAATGAACAGCAAATAGCTTTCTTAATGATTATTCAAATCCTGCTGATATGAAAACATTCCCATTTGTTAGCAGTAGAAAACTGTGAGACCTGCTTTATAACATCTCCAAGTGTTGGAAAACTTCGTTCAAAATTTCTTGGTCTCTCAGACTGCCAGTTAAAGACAAGCCAGCAGATGAGAACAGAGTGAAATAGGAGCATTCAGGCTGTGTGGTGTAGAATAATGAAAGCAATTTAGATACATCTGGGATAATGCCACATTAACTGCATTAGTGAAGCATTTTCTCCCAGAACATAATCTGTCAATGGTCTACTACTGTAACTGACAGAATAAAACTTCTTGTCAATTTTATTTTTGCATATCCATATTTTCTCTAACAATGGCTTTTCTTCTTTGTGAAATTATGTATTACATCACAACCTGCACTCTTACTGCTTCCTTATGAGAAGTCAGGTACTTATCTGTGCTCTTTCACTTTCCATGTTCAGAGAGCTCTTCTATACATGCCTCTACAACTACTTTGAGACATAGAACTAGTGTTCCTCTGGTAGGAGAAAGCCTGGGCTTTGCAGATACCCTTATAGATGTACTTTTGACCACTGTAAGGAGATAAAACAGATACCATGTCATACCTTTTCCTTCCTTGTTCCCAAGCTGGCTCAAAAGCCATGAACAACATATGTCATGTCCCTTGTTTAAACCTCTAGCTATACTCCAAAGCAATGGCTGGACACAGTTAACATAAACATGCTTGGAATTAGGGAGTTGAGCTCTCTGTGCAATCCAGACTCAGAGCAAGGAACTGTATTTGCAACAAAGGACTAAGTCAAGAGTCAAGGTGGGAACAGGCTGAGAAATGGTACCTCTTCACAAGCACTGAAGATCTGTCCTCAAATACTTTGAGTTCTTTGGCAGAGATCATTCAAGACCAGCTCTTGACATGCACTTCATCTAGTGGTGGCTTTGGGAAAGCTGGTTAATTCTTTTAAGCTGAGGCTCTTCTACCCCTATCAATGATACTTCACTGTGAAGGCAGTATGGACAAACCATCATATAGATATTACAAATAATTCCTGTCTTCCTCATACCTCTTTTTGATCTTTAGGACATATATGCCTACTGTTATGAATTAAAAAAGTGATGCAACCAGTGAAGATGTATAGAAAAATTAGCCAAAATCGTGATGTTATGCCAATTAGTTTTTCCAGTAACATCTTGGCAACACAACTGGTGTGAGGCATGCCCTGACAAAGAGCATAAGATGCTGTTCACCAAGAAAATGGCATTGGGAAAGATCTGCAGCTGTGAGCTGTAATTGGTAAAGTGATCTCATCAAACCCCACATGGTCACATGTGCAGAGGGAGATTCATAGCGTATCAAGTGTAAAATGAAAGCTGTGATATAGCAAATATGAAGCCAAAGGAATATTGGTCAATATGCTGAAATTGCTGGCTGAAGCAATCTCTAAAATGCTTGTGACTTTGAAAATAAAAGGAGAGAACTGGTAAAAAAAATGTTGTTATAGTTAGTGGAAAAGGCTGATGTAGAGAAATATTCCACAGAAATGAGGCGCAGATGCCGGAAAGCTGGGTCATTATCAGTGAGTAATATCACAGTGTCAGTGCTCTCACAAGAATGAAACTGATATACATCATCACTAATCCCTATGGATTTATTATGTCACATGGTTAGTCTACATTCCTCCATCTCCATCAGGCAAAGGCTGTGGACACTAACCACTAAAACTGATGTCCTTAAGTCACAGTGAAGGGATGAATGAGGAACCCTGTAACTCCACAGAGTATAATGGTGGATTAGTAGACTAAGATACATGAAATATGTGCTGGTATAAAGTATTAAACTAATTATGAAGAGTGGTTCTGCACAGCCAGCACCAGATGCTTTGTTTCTGACTACTAATCTGTTTGAAACACAAAGCTCTGTCACATACAAGTGTGGTCCTGCACATTGGCAAGGTGCCCAGAGATTGTGAACCTGCAGTAGAAGGGTGAGAATGAGAATTTGTCACTCTTTTCTTGCTTTAAATAGTAGTCACAAATACTTCCCTCCCTTTTAATTCATTCCCCTATATGTTGAACAAAATTAAGGCTGTGTCCCTAAAAGAGTTACTCATGTTCTGGAAAGAAAGTAAAAGGTCATAGAGATTGGCTCTCTGCCATTTTGAGCATCATTCTATCTGCCAAGCAGAGAGAGGGTGGTAAGATTTTCAAGATATATGAAGATCTCCAAGTGGCTACATGTAGGGTCCATTTTTCCTTTGTAGTTCTTTTGCTGAGTCAAGAAATGAAGAATAACTGACTGCACTGAAAATCTGTGCTTCAGTGATGTTGGGTAGTGGATTTCTAGCCTGCGAGTTCTCTTAGTCAGGGAAAGAATACATGGGAATTTATATATTTAGGCATAAATCCACATGCTGTGACTGTTGGAAACATGTACTACACTGAGAGAACAAGACAATCCAGTTATGTTGAAATTGCTAATGTTTCAGTTCATCATGGTTATTCCTTGATGATGTATTGCACTGTATATAATGGTTGCCTGATCAAATCCCATGAAATTCACATGATTTTGTATACAAAAGCCAGAATATAATTTCTAATGTCACCTAAATAATTTTAGAAGCTCAGCTGGAGTGATAAGAGGCAATGACTTTAGTGATTTATTTTTTTTCACCACTTATTCCAAGACTACACTCTGCAGGAAAAGATCTACCACTGCTAATAAATAATAGTTTTAACTCCATAGACTGAAGTTAAAGCACAGCAAGTGCAGTTCTGGATCATATTCCACAAAGTCTCATGCTTTAATTAGATCTAGCTTCTAAAACGGCTAAAGACTATTACACTGGTATTTGAATGCGTCATCTTCCTTCCCTGACAACTTTCCTCTTGGATGTATTTCATGTTTTTTAATCTTAGTTTTCTTGCTTCCTGGAGTATACAGAGAGAATTAAGACAGAAGCCTGGTTTGTTGTCTATGATATTATATCACATGAACTGCTGCATTTTAGTGTATTTAATGTCATGAAATACCTGGTCGCCTTTTTGCAGGTGACCAGAACAGGGATTACACATCCTGCTTTCATGATTTACTTGAAAAGCAGCTTGGCTTTGAATTTAGGTGAATGTCAAACTTTATATCTCACCTTGATAATTCTTTTCACTTATCTGGCAGGCAACCAAAGGAACAAAAAGAATTTGAAAGATTTGACCTATATCTCTGAAAAGTAACTGAACCTAAAACCAAGAACTTTCTGATTCTGGCTTACAGGATTTTTTCCACTAGGTCACTTCAATCCAAATAAATAAAGTAAAATTGAGGACTCTACAGTTTGTTTGAATTAAGCTCATTGTTTGATTAGAAGCCCTGACTAAGCAGTTGTGGAATACAATGTGTATATAAGCAAGGAAGATGTTTTTCTTACTGATTAATCAAGGGAATGTTTCATGGTTCAGCTACTCTGCACTTATTTGCCTGTGATTTGCAAAGAGAGGAGACCATAGAAGGGTGGGGTTTTTTTCCCCTATGAAGCACATGCCTACTACTTAGACTTTGCAATTTTATTTCATTTTAATTTAACCACCTTTCATCACCATTTGCATGCACCATGTCAGGAGTTTTAATTCAAACACGACCTTTCCTGCACATTTACAATCATGCTTTAATGAGGTCTGTCTCACCAACTTTTGGAGAAGTGCAACTGTATGGGATCTTTTCTACATAATTTTTCAGAAGTTTAGTTTGACTGTAAGGTGCTAGGGGTGTTACATATTTCAGAGTGAACTCTCTGATATACAGACTGCATTTTCCATTTCTTCATTTTTGTCTCATTGACCTCAGATTTTTTTATGATTCTGGCCATTGTAGGGGGTAGCTATTTGCTTTTCCCAGTCCTGTTAATATAACTGTGTGTTAGCAGGAACGATTTCTCTTGATATTCCTCAAAGTCCAAGTTAAGCTTCCATACATTTATTTCTCTGCCATTCACCTTATTTTTTTTTTCCTGTCTTTGAATGCTCTTTCTTGTTGCCAGACAGAAAATGTATAATCTCTTCAAATCTAGTTTATTTTGTATAATTTATCTGGTGATCTCAGTTGCCTAGTACTTGCTAGTCTTTTCAGGTTTAGGTTGCAGCTTTTACTGGTGAGTTGGAGAATGAGAGGGACTGCAGGATTTGTGAGGAGAGCAAGAAGTCTTTGTATGTCTGAGGTGGGACAAAGCCACCTGAGTTGTTTTGGAGGACCAGATTCTTGACATAGTAGTTGTGCCTAGGTATGATAATCCAGATAAAAGTCCATGATCACATGGAGGTTTTGTCCTCTGGCTTCCATCCCAAGAAGTTCTCAGAGCAGAACTGTTCTGTGGGTTAATCAGGGCAGGAAGGCCATTGCACATCCTGGGACCTGAGATTATCTCAGTTGGTTAGAGTCTGGTGATAGTAATGCCAGTTCCTCTGGGAGCCAGTCACTTAGAAGTTGGACTTGGTCGTCCCTTCCAATCCAGAATATTCTGTGATTGTGTCACACCTTATGCATGGCTATTGGGGAATTTTGTGTGAAACAAGAGATTGTAGTAAAGTAAAGCAAGGTCTGACTGTGAATGCAGCTGGATCTTGCCTTGAGAATCTGGATCTTATTCCTATCTATGACATGAAGTGTTATTTTATGCTATGAAATAACTTCAGCTTTTGTCACTTGTTTACAAGGTTCTTTGTTTCTCTTGTGTCTTATGTGCAAAAGTGTACACAAATCAGAGATAAAATTGTAGCCATAAAAACCATAAACATAAAAAGTGCTATGTAATATTAGGAATGCTGAAAAATCAGTTTCTGGTCACCTCTCAAACTTCATATGCCAAATCAGTTGATCCTTTTGACCTTAAACTCCCTGTGAATCAGTAACCCATCTCTAAAATGTATGTAATACCAAATACATCCCCATCATTCCAGAGGGGTGAAAGGCTAGGAAAACAAATTGGTGTTTGGGGAACCATCATAGAGTAGCAGTATGTGAATTAAGTTTCCGTTTTTAGAACAGTGAAGAGTGTGCTACTAATAATACCTGGAACTACACAGAAGTTGAAGAGAAATAAGACTGATAAACTTTTGCTAAATGACTTCCATCCAAGCTGTGCATTGCATGAGGAGGCAGGGGATTCATTGGCTTTTAATGCTTGTGATCTTAAGTCTGAAGAGTATCATAAGCATGAAGACTAAACTCCAATTACAAAAATGTGATTTTCAAATAATTAACAATGTAAGCTGATAATACATTTAAACATTACTTTATGCATTCGAGTCTGTGTATGTTGGCAGACAGTTACAAATCATAGTTATTCGTGAATACCTGTTTATGGCTCTGAGACACTGTTACATGGTTCAAAGATATCTTGGTTATATCAAGCTTTAATTTTTAGTGTATTTGCAAGAACTTTCTATTCATTTTGGCTTTACTCACATAGTCGGAAGTAGAATTTCATCTGTAATGTAATTTACACCAATTGTGCAAAATTGTTGTCAAGTGACCTTGTTAATATGGCAAATCATATATAAGAGGGGGTATTTAAATGAGATCTAAATGTTTAAATAGCTTAAAATCTTAGGATTAGTAACATCCAAAACGTTGACTGTGCTGCTTGAGACTTATAACCTTTCTCAAATAGATCCTTAGTTAATTATCTCTAAAACCAGCTTTTTAAAAACATTATGCTGTGTCTAGAGATTGATATTTAACTTTTTTTCTATTAATCATATTTAGTTTTAATATTTGAAAAGGTAGTCCTCTAAGGTTCAGTTGACATTTAGACAATTATGTTGAGACATAGCATTGATATGTTTTGGTTGCTTAACCCTTCTTGTCAGCAGTTTTGTGTTTTATGCAGACCTTGCTGATGTGGCAATGGCATTTATAACAGAGTGCATTTGTTTTAATAGAACAATTCTTGTCCTTATAGTTATAGCTGTTATGACTATTATCCTAAAACAAAGCAGCATGAAGCTGTAATCAATCTATAGGAAACAGTTTCAATGCAGGCATATGTATATCCCCTGTGAAAACGGATGCTGATGAGTATTAAACTGCAGCTTTTTATTATGAAACCATTATATGTGTTTCCCTTTTTGCAAAAAGGGAAAAAAGCTCACCATCACCAACAAAACAACCCACTAAAGTCAAAACCTTATTTTTTCAGTGATTAAAGCTTGTATGGGCTTAGGGCTGACTGCAAAGACTGGGTAAATTACTCCATTATTCCTTTGAAGGCTATGAGAAAAAGTCTTCATGAATTAAGGAAACTGGGAGATATTTAAGACATGGCAAGGCTTCTGACATGCTGTTGCTTATTGCTTTTGCCAGGACTGAAGAGCTCTTATTCTAGCTCCATTCTAAATCACTGTTTCCTAAAGGAATATTTTTTTAGTAGTAGGTGGAAGATAATATCAGTTAACATGACCAGAGATACAGTTCCTGAATTTTGGTCCCTTTAAACGAATTGATATTTGATTGTAAGGCTGGAGTATCCTGTCCTGCCAGTGTGCCATGGCCATTTAAACAGCAATGCATGTCCCTTCTCCATTTCTGTGCAGTAGGAGAAACATTTGATGGCTGTGTCATGCACTGGAACTTATCTAACATCATCATCATAGCTAGACTTTGTGAACGGAGATTTGGAATCTGACATATTATAAAGTAGAAATAGTAAAATGAAAGCTGTCAATAAATTGGTCATGGACAGAGGGAAAATGAACTGCTTGTTTGATGTAAATACTGATTTCACTTCATCAATCTCGGGGTTTTTTGTTTTGTTTATTTTTCTTGAAGACATCAGGAATGGGCTGACAAATTAAGATTAATTAACATTTTAATGCCTCTGAAATTTTGAAAATAATAATCAGTAAATAGTAGATAACACATAGAATGTATTCATTATCTTTCTAAGATGACTCACTTTTCCAAATGTTGTCCTCTGAATTTTTTAATGATGGAGTCTGAAGGTCATTTAAGAACAATTCATGTGACAATTCAGAACTACTAAAAGGACTCATGTAGAATGAATTACCACCTGCTCCCTTTTTGCACTAAAGTATCTTTCAATATCCATGTCACAATATTGTTTATCACATTTCAGACTGATGTCTGTGCAGAGGAACCTAAACAACAGGGTAGGAGAATTACTGTTTAGTTTGTATTCTGCTCTCAGAAGTCTTTTTTTTTT